>WOXC01006779.1:0-375313 GCA_011680675.1 Gymnobelideus leadbeateri
TTTTGGGCTTGTTGCCACACTATGGCTTTAAGGCCAGATAGAGGAATTTTCATCCCAAACGTGTGGGGGGCAACTTCCGTTTCTGGCAAGCTGTAAACCCACCCACGGCTTCCACCCTAGATCACAATCCAGATCCAGGGAGGTTAAAGCAAGAGCGATTACCCCCCAAGACTGATCGCTGGATCTCCCTACAAATTTGCAGGCTGGGAGCAGGATCTGCCTCTGAAAACTACAAAATGGCGTTTGTCCTCAGCGGCTTCTAGCCCCCAGGGGAGGGAGCCGACGCATTCCCTAATACCAGTCCCAAAGTCCATAGGACACTAACCTCTTACTTTGTCCTAGGCAAGTCTATGTTGATAATTCTGGAGTCGCCACAGCTCCTGGTGTTCTGGGGTTCCTCCAGCTGGCTGCTGGCCTTGCCGCCCTGGGGCTAAAACCTTGGCTCACGCGGACCTGGGCTCGGCTCGGCTAGGCTCTTGCGCGCTGCACGCTGCCAGGTCCCAGACCACTGCGCTGGTCCTTCCTGCAGGGCTGCTGGGCTGTCCTCAGCGGGAGTTTAGCTTCTCTGTGTCGTTCTGTGGGTGCTGGGGCTCCAGAAGTTGTTCAGAGTCCCCTTTTACATCGTTTGGGGGGAATCTGGGGGCAGAGTGGCTTGGATGAGCTGTTTCTACTCCGACATCTTGGCTCCGCCCCATGTTAATTTATTTTTGATGATTTTAGAAGGACCTGAAGGATCCATTTACTTGAATTTTCTCTTTCTTTCCTACACATGCCCTCACTCCTACTCCAATCCCAAAATCCAATTCAGAATCTTGGCAGGAGCTCTAAAGCAATGCCAGACTGCATCATATTCAGCTCATTTTCCAACCTGCCACCAATTTTTGTTTCTCAATCTTCCCAATTAGGTATTGGACATTGTGAACACCAAAAAACCCAAATCTGCTACATTTTAACAGACAGGAAAAAACTTGTAATTGATGTGGGAGTTTATCCTTGAGTCAGCTGTCTGTGCAGAGTCAGAGAAATGAATCATAAGAACTAAGATCAAAATTTGTAAAAGAAAGAATAATAAGGAAAGATTTTGTTATACTTTTAAAATGACTTAACTAAGAAAATCTGAATTAAATAAATTATTGAAAATAAAAGGTGGGAAATGGACATCAGAAATGATTTCAACACTATCACAACTTTATCTTGAAATTTAACCAGTGTAAATCAATTTCTGCAAAAGACCAAAAGAGAAACTGCTTTAGTCAGCAAACATCAGATTTGCCAAAGCTACACCAAATTAGAATATAAACTTATCTGTAAAATCTTACAAAGAATAGTGATGGGTAATTATGAGCAATATTATCTCATAAAGCAGAGTGAAAGGGTAAAAAGTTAGATTAGTTTAAAGAAAGCTTGGCAAGATAGGTGGTATCCAATAAAGTAAAATCATTCTAAGAGCATTCAATGATGAAAATAAAACTATGAACAGAAGGAAAATGCAAGATTTGCAAAAACCTTTTCAACAAACTGATTCCAGCATCATAGATAATGGAATGACCACACTTGGATGGACCCTAACATCACAGTATACAAAGTAGGAGACAATAAATAGAACAAAGACTGGACAAGCAGTCAGACTGGAATAAGTGTAAGAGGAAATTCATATTGAAGATAAAATAAGTGTGAAGAGATTTATATATGAGGTATCCAGATGAAGGGAAGATACCAAAAAAGCGGAAAAAAAATCTTGGGCCATATTAATACTGAAAAAGGGGTACCAGGAAAACATTAATAATCACTGATCTATTAGACTATTCTCCCATCAACACAAAAATCATCTAAGTCATCTATATACAAATAAAAAACATATTTGATAAAGACATTAGTAAGGAATAAGCGATTTTTAACAAGTCACATTCAAGAATGGATCACTTCTTTTTTATCCTACAATTAATTAAAAAAGGTAGAGAATATAAGGTCCCTTTGTTCCTACTGTTTGTTGAATATGCAGAAAAATTGATCTGGGAGAGCAAAGTGCTGCCTTATAAAGTTCTTTTACATCAAGGTATCACCCATCCACACATGAAGATCTTTCTAAATTCCTCGGAAGATATAACAACAGTAAGGTATGCTTACTAAAGTTATTCACCAGTCTGATGGAGATGAAAGAGAGTACCTCCATCAAATTCATTCTCTAGGTCATAAAATTATACCTGGGTGGTCATTAGCCACTACCCAACAGGTAAGAAATCTGGGCAGGCAGCTGGTGGTGCAGTGAATAGAGCACTGGCCCTGGAGTCAGGAGGACCTGAGTTCAAAACTGACCTCAGACACTTAACACTTACTAGCTGTGTGACCATGTGTGGCACTTATCCCCAACTGCCCTGCCCTCCCCCCTCCAAAAAGCAAAAAACAAAAAAGAAAACTGGGCATTCCTATTAGTCATCAATGAAGATAGTTTTATTCTCCAGCTCTTAGGATAAATCTAGACATTTACTGGGAGGATGTGGTAGGGGAGCAAAAAGAGCCCTAACCTTGGAAGACCTGGGTTTTATGTCCTAGTTCTCTCATTTCCTAGCTGTGGGATTTGGGTAAATCACTTCTAACAATCCAATAAACTGTACCTTCTATATGCAGGGGACAATATTAGGTGCCGGGGATACAAAAACAAAATGAAAAAGTCCCTGTTCTCAACAAATTTCTATCCTGCTGTAAAATGGAAGCAGATAAATATGTACAACATGTGTAGGGGAAATAAACATTTTTCACACATGCACATACACAAAGACACATACGTGTGTGACTGTGAAATGGTATTGCTGTTGAACACATTTACCTAGATTTTAGCAAAGTACCTGACAGAAGAGCTTATACTTTTCTTGTGGAAACATGTAGAGATACAGACTAGACTCTAATACAATTAAATGGATTTGTAACTGCTG
The DNA here is from genome assembly GCA_011680675.1 of Gymnobelideus leadbeateri. Classification (NCBI taxonomy): domain Eukaryota; kingdom Metazoa; phylum Chordata; class Mammalia; order Diprotodontia; family Petauridae; genus Gymnobelideus; species Gymnobelideus leadbeateri. The sequence goes on from WOXC01006779.1 coordinate 2,934, forward strand.
TCTTAGTCAATAACAGTTCAATTTCAAACGGGTAGGAGGTTTCCAATGGAATGCCCCATGAATCTGTCCTCAATTTTGTGGTATTTTAAATAGTTTTATCAATTACTTGGATAAAAGCATGACTGATATACTCATCAAATTTGCATATGGCACAAAGCTAGTTGTAATAGCTGTAACAGCTCTGAATGGAAGAGTTAGAATCTAAAAAGATTTCTGATAGGTTAGTGGGTTAATCCAACAAAGTAAAATCCATAAAAGATAAAGTCTTATATGACTTAAGAAAAACTTAATTTTACAAATATTTTTTTTAACTCATGTAAGCCATTTAAGGCTTAAGGACAGAGGAAGCATGAGAGACAGCAGTGTGTACAAAAGAGACTTCAAGTCTCACTATTAGTCAGTAGTATGACACAGCTGCCAAAAACCTTTAATGTGTAATGCACTCTTGGACTGCATTAAGGTTAAGTACAGCTTAATCCTTTTGTATTCTGCTCTGGTCACATCATATTTGGAGACTGTGTTCACTTCTAGGGCCCAGAGTTTAGAAAGGACATAAAAAAGTCTGAGAGTATCTTGAGGAGGGTAACCAGGATGGTGAATGGCCTTCCTTAATTTCACTTTTATCAAAGTAATCTTTCTAAAGCATATGTCTGATCATATCATCTCCCTAAACTCCAGTGGTTCCCCATTACCCCCTGGATTAAATATAAAATCCTCTGGCATTCAAATCCCTTCGTAGTCTGCACCCTTTTTCTTATAACTTACATCTCTCTATGTAGTCTATGATTCAATACACTAGCCCCCTTGCTTTTCCTTGAAGACTACAAAAAAATTCTCTAGCAGAACTGTGTCCCAAACCTAGGTCTCTGGTTCCCCTATCAGCCCTTATTCGAATCCTCCTTACTCTACCTGGTTTTGAAGATTAAAAAAACCCTACCAAACCATTCTCTTAAGACAAAAATCTACTCAATAATTAGCAGAAAGTAAATCCTGTCCTTTCTAAAGATAAGTTACTTGGGATTATTTTTTACCAGATTTGTGGTATGGTAGTTGGATGGAAAGAGGCAGCTAATCTTCCTGTGGTGTGCCAAGAACAGCCAGCACCTCCGTTCACTCTTCCCTACATAACTTATTTAGGATACTGAATTCTGCCACTGACTTGCTATGCACAATAAGTAACTTAAAAAGGAGAGCCATGGCTCAAGAAAGTCCAACTCCTGAAGTCTCCCAGTGATATGAATCAACCTACAATAACCTATTCTTGCAAAATCTTTCAAGTGAACAATTTTGTTGCTGTTCTGTCATTTTTCTTCATGAACCCATTTAAGGTTTCCTTGGCAAAGATATTGCAGTGGTTTGTCATTTCCTTCTCCAATTCATTTTACAGATGGGGAAATGAAGGCAAACAGGGTAAACTGACTTGCCCAGGGTCACACAGCTGGTCAGCATCTGAGGCCAGATTTGAACCTACAAATCTTCCCGATTCCAGGCACTCTCTCCACTGTCCCATCTAGTGATATAAGCAATTTTGAAAGATTGATCTAAACAATCAATAATGTGCCTTAAATACCTCTCTCAGCCTAATGCTTCCTAGTTATAGCAAACTAACTAAAGGATTAGTATTACAGAGCACCACTACGAGCAGGTAAGGGGGGAGTGCTGTGCAAGAGTGGAAGCCAGAAAGATTAAGGCATGTTAATTTATTTTTGATGATTTTACAAGGACCTGAAGGATCCATTTACTTGAATTTTCTCTTTCTTTCCTACACATGCCCTCACTCCTACTCCAATCCCAAAATCCAGTTCAGAATCTTGGCAGGAGCTCTAAAGCATGCCAGACTGCATCATATTCAGCTCATTTTCCAACTTGCCACCAATTTTCGTTTCTCAATCTTCCCTCTCTATTCCACCAAAGAAATCCACTTCTGCCCCCTAGTTACTATGTTTGAAAGGCACAAAAGCCTTTTCTTCAAGGCCCTAATTGAGTACCTTCCTAATTAGTTACCCAACAATTCATTTAGAGACAAAGAAGGACTTTTGTAAGATCTTTAACTACCTAGGGATTCTCTATGCCTGAGGTTTTTCTCAAGCAAATATTGACAGGCTTCCTTATAGGATTTGTCCTAATGGGAAAAGGAATCCAATGCTGCTTACCTTGAAGCTATAACCTTGATCGACCAGGAACCTCTGCCGTTTTGTTGAATATGCCATTTCCTGTGTATCCTGGGATACCAGTGAGTAGAAGAAGGCATTATACTCTTCTGCAACCATTCCTAGGGGATGTGAGACAGTAACTATTAGCATGTGAAAAAATAGGATGTGAGATTTCTTTCAAGATGGCTGCCTGAATGGGAAGCAGACTGTCCAACTACTATATACCTACTCCATCAAAACCATAAAGTTTGTACCAGACTGAATAATGATCAGATATCCAAAGAGAAAGGACTGTGACATCTTCCATCCCAGAACTATACAAGATGTCAGCCAAAAGTCTGACAATAAGGGAGTCTATGACTAGCAAAATCAGCAATAGACCAGCACAGCCTCTCAGTATGACTAGCAATGGTGAGAAACATATATAGCCTGAGGATGATTGGAAAGCCCCAGCTTTGTCAAAAAATTCCTGGGTGGGGGCCTGGGAAGTTCTGGAGAACAGCAGCAACCAGCACAGAACTACAGAGCTTTGAGCCTGGGGACACTTCAGGCCCAGTATTCTGAAATCCCCAACAGTCTGCCCTGGGATGCCAGAGGGGGCCCTGAAGATGTAATATTCTGAACCTCAAAAATCTGGGAGAGAGGTGCATGTCCTTAATTCAGGGCAAGACCAAGCAGAGCCAATAATTTTATTCAAATGCATAGTAGGGATGGAGCAAGCCCAGGAAGAAAGTCCCAATTCAGGAACTAAGGTTGGAGAGGGAGTAAATCCAATAAAACACTGATTAGCACAAAAGAGTATTACAAATCTAGAGAGCCCCAAAAAGGAGGCAGTAACTCTAACAACTATAAGTGATTCAAAGGGAAATTTATAAGGACAAATGAGTATATAGAAGAAATATTATGAAATAGAAAAAACAAATAAAATGTCTGAGGAAAGAATTAGAAAGAAAATAAATAGTTTAGCAGAAAAAGAAAAACCTTACCCAAGAAATGGACTCCCTGAAAACTAGAACAGATCAAACATAAATCAATGATTCCATGACATAGCAAGAAATATTCTAACAAAAATCAAATGACTAAAAAAAAAGGAGAAAAATTTAAGATAGCTCACACATACTTAAAAAACAAAGAAAAAAACTAAAAAACAAAACCAGACCTGGAAGGTCAAGCAGATAGTTTGAAATCATGACTTAAAAACCTCTGGACTCATAGCCAAAACTAGGATAAAAAAATTTTAACACTTAATTTTTCTTCTTTTCTTCAAATTAGTTTTTTCAAACTTTACTTAAATATGTAATTTCCATAACACTAATGACTTGGTGGTGGTCAAAATGATAGAACAATTCTCTAGCCACAAAATGAGGCAGATCGAATGAATAAGCGTTAACTTTGTCCTTTGCCCTTCCACCCTGCCTCCCAAAAGGCTTTATGATATATTGTTTCCAATGAATTCCAAAACAAAAGAGTAAAGAATGCTGCCACGTCTATTTCAGCAGTAACAAAGGCAAACTGGATCCAGCTGCAGTCAGGAAAATTCAAATACAGAGGTAATTCCTGGAAGTCAACAAACTGTCCTCTGATTTGTTCTAAGGAGCTACTACTCTACCTATGACATTTTGTTTGGTAAAGTCCTAGAAACTCCAGAGATCATTGCTAAAAGCAAGTTGCCAAGACCTGGTAAGAATCAAATGTGACTATTCAGGAAACAGAAGGGGACAGTGATCAATAAATCTCCCTTCACGTCACCAATACAAGATGGGAAGCAAACTTAAGGAGTCCTTCATACTCCTGGGAACAATACTTAAAATCCTGTTTTCTTCCGGTGCTACGACATTATGCTCCTCCCTTGTTCTCACTGTAGGTAACCATTTGATTGCAGGAAAACAAAACAGCCACCAAAACCTTCACAGTCAAAGGCACCAGCTTTTAAATCAGCTTTAGGCTTCAGTGTAGGGGTGGTATGCTCCTCTGCTCTGCTAACAGGTAACTATAATCAACTATAGCAAAGAAAACAGCAAATTCAACTCAATAGCCTTGGCCTTTAAATCAGCTTTAAAAACAATGACTTCTCCCATGATGCAGTCACTAATGATCGTGTTCTTCTAGCTGTATTTTTCCTGACAGGATTCCACCATTTAGTGCAAGAAAACATGGTCCCTAAGACAGCTAAGTTTGGACACATGACATTCCTCTGTCCCCTTATCTTTAAGAAACTTTACTTTGAGTCAAGGTACATGTAGATGTCAATGAACATCACAAATGCATCTAAGATAAATTCTTGGTACAGGTCAACAGGGCTTTGAAGATGCAGCTCTCCGTCACATTTTTGACTTATCTTTTGCCCTTCACTCTTTGTTGGGACTGGGATCCCTTCCCAGGATGCTGGGGTCCAGATGCCAGAGCTGTCATAAGAGAAGACTGCATTGGAGTGGGGGGGCTGTGGAGCCACAGCTACTGTCACCTATGGCATCTCTGAGTATTACTGCCCTGGGCAGATCCCTGAACATTATATTTCAAGAAACCATCAATGCAAACTGCCCAGACCAAAGGACAAAGTAAAGATAGGAAGAATCCATCAATCATCTCACAAAGGAAACTGAAAAGGGAAAGTTTCAGGAATGTCATAGTCAAAATCTTGAGCTTCCATATCAAAGAAATAAATACCTCAAGCATCCAGTAAGAAGCTGTTCAAGTACCAAGGGACCACAGTAAGGATCACACAAAGCTGGCAGCTACTACTGAAAATGAGAGTTCTTTGGAATGCAAAACTCCCAAAGGCAAAAGAGACAGGCTTACACCAAGAACAACTTACTCTGTACAATGTTAAGCATAATCCTATAGGTGGGAAAAAAAAGAACCTGTAATGAATAGAGGAGCTTCAAGCATTTCTCATGAAAAGACCAAAAAGATCTGAGCTGAATAGCAGGAACTATGAAATACAAACATGAATCCAGAGAAACCTAGAGGAATATTTATTTGAACAACTGAAAGGAGCTGTATGCTAATGTGGTGTCTTTCTATAGAGGCTAAGAAGAAACAGTGGATCTCTTTCAGAACCTTAAGGTCTTCAAAGGATACTGAGGGAGTTAAATGAGAAAAACAAAGGGCCTGTGAAGTTGATTGTTTCAGTTCTGAGGGTTTGAAGAAAGGAATTAGAAGGAAATGTAAAAGGAACGCACTAATGTAGAAAGGAAGAAGGGAGTAGAATTTGCTATTTCTCTTAACTGGGTATATGAGAGGAAGAGCACATAAACAATGGAGGAAGGGGTGGGTGAAGGGGCATCAGATGACACTCATCTGAAGTGGATAAATGAAAACTACACACACACACACACACACACACAGAGTTTGGTATAGAAATACATCAAGCTTGGGGCGGCTAGGTGGTGTGTTGAGTAGAGCGTCGGTCCTGGAGTCAGAAGGACCTGAGTTCGGATCCGACCTCAGACACTTAATGCACACACAAACAAAAACCTAGCTGTGTGACCTCGGGCAAGTTACTTAACCCCAATTGCCCTCCAAAAGGCAAAAAAAAAAAAAAAAAGAAATACATCAAGCTGAATAGGGAAACAAGTGGGGTTGGCAGAGGGACATTAAGAGGGAATACCAGGAAGGGAAGAGCTACAAGCAAACCAAACTTCTGGATGCTCAAGGAAAAAAAAGTAAATAACTAGAATTTAAGGCAGTTGTCTTCAAGTGCCTCTTAGACAAATGGGTAATGGCTCAACAAATTGTGAAATATGAATTTACTGAAATATCATTGGACAGTAAGAAGTGACAAGACAGACAATTTCAGAGAATCCTGGGCAGGATGAATTGATGCAGTCAAATGAGTAAACCAGAAGTGCAATTTATACAAAGTCAGCAACACTGTAAAGAAAAAGAACTTTGAAACCCTTAAGAACTCTGATCAAAGAAATGACCAGCCATGTCTCCAAAGGATCTATAACTGAAGCATGTTACCTACCTCCTAACAGAGAAGTGACAGAAAGAAGACACAGAAAGAGACAGACACTTCTAGGCATGATCACTGTGGATTCGTTTGGTTTATGTTTGTTACAAGAGTTTTTCCTGTTTTTCTCTCGATTTTCAGTGTCAGAGGAAGGAGGTAGGTGAGGGTTAGCAATAATGATGCCAAAAAAAAAAAAAAAGATTACTTAAAAATGCACAGAAACAAACAGAAGGAAATACAGACAGGACAGTTTTGAATGTGATAAATAGAATTTATCATATACTTTCCTTTCCTTTTCCCTGACAATCTTTTAGGAAGTTCTAACACATAAATCTGTTTCAAGGTTTGAAACATTCATAAACTATGTCTTGTGAAGCAAGAACACAAGGGTGCACCCACCCACCCACCCATATATACATATACACACACACACACACATACGCACACATAAAATACAGGTAAAAGTTAAAATGTTAATACTCAGTATTCTACACACAGGTAGTCTTCACAGAAGCTGGGAATTCTAAATATAGTCATAAAATAGTCAGTACAGGAAAACAGAAGCCCCTAGAATAGGATACTTAACACTTGATTTAGGTAATGTAATATCTCTGATATTTACTTCTGAAAACATTGAATCACTGCATTTCCCATATTTGAAACCAGATCAGAGTAGATTATGTGCTGCTGTGTATAGATCTTTTCCAGTCTCCTCTCCAAACAAAGGATAACAAAATCTAGAGCTAGAAAAGGTCACCTAGTATATCTGACTCACGATATAGGTAAGAAAACTAAAGCCCAGAAATGAAATGGTTTGCTTAAAGTCACACAGACAGAAAGTAGCAAAAGAGTCAGGATTTAAACCCAGGTCCTTGGACTTCAAATTCAGGATTCTTTCCACTACGCTTTGGTTGTCTTCTTTAACCTGTCCCTTTTAAATCTGAGAAAGAATTTACACTAAAGTTGCTATCTATCAGAGAATTTTCTCAGTAAGACACTCAAAATTGCTTCTTTACCATAAAGGTTTTCCTGCATCTGAAATGTAGATGAAAGATATAGTTTTCATTAGATCAAAATTTTTATTATCATGAGTACAGGGGCATTCTTAGAGTCCTAAAAACTAGCATCTAGATAAAAAAATCCTCTCACATTACAGAAAAACATGGCTGAAATCAGGGTGGCCAATACTGGTGACCTTGGACGTCTAGGCTATTTAAGAACTTTTGCCTACAAAATATATGACCCTGGATCCTTAAGTAATTAGTATTGCTTCTGCAGTTGGAAGAGTTGCTAATTCTCTAAAAAGCCTTAGAAAGGCTCCTTTAAAGGGAGGGCCCAGTACCTTACATGCCAAAGAGCATTTTGATTAAGAAAAGACATATTGTAGCTAAATTAAATGGATTTTTCAATAGGACTTGCTCTTTTCAAGAAGAAAAACCAATGCTTGTTTTCCTAATTGTTTGTCCTATTCTGCTGAGGGGCCCTACCTAGTAATATTCACTAGGACATTGAAAAAAGGCACCAGCTCTCTGCAAGGCAGCTCAATTCCCTTCAAAATTCTAAGAGCTTAGTGCTGGGTTTCTATTAGAAGGTTCTTAACCTATTTTGCATGTGTCACAGGCCCCTTTGGCACTCTGGTGAAACTTATGGGCCTCTTTTCAGAATATTTTTTTCTCAATGCATAAAATATATAGGATTACAAAACAGTTATCAAAAATATATCTAAAAAAAGTTTATAGACCCAGGACCCTAGTTTATGTAATACAGAATCACTGACAGGTGGAAAAGGGATTACTCTTGTCAGGTTCCTCTAGGCTTCTGCATCCAAAAACAAAACAAAACAAAAAACCCCCATACCCAAAACAACAAAATATACCTACTTTCCTCTAACCAACAATTCACCAAGTCTTTAGTGTCCCTGCTGGAAATAGCAAGTAATAGCTAGCAAATGTAGTTCTGCCAATATCCTCTGATATTCATGATTCAAGATCAAGGGCCCAGTTTTCATTTTTACTGTTAATTTTCCTAATACTGAACCAGTCCTGCATTCCTGATAAAAATTCTACTTGCTCATAGTATATGATTTTTGTGACATATTGCTGTAAAAATCTCCTTGCTAATATTTTATTTTAAAAATTTACATCAATATTCATTACGGAATATAGTTATAGTTATATCAGGAATATAGCCTGTAGTTTTCTTTCGCTGTTTTGCCCTTTTTAGGGGCAAAGCCAAGATGGTGGAGAAAAGGTATAGACTCGCCTATTCTCTCCCAAATTCTTCTCTAAACAACTTTAAATAATCCCTCAAAACAAATTTTGGAGCAGCAGAACCCACAAAGCGATGGGATAAAACAATTTTCCATCCCAACTTAAAAGATCAGCAGGAAAGGTCTATCACATTGCAGTGAGAATGGAGTGGTGCAGTCCCAGTGCAGGCTGCGACAGCTCAGACTGGGCCCTAAGAAACCAACAGCAGGGTTTAGGGGTGACTGAAGCAGTGGCAACAGTGCTGGCTTTAAGAACTATGAGCCCATAGATGTTAAAAGGGTGTGATATCTAATCAGGAGAGAGGAAGCCCTTTGCTGGCACTGGGGGCAAGACTCAGTAGCATTACTCACACTCGGGCACAGTCCTTGGTAGCAGTCTCAGGGTGAGGAGGAACACTAGCACACCAGAGCTTGCAGTCATAGGGGAGCTGGGACCCTGATCACATGTGTTTTCAGGACTGAAAAGTGTGCTTATGGTCACTAACAGACTAAAGAAGAGGCCAGGAGAGTAGTAAACACAGCTCTCCTTAGATCATACCACTTTGGAAGAAATTAAAACTTACAAGTCCCCAGAAATTAGCTCTGAAAACAGCTGCACAAAAAACTCAGTGCTTGGGGCAGTGCCCCTTCTACCTGGAAGCAGAGCCCTATTTTAGCATAGAGTTAAAAGCAGAGAAATAGGTTACAAAATGAACAAAAAATTTAAAAAAATCTGGACCATAGAAAGTTACTATGATGACAGGGAAGATCAAAACAAACTGAGAAGACCAAAAAAGTCAAGACTGGTACATCCAAAGCCTTAACAAAAAAAAGCGAAGTAGTCTAAGATCCTGGAAAATCTCAAAAAGGATTTTAAAAATCAGATAAGAGAGATGGAGGAAAAATTGGTCAAAGAAATGTGTTACAAGAAAATTATGAAAAAAGGAGTCAACAGCTTGGTAAAGGAGACACAAAAAAATAAAGACAATAACACCTTAAAACCAGAATAGGCCAAATGGCAAAAGAAGCACAAATATCCAGTGAGAACAACTTCTTAAAAAGAATAGGTCAAATGGAAAAAGATATACAAAAATTTACTGAAGAGAAGAACCACTTAAAAGTAGAATTGGTTAAATGGAAAAGGAAGTACAAAAGTTCACTGAGGAAAAAAATTTCTTAAAAATTGGAATTGGGCAAGTGAAAACTAATGGCTCCATGAGACATCAAGGAACAATAAAACAAAATCAAAAGAATGAAAAAAATAGAAGAAAATGTGAACTACCTCATTGAAAAAAACAACAGACCTGAAAAAAGAACAGAGAAAGATAATTAAGAATTATTAGACTACCTAAAAGCAATGATGAAAAAAAAAAGAGCCTAGACTATCATCTTTTAAGGAATTATCAAGGAAAATTTCCCTGATATTCTAGAACTAGAGGGTAAAGTAGAAATTGAAAGAATCCACCAATTACCTCCTGAAAGAGATCACAAAATGAAAACTCCTGGGAATATTACAGCCAAATTCCAGAGCTTCCAGATCAAGGAGAAAATAATTGCAAACAGCCAGAAAGAAACAATTTAAATGTCATGGAGCCACAGTGAGGATAACACGAGATTTAGTAGCTTTGATATTAAAGGATCAGAGGACTTGGGATATGATATTATGGAGGGCAAAAGAGTTAGGCTTACAACCAAGAATCAGCTACCCCAAAAAACTGAATGGGGAAAAAATGGATATTCAATGAAATAGAGGACTTTTAAGTATTCCTGATCAAAAGACCAGAGCTGAATAGAAAATATGATGTTCAAACACAAGACTGAAGAGAAGCATAAAAAAGTAAACAGGAGAGACAAATCATAAGGGATTCAAATAAGGTTAAACTGTTTACATTCCTATATGGGAAAATGATACTTGGAACTCCTAAGAACTTTCTCAGTGTTAGGACAGTTAGAAGTAGTATACCTAGACAGAGGGCCCAGAAGTGAGCTGAATATGTTGGGATGATGATGTAAAAAAAAATAAAATAAGAATAAGGAGTGAGAAAGAGTAATGCACTGGGAAAAGTGTTAAGTGAGAGGTAGAGTGAGGTAAATTCACAAAAAATAGGTGCAGAAGAGCTTTTACAGTGGAGGGCAAGATGTCGGAGATGGGACCTCGTGAACCTTATTCTCATCAGAACTGGCTCAAAGAGAGGGAATAACATACACACTCAGTTGGGTATAGAAATCTGTCTTAACCTACAAGAAAGTTGGAGGGGAAAGGGATAAAAGAAGTGGTGGAGAAGGCTGACAGAAAATGAGGGGAGTTGGTAGCTGAAAGCAAAAACACTTTTGAAGGTGAACAGAGTGAAAGAAGAGACAGAGTAGGATAAACAGGGAGAAAAACAGAATGGAGGGATAAACAGTAATCCTTACTGTGAAAAAACTTTTACAGCAAGTTTCTCTGATAGAGGCCTCATTTTTCAACTATATAGAGAACTGAGTCAAATTTATAAAAATGAGCACTATTCCTCAATTGATCACAGGATATGAACAGGCAGTTTTCAGACAAAATAATCAAAGCTATTTGGTATCATATGAAGAAAAGTTCTAAATCACTATTGATTAGAGAAATGCAAATTAAAACAACTCTGAGGTACCATCCCACACTTATGTGTCTAATATGACAGAAAAGGAAAATTAGTTCTACACTAGAGCTGTATACTGATTCAACCATTCTGGGGAGCAATTTGGAACTACGCCCAAACAGCTATAAAACCATGAATATCCTTTGACCCAGAAATACCACTAACTAGATCTGATTCCCAAATAGATAAAAAAACAAAAAGATAAAAGACCTACATGTACAAAAATATTTAAAGCAGTTCTTTTAGTGTGGTAAAGAATTGGAAACCGAAGGGATGCCCATCAATTGGGGAATGGCTGAACAAGATGATATGATTGTGATGGAATTCTATTGTGCTATCAGAAATCATGAGCAGGATGCTCTCAGAAAAACCTGGAAAGAACTTACATGAACTGATGCAAAGTGAAATGATAAGAACTAGGAGAACACTGTACACAGTAACAGTAAGAGCAATATTGTAAGAGGATCAACTAGGAAATCATTTAGTTCTTCTCAGCAATACAATGATTCAAAACAATTCCAAAAGACTTATGTTGAAAAATGCTATCTCCAGAATGGTTGTTTGTCCTTCATTCTTTTTTGCTTTTTTTTGGAGGGCAATTGAGGTTAAGTGACTTGCCCAAGGTCACTAGTTTTTGTGTTAAGTGTCTGAGGCTGGATATGAACTCAGGTCCTCCTGACTCCAGGGCTGGTGTTCTATTCACTGCGCCACCTAGCTGCCCCATTGGTCCTTCATTCTTTTTTTTTTTTTAAACAAATGCTTTATTAACTTCTGTTTTACATCATTCATTTCCGCCAGATTTGAGTTACAATCATTTCCCCCCCATTATTCCCCTACCCAACTTCCCAGAATAGCAGTCCCACAAGATATCGCTTCCTCCAATCTGCTCTCTCCCATACCTTCTCCCATACCCCCTTTGACTTTTCCATTAGAGGAAGGTGAATCTTTGTGTCCCAATGCCTGCACATCTTATCTCCCAATTATAAGCAGAAGAGTATTAATAATAGTATTTATATATATTTGAAACATTTAATGTTAAGACCTCGAATTTCAGATCCATTTCCTTCCTCCCTTGTCACCCATTCCCTCTGGGGAGATAGGTAATTCAGTATATGTTGTACATGTCTAGCTATGCAAAATATTATCATAGTAGATATATTGTACAAGGCTGCTTATAATTCCCTCCCACTCATCCCACCCCCCACCTGGTCCATTCCCTACATGATCCTGTCCCTCTTCTATAGTGGGTACTTCTAGCCTCCCCTCCCCCCAAGGATGCCCCCCCATCCATCATCCCTCCTCCCATCCCCCTTCCCCCTATTCTGCTGCAGGTTGAGATATCCCACTTAGTATGTATGTCATTCTCTTCCTGAACCAAATTCAATGAGAATGTGGATTTGCCTTTTTTTTTCCCCTCCTATTCTCCCCCTCCCTTGCAACCACTTCCTCTTGCTTCTTCTACATGAGACAGTTTACCCTACCCTGTCTTTCCCCATCTCCTCTTGCCACTTTCCTCTCTCACCTCATAATTTCATCCCTTGAGTATTCTCCCTTCCCAACAAATTCAACCTATGCCCTCTATCCATATACACACACATTCACATATGTATTCATATGACCACACCCCCTTCTTCCATTATTTTCATAGTGAGAAAGATATCATCCCTCACAGTTATTGTTTTTCCATATAGGAATGTAAATAGTTCAACTTTGATAAGTTCCTTTTGATTTCTTTTCCCTGATTTCCTTCTCAGGCATCTCTTCCTTCTTGTGTCTGGATGTCAAATTTTCTATTCAATTCTGGTTTTTTCCTCAAGAATGCTTGAAAGTCCTCTATTCCACTGAATGACCATATTTTCCCCTGAAACAAAATACTCAGTTTTGCTGGGTAGGTGACCCATGGGTTCATTCCCAGTTCTTTTGCCCTCTGGAATATCATATTCCATGCCCGTCGATCCCTCAGTGTAGAAGCTGCCAGGTCCTGGGCTATTCTGATTGTGTTTCCACCATATTGAAATTGTTTCTTCCTGGCTGCTTGTATTTTCTCCTTGATCTGGGTATTCTGGAACCTGGCTATAATATTCCTGGGAGTTTTCTTTTTGGGATCTTTTTCAGGAGGTGATCGGTGGATTCTTTCAACCTCTATTTTGCCCTCCGGATCTAAAACATCAGAGCAGTTTTCCTTGAGAATTTCTTGAAGGGTGATTTCTAGCTTCTTTCTTTGATCATGGCTTTCAGGTAGTCCAATAATTTTTAAATTGTCTCTCCTGGATCTATTTTCCAGGTCAGTGGTTTTTCCCATGAGATATTTCACATTGCCTTCTAATCTTTCGTTTGTTTGGATCTGCTTAACAGCATCTTGATTTCTCATAAAGTCACTAGCTTCCATTTGCTCCAGTCTAACTCTGAAGGAATGAATCTCCTCAGTGAACTTTTGAGATTCTTTTTCCATCTGGCAAATTCGACTTTTTAAGGCATTCTTCTCCTCATTGCCCTTTTGGGCCTCCTTTGCCATTTGAGTTAGTCTATTTTTTAAGGTGTTGTTTTCCTCAGTCAGGCTGTTGACCCTCATTTCATACTTTTCCTGCATCCTTCTCATTTCTCTTTCCAATTTTTCCTCCACTTCTCTTATTTGATTTTTAAAGTCCTTCTTAAGGTCCTCTATGGCCTGCAACCCGCTCATGTTTTCCCCTGGGGCTTTTGGAGCAGGACTTCTGACCTCACAGTCCTTTTCCTGCTCTATGCCCCCAAAATAGGAGTCTAGGGTTGCATTTTTCTGTTTCCTTTGCCTTGGCATGTTGCCACTTAATTACTTGACTTTTGGGCTTGTTGCCACACTATGGCTTTAAGGCCAGATAGAGGAATTTTCGTCCCGAACGTGTGGGGGGCAACTTCCGTTTCTGGCAAGCTGTAAACCCACCCACGACTTCCACCCTAGATCACAATCCAGATCCAGGGAGGTTAAAGCAAGAACGATTACCCCCCCCAATACTGATCACTGGATCTCCCTACAATTAATTGCAGGCTGGGAGCCGGAGCTGCCTCTGAAAACTACCAAATGGAGTGTCTCCTCAGTGGCTTCTAGCCCCCAGGGGAGGGAGCCGACGCATTTCCCCAAATACAGGTCCCAAAGTCCATAGGACACTAACCTCTTACTTTGTCCTAGGCATGTGTATGTTGATAATTCTGGAGTCGCCACGGCTGCTGGTGTTCTGGGGTTCCTCCAGCTGGTTGCTGGCCCTGCCACCCTGGGGCTAAAACCTCGGCTCACGTGGACCTGGGTTCCGCGCGCTGCCGGCTCCCAGACTGCTGCGCTGGTCCTTCCTGCAGGGCTGCTGGGCTGTCCTCAGCAGGAGGTTAGCTTCTCTGTGTTGTTCTGTGGGTGCTGGGGCTCCAGAAGTTGTTCAGAGTCCCCTTTTACATAGTTTGGGGGGAATCTGGGGGCAGAGTGGCTTGGATGAGCTGTTTCTACTCCGCCATCTTAGCTCCGCCCCCCCGTCCTTCATTCTTGAAGAGGATCCTTACTTCAGGAAGGTGATGCCATGACTTGCAAATGAATAGGATTTAAGTGAGGGAGAGCTATACAAAGTCACCAGCCTCACTTTCTCCTCCAGAGTCACTGGAGCCCAGAGACAAGATAAAGATCAGGATTGGAGATGGCAAGAAGTGGGAGACCTTGGCCTTTTTGAGTTAAGGTCTTTCCCAGGTCTCAGTCTGCCTGAGGCAATGCCCATTCAGTGATTAAGATATAGAAAGCTATAGAAAGAATCGATGGATTCTGAATGCATCTTGAAGCATTCTTTTTTTTAAACTCTATTTTTCTTGGGGGATTTTTTTTGTCTGTATTTTCTTTTACAACAAGACTAATATGGGAATATGTTTGGCATGACTGTATATGGATAACCTATATCAAATTGCTTGCCTTCTCAATGGAGGGGGAGGGAAGGAAGAGCACTTGAACTCAAAAATCTAAAAAGACGAGTATTAAAAATTGTTTTTAACATGTAATTGGTAAAAAGTCAAAATATTAAATAAAAAAGAAATGTTTTGTTCTTTCTGGTTTAGGTATCAGCACTATTTGTGTCATAAGAGGAATTTGGCAGCACTCTTTCTTCACCTATTTTCCCAAAAGGTTTATATGGTATTGGAATTAATTGTTCTTTAAATTTCTGGTAAGATTCACTTGTGAATCCACTTGGTTCTATGAAATTTTTCTTAGGGAGTTCATTTATAGATTGTTCAATTTCTTTTTAAAGACATGGTTACTTAAGTATTTTATTTCCTTGTCTGTTAATCTGGGTAATTTCTATTTTTATAAATATTCATTCATTTCACTTAAGATTGTCAGGGTTATTGACATATAACTGGGTACAACAGCTCCTAATAATTGCTTTAATTTCATCTTCAGTGGTGGTACATTTGCCCTTTCCAATCCATTTTCCATTTTTTATACCACCCCTGGGCCTCAGAGTTTCTGAGCTTCTTTTTCTTTTAGTGCTGCCCCATAAATAACTTTGAGCTGCAGATCTTTTCCCTTCGGCTATCTTTTGTATATCCTATCTCAAGACATGTTTAGTCCTCAGGGTTAGACTATCTGGCTTCTATTATCCTCAGCTAAATTCTGTAGGAACATGCCTTTGGCAAACACCCATCAGTTTCAAATTCAATGTGAATGACTGGATTAGCATCCCAATAAAAAATCTTCATAGTTAACCTTTTTCATTTAACCCAGAGACTTTAAAAATTATAGCAAATACTTATTTATAATCTTAAAACTCATTCTGGTCTTAATTGTTTCTGAAATCATTCTTAAAAACCATTTTTGGTTTTGTTTAATTCCATCTTTTGTACATGACGCTTTAAAACTTGAGCTCACAGTGGAGCTGTGAATAAAGAGAAGCAGAGGGGAAATATTTTACTTTTGGATCAAGGGATCTGATGACCAAATTCAAACTACCCCTGACCTCTATCTTCTTCAATAAAACAGCTTCTAGAGTAGCAGAATTCCATGGGTGGCATCTTCCAGGTCAAGTTTCAGAGCACAGGAATACTAGAAAAAACTAGATTACCTTTCTTGGCTCGAAGTACTCGTCCCAACCTTTGTGCCTCCTGTCTTCGGGAGCCACCATGAGAAGATATCTGAATTAGAACATTTGCTTCAGGCAGATCAAATGATGTGTCTCCTACCTGTGAGATTAAAGCAACTACTGAGTTTGGAGTAGGTAAGAAGTTGTGCATAAACAATGCAAAGATATAAGGAAAAAAGTCTTGAATGTAATTAGATACAGCATCTATTAAATGCTTATTATGTGGGAGGCACTGTGCAGAGTTCTGGGGATTCAAAAACAGGAAAACAAGATGATCTCTACTCTCAAGTAGCTTATACCTTAATGGAGGAAGACTACATGTTAACAGAGGTGAAAAGCAAGGGCAGGGGGAGGTTTGGGAAGGGGGATGTGGTAAGGATGGACTCAGAAGGGAAGAAAGCAGGATGGTGGGGCCTTCTAATGATTTAGTGATTCTAGCAAGGGATCTTCAATCATCACATCAGCCTCCAGGTGGAGTTATCCTCAAGGAACACTTCAAAACCCTAAGTCAATGTTGATTTTATCTACTCATCCCAAATTTTTTATTATCCTGATGATGGCAGTATCACAGACATATGGGAGTAGACTACTTTCATATCATATTTTCAACTTTTATGGAGAAAATATGCCATCCTTCATCTGTGAAGATGTTATCCATTCTTTCTCCCATCATGCACTTAGCCACAGCCATTCTCTTGACCTCATCTGCCTTTTGAACAACATGTGAGATGTTAAGATTGGCTCAGGAGTTCAGTCTGTGGTCATGGAATATACCAAAGAACTTACATAGAGAATTAACTTATAATCAGGGTCACATTAGCATTATACTTGAATGACTGAGAATATGTAGATTTAATTCTTATTCAGACTGCCAAGTTAAACATGACATTTGAGAGTCTACAACCCAGCAAAAGCCTGACATTACTTAATCTAAAGTCTAAACCAAAATTTTAAAATAACACTTTTGTGAGGATAAAAAAAAAGAACTCTTTTTGTTTTATCTTACAGAGAAAATTCAGGTTAAAGAATCCCTACTTTTTTTTTTTAAATAAGGAACTGGAACCAAAAATGTATGCCCAAAGACTGGGGAATGATAAACAAATTGTGGTATAAGAATAGAATAGAATAGGTGTGGCTGGGCGGTACAGTGAATAGAGCACTGTCCCTGGAGTCAGGAGGACCTGAGTTCAAATCTGGCCTCAGACACTTAACACTTACTAGCCGTGTGACCTTGGGCAAGTCACTTAACCCCAACTACCCTGCCTTCCCCCTCCAAAAAAAAAAGAATATAACAGAATATTACTACACTATAAGAAGTGGTGAATACAGAGAATTCAGAGAAGCATGGGAAGCTAAATGATGTAGAGTGAAATAAGCAGAATCAAGAGCAGTATGTATGCAACTATAATAATTAAAAAGAAATCTAATGCTATGTGATTATAATGACTAAATGTGGCTTCAGATAAGAGCAGAGAAATATTTCTCCCTTCTGTGTAAAGGTGGAGAATATCGCACATACCATTAAAAATGGGCAATGTGCTATTTGGTTTTGCTGAAATGTTTATTTTTCTCTTCTATGTGTTTTGCTACAAGGGATGGCATACTGAATGGGGAAGAGCAAAGATATATTATTTGGAAATGAAGATGATATAAATATAAAAAAATTTTAAATACATATGTTAAAAATATGAAATATTTTTGAGAACCCCAATGCCTCATACTCTGTTGGCAATGTCTTGGTCAATAGAAAGGACTCCTATCAAATGGCATTAATAAATCTTCTACTGACACTTGGACTGGCTATATGATCCTGATAAGTACTGGACTATAAAAAAATGTTAAATAATCAAATCAATAAAAACCTATTTGTGAAATATCCTAAGGCCATTTTGAATCCCAAATTGTTAAATCCCAAAAAACTCCTGAATAGAATTCTACATGGGCCAACTTTTGTATACTCTGGGAGTGTAAACTCATTTTGGTACCACTATAAGCAAAACATAATTAAAAAGGTAAAACTGTGGTCCCTCAAATCTTGATACATTCGTAACACAGAATTTAGGGTTATATGCTGTTTTGCTGCTGTAAGCAGAAAGAATAGAATGACAGCTTAGCCAGGGGCAGCCCATTTAACCACTGAAGTCACAACTATGATATGTATGTTCAGCCAACTGCCTTCTTCCTGTTACAGCAACATCATCTTGAAGGACCCCTTACTTACTTTGGATATGAAGATGGTGTTGATCTTTGGATTATGCTTGAAATTCTGCAGAATCTGCATCCTTTCTCCTTGTGATGTAGGACCATAGATATAGGGTCTAGAGAAAAATGCAGCTTAGTTAGAAGACCTGGGAATGATCTGTAGTGTGCAGCTTACAGAATGCTCTTTGAAACTGTCTTAAAAACTTAAAGCTATTTTATAGTCATATGAACAAAAGCTTTAGGGGCAGCTAAGTGGTGCAGTGAAAAGAGTACCAACCCTAGAGGCAGGAGGACCTGAGTTCAAATCTGGTCTCAGACACTTGACACTTATTAGCTATGTGACCTTGGCCAAGTCACTTAACCCCAACAGCCTTGCCTTCCTCCCTCAAAAAAAAAAAAAAAGAAAGAAAAGCAAAGAAAAATGCTCTAAATTACTTTTGAATAGAGAAATGCAAATCAAAACAATTCTGAGGTACCACACATCACACCTATCAGACTGGCTGAAATGACAAAACTGGAAATGATAAATGTTGGAGAAGATGTGGGAAAATTGAAAAACTAATTCATTGTTGGTTGAGTTGTGAACTGATCCAACCAATCTGGAGAGCAATCTGGAACTATGCCCAAAGGGCTATAAAAATGTGCATACCCTTTGACTCAGCAATACCATTTCTAGGTATGTATCCCAAAGAGATCATAAAAATGGGAAAAGGATCCACATGTACAAAAATATTTATAGCAGCTCTTTTTGTGGTGGTCAAGAACTGGAAATTGAGGGGATGTCCATCAATTGGGGAATAGCTAAACAAGTTGTGGTATATGAATGTAATAGAATATTATTGTGCTATAAGAAATGACAAACAGGCTGACTTCAGAAAAACCTGTTAAGATTTATATGGACTGGGGCGACTAGGTGGCCCAGTGAGTAGAACGTCGGCCCTGGAGTTCGGATCTGGCCTCAGACACTTAATGCACACACAAAAAAAACCTAGCCATGTGCCTTGGGCAAGTTACTTAAAACCAATTGCCCTCCAAAAAAAAAAGATTTATACAAACTGATGCTAAGTGAAGTGAGCAGAACCAGGAGATCACTGTACACAGTAATAGCCACAGTCTTCGATGACTGATTTTGATAGACTTAGCTCTTCTTAGCAATGAAAGGACCTAAAATAATTCCAAAAGGGGCGGCTAGGTGGCGCAGTGAATAGAGCGCCGGCCTTGGAATCAGAAGGACCTGAGTTCGGAGCCGGCCTCCGACACTTAATCCATACAAACAAAAACCTAGCTGTGTAACCTTGGGCAAGTTACTTAACCCCAATTGCCCTAAAGGGGCTGCTAGGTGGCGCAGTGAGTAAGAGCCTCGGATTTGGGATGACCCGAGATCAAATCCGGCCTCAGAAAATGAGCACCCACACATAAATAATGACTAGCCGTGTAACCTTGAGCAAGTTACTTAACCCCAATTGCTTTAAAAAAAAAAATAATAATAATTCCAAAAGACTCAGGATGGAAAATGCCATCCACATCCAGAGAAAGAACTACGGAGTCTGAACGCAGATCAAAGCATTCTATTTGTTCTCTTTTTTTTGTTTTGTTTTTTCCTTCTCATGGTTACTGCCATTCATTTTAATTCTTCTACACAACATGACTAATGTGAAAATGCTGAATAGAAATGTATATGTAGAGCCTATATCAGATTGCATGCTCTCTTGGGGAGGAAGGTGGAAAAAATATAAAACTTATGGAAGTGAATGTTGAAAACAAAAAAAATAAATATTTTTTTTAAAAAAGAAACTCTTAATATATCATAAGTGATGATGCTACTCAGATCCGTGACTTCACTGGTATGGGGAAACTCCCTTAACTTATGTGGATAAGCATTTCTTCTGAAATTTACAATCATAAGGAGCTGTACAGAGGCATGGAATGCTTAAGAGATTTGCCAACAATCACAGAGCTAGTACATGTTGGAGGCAGGATCTGAGTCTTCCTGACTCCAAGGCCAGCCTTTTAGTCACTCTTCCTCCTCCTCCTCCTCCTCCTACTACAATGCAAAACTGCTAACTGGGTTCACCACAACTTTATGCTACTTAATTTCAATCAGGCCCTCACTGTGACAAAGCAATCCTTTTAAACACCCTTAATTAACTCACTATCCCAATCACCACACAGTGACTTTTCCAACCTTTTTCAGCCCTTCCTAAATTTTTGTTGGTTCCTCCTCTCCAGCTCTCTCAGCTGAGAATTGTCTTTCATATTTCACTAAAAAATGATGAGGCCACTTACTGAGCACTCCTCCTCTGTTCCTGATTTCACAGTACAGAGATGCCCCACCCCCATCTTTTCCTTTACTCCATGTCATATAAAATGGCCCTTGTTCTTGCCATGGCAAACCCTTTTTCATATACAAGGGCGTATTTTATCCTGTCCTCTCCAGAACATTGACTGCTATGTCATCCTTATTCTTTAATTTACCCTTCTTTATCACACACACTTTCTAATTTATCTTTAAGCTCTTCCTGTCTACTGGATGATGCCTTACTGATCACAGATATGCACATTACTTACCACCCTCCAAAAAATCCATCCATCTCTGCTACCTATTATTCTCTATCTTGTCCCTCTTTTGAGGCTAAACTCCTTGAAAAGGCCATTCACTATAAGTATCTCTACTTTCTTTCCTCACTTTCTTCTTAACTCTCTGCAGTATGATTTGTGATTTCATAATTCAACCAAAACTACACTTTCCAAAGTTAACCAATGATCTCTTAATCTCCAAATCCAATAGTCTTTTGTCAATCCCCATCCCTGGTTGCTCTGCAGCCTCTGACACGTTATCATTCTCTTTGCTTTGATATTTTCTTCTCTCTAGGTTTTTGTGGCATTGCTCTTCTCTAACTGGACCTTCTGTGTCTCCTTTCCAAGATACGCACTTAGCTTACACCTGCTAACTGTGGGTATTCCACAAGGCTCTGTGCTGAGCCCTCCACTTCCTTTACATGATTTCGCTTGGAGATTTCATTAGCTCCTATGGTTTCCAATATCTTTGCACAGATGATGCTCAAATTACTTATCCAAACCTAACCCAACCTTTAATCTCACATTTCCAACAGCCAATTAGACATCTAGAACTGGAAATCCGTCTTAAATTCAACATGTCAAAAAATGAACTCGTTATCTTTCCCTCCAAAATCTCCCCTTTTCCTAACTTTCCTCAATATTGTCAAGGCTACTCCTAATGACTTGGGTTCTCAACAGAAGAGTCATCTTTGACTTTTTACTCTTGCTTTTCACATTCAATCAGTTGCCAGGTCTTGTCCTTTAGACCTTTGTAATATTTCTCACATATGTCCCCTTCTCTCCAATGACACTGCTGCCACACTGGTGCAGGCCCTCATTACCTCAGGCCTGGACTGAAATAGCCAGTGGGCTGGTTTTCATGCCTCAAGTCTCTTCATCCTCCAGTTCACCCTTTATTTGATGGCCATAATGATCTTCCTAAAGCACAGTAACTGTGGGTGAGGAGACTAGAGGTCGGGCTAGGTCTGGATAAGGAGATATGAGCATCATCTACATAGATATTGGAAACCACAGGAGCGGATGAAATCATCAAGTGAAATCATGTAAAAGAAGTAGAGGCCTTTTGATTCTATCATCCCTCTCTGCTCCCATTCAATACAAGTAGCTCCTTACTGCCTCCAGGATTAAATACAGGATGTCCAAAAAGTCTCAGACTTGCAAACCCTGCATGAAATTCTCTGTTGGGTTTTTAGTGCTCTCCATAACCTGGCCCAGTCCTAGTTTCCCAGTTGGCAGCTTATATCTTACGCTCTTGCACATACTCTATGATCCAGTGACACCAGTCTCCTTGCTGTTTTTCAAAAACACATGACACTACACTTCTGACTCTGTGTATTTTCACTGGCTATACTGCATGGTTGGAACAGTTTCCCTCCTCAATTCCAGTTCCTAACTTCCCTGGCTTCTGTTAAGTCTCTACATGCTAAAAGAAGCCTTTCCCAATCTTCCTTAACCTTAGCACCTTCCTTGGGAGACTATGCTCAATTTACTGGGTAGATATTGTTTGCATGTCATTTCCCTATTAGACCATGAGCTCCTGGAGAACAGGACTATCTTTAGCCTTTCTTTGTTTCGACAGCATTTAGCACAGTGCCTGACATAGTGGGTGTATTTAATAAAAACTAACTGACTTGATTTATAATATTAAAGAGAAAATTCTGTCTAGGGATTCTTTTAGCTAGGGATTTCCTTGTCCAAAAAGAAGGACCATGAAGGATAAATGAAAATCATTGGCTGAAGAGACTTAACCCCATGCAAATGACTTACAGTGTGTTAGGGTGACCAATGACTTGAATTCTCCCTCACTTGTATCTCTGACTGTGTTTCTTACATTCTTCAGAATTTCATACTTAATTAGGATAACACAGCCAACTTAGTTTTTAATGTAATTGCTAGAGGGAAATTAATTAATAACATTTAATGGCTTTTTCTTTGTTTGATGTGGTCTAATGGGACTGTCAAGAAGAAAACTCATTATTATGAATGAAAAACTCATTCCATGTGAAAGGCTGCAAGTAGCTGCTTCACAGGATATACATACATACATATATATATATATTTAGCTTGATACTAGAATCTGGCAGATGGCGAGCAATGTCTTCATTCTTTTCTTGCCTTTTGAATCCAACTTGCCTTTTCTGTAGGTAGGCACAAACCTGTCCAGCTCCCTTACCAGTTATCACCAAAAGGCAGCCTGGAACCACACTCCCTTCTCTCTGTCTCCTGGATTTCTCTGGCCTCTAGCTGAGACAGCCCTCCCAAGGATATTTCAGCACAGACTCTTGTGTTCCTCAGATATCTCCCTCCTATGGGTGACAATCTCTGTGAACTAAGAATCAGGAGAGAAGTTTCGACTTTTACTAAGGTTGATGCTGCTTAGGCTTGCAAATGATCACTTTTCCTTTCTAGATTTGGTCTGTACAAATGTTGAGTTAAGCTTTTGTTTGTTCAATCTTTTAGCCTCTCGCAGAGTTTGGTAGGGAGGGTATGGAGTGTAAGGATGGAAGTCTGACTCAACCTTATTCTTTTCCCTGCTCCAATTCCAATGAGGGACTGTAAGTGTGCCAGTAATATTTCTGTTTGCCATTACTGCCGACACTGGAAATGTGGTAATAATAGAAAGAACACTGGACTTATTGTTAGAGGAACACCTGAGTTTGAATTCTATGTTCTAGTATGCACTGCTAGTTTGACCTTGAACAAGTCACTTCCCCTCTCTGGGACTCAGTATCCTCAATCTGCAAAATGAGGGAAGTGAACTAGATGGTCTCCAAGACCCCTTCCATATTTAAAATTTATGATTTTGTGATGACTAGAAAGGCTATAAAATTAGCATCTGCAAGGTTTCCAAAGCATTTTAACAAATCCAAACCAAGAAAACTTCTGGAAACATTCTTGAATTATCTACTCTATGCATCTCAGATTTTCATCAAGTTGTCCTCATTCTTTCCCAAACATCTCCACAGTTGATCTCAAACAACACTAGCTCTGTTGGGCACTTAGTATGCACTGATAAGTACTGTAAATAGTGACCAGCAATGACTGCACTTCAGTTCCTCTTAAATATCCATTTTGTAAGCTACAGAAATCATTAACGGTCATATGATAATAGATCTAGAGCTGGAAGGGAACTCCTATATGAAAGTGACTTCTATTGGGACACTTCCCAGTACTCACATGGAAATGTCGAGGGTCAGAAAAGCCAATCACCTCTTTTTTATACATTGGGTTTATAAGCTTTTGTTATTTCAAGACCATCTACCAGTAACATGAGGGGAGCTCTAAAGTTTCCTTTGTTATCAAGACTTCAAAAGATTTTGTCCCCTTACACCTTCAATGAGGCCAAGAAGAAGAATTTGTCCTGAACCAAGGAAGAGACATCTCACTCTCTCTACTTAATATTCTCACTTACTGATGGTCATACAGCAATCCCTACTATGCAAATAAAACCTTATTCTTTCTCCAAGACAAAGTCACTCAGTTTCTAGACAAGTAAATGGAGGCTCTCATATAGTAATAAAGCAATCTTCTCAAACCTTAGATTTCCAACCAGAGCTTTTGCCTTTGAAAAAATAACTGGCGGCTATGGGAACTCTCTTATCTCGACCAAAAAACTGTGGTATATTCAGGCAGGAAGGGGCTTAAATTCTAATCAAATTAGGGATATTTTTACATATTTCTATTTTTCTATATTCATTATATGCCAAATCAACCAAACTGTTTCCATAATGGACAATCTCTGAATTTCCTAGGGTCCCCAGATGGCAAACATTCCAGGTTTTCATCCACATGAAAGAGACTAGAGAAGGGCAATCATGTTCCACAAACTGACACTCTTTCTTAAAAGACTACCTAATAAAGTACTTCATTAACGTCCAATATTCTAAAATTTCAGAAGACTGAAGCTGGACTATAAACTTAATTAAGAAAATATTCTCTTCAAGGAGGTGTATTAAGATCCTACACAAATAAAAGTCTTGAAATCAGCAGATCTAATTTTAGGCTTCATCTAAGAAATCCCACACCTGCATGATTTTGGCTTTGAGGAACCCAGAGACAAAGGAAGTTTAAATAAAATTTTCAGCTCTTGAAAGGCTCTGGAAAGAGTTGACTTTTATATAAATATTTTCATGCCCAGTGGTGCAAAAGTTCCCCTTGAGGTGAAGGAAGCTCTTAATCACATTTTCCAAACTTACTTGTTCAGCCGGATAGCATATTCCTTCAGGGCAAAGACATTGTCTGCAAAAACGATGATCTTGTCATTCCTTCGTTCATGGAATTTAATCAGAAACTGGCAGGCTCTGAATTTGTTGGGGTTCATGGTATATAGTAATATCCGTTTCTTGGTTTTGATTGCCACATATTCCCTATAAAATTCAGGAGACATTGGGCACCAAACCTAAAGTGAAACAGAAAGATAGCTATAATCTCTCAAGTTCAATGTCCCTTCATTAGTATACCCAATATTCTAAGCTCTAAAACTTCCATATGGTCACCAACAAGGCATGCAATGCTCTCTTCAACCAGTCAGCATTTTCTCACATAGTCATTATTTGCCACAGACCTTGGGAGATAGCAGGGTAGGAGAAAGAACAAAGAATTTGGTGTTAAGATCTAGTTTTAAGTTCTTTCTCTACTCCTTAATTCCTGTGTAGGTAGACTTTTAGCCTTTCTGAACGAAAGTTATCTCATCTTTAAAAGAAGAGGGTTGGACTAAAAGCTCTCCTGAGGCATCTTCCAATTCTAAACCTATGATCCCAAAGTAAAAGTGTCTCCATTAGGAAATGATGCACCAGTTATGCAGTTAACAAGTGTCTGTGTTGGGATCTGAACCCAAGTCCTTCTGACTCCAAACCTAGCGGTCTGTCTACCTTACCAAGCTACCCCTAAAAACTCTGAGACACACTCTCTTACACCCATTAAATAGTCAAAGATAGCTAAAAATTAGAGAAGTCGGTGCTGGCAGGGCTGGACAAAACTGGGCACACTCATGCAGAGCTGATAAGGCTGTGAACTAGTATAATCTTTCTAGAAAAGAAAATAGAATTACACCATAAAAGCTACAAAACTACTCATACTCTCTGCCTAATATGGGGGGAGGGGGGATGACCTGGTATATTATCATAGCATATGAAACGATCAATAAAATGTGGGAATACTTCTATGAAGGGATATAGAACCAAGAAAATATACACACTATGACTATGTGAACAAAAAAAAAATGACGTAGGAGTAAATGGGATAACTCTGTTACTACCTTAATAATACACATATAATTCTATAAGTAGTCAAAGCTTATGATTTCGTGCGCAATCTTTTTTTAGGATTCTTGTTTGTGTATTTAAATATCTGTCTAAGTTAAAGTGTAATAAAAACAGAGAAGTTAAAGTACACAAGTAATATACTGCTTTGGTGAGAAAAGAGGAAAATGTGCACTATAGTACTAAGCAATGGGAAATTACCAGTGGATGACAGGGTTTTAACATCACAAAACACTCTATAGGAGCATATCAATAATCTATCCAGTATGTATTCTATATCCAATGAGGGCATTTAGGATCAATCTGTAGGAGGTCAATATATGCTTTAAAATAGTTCTAATTTCTTTTGATAACTTCAGACTATCAACCATGAATCTGTGAAAACCTTTTTAAAATTTATTCATATTCTACCCTCTAGTGCATTTGGGTTAACGACACAAGAATTTGCCCAAAAGAACACTGGGCCATTCCTCTTCTAGATTATAAAATAATCCTTGGAGGGGCCGCTAGGTGGCGCAGTGAATAGAGCACTGGCCCTGGAGTCAGGAGGACCTGGGTTCAAATCTGATCTCGGACACTTAACACATAAAAAAAAACAAAAATCCTAGCCATGTGACCTTGGGCAAGGTGCTTAACCCTAATTGCCCTCAAAAAAAAAAATAATAATCCTTGGAGAACTATCAATTAATCTTTACATGCTGATTCCTGGTTTTAAAGGCATTCTCTATATATGAAAAAATATTTCATACAATCTTATGCTCTGTTTTGTTGTTTCTAAATAGCTTTTGATCTAAAATGTTTTCAGAGGCCTTCTAAAAGTCAAATACCCAGAAAATATATTATTAGGTACACTATCTTGGCAAAGTAAGTCTTTTGATAACTTAAAATGTTCCAGTTTTTTTACAACCACCTCACTGTGAGTGGTTAATCAAATAAAATAACTATTTTTGCTAGAAAACAAAAAATGTGATCACAATATAGTCTACTCAAAAAAAAATTTCAACTATATCAGGTAGTGCCATCTAGTGGTCAAAACATTTACCCTTTGATCCAATGATTTATAGGCAACTTTTTGGATACTTGCAAAACCCTACCAATCTGATTTTGAGACATTACAAGAAACCACATAGGATTTAAGAATATGAAGTCAGACTAGTTTTGTAACAATCATGTCAACTATTAAAAAACTACTCTTTAAATTGTTTTGAGTGAAAAGAATTTTAAAATGAAGTTTTATCTATTTGAACAAAACCCTTTACAGGTTTTGAATGTTATCAATGTACTAAAAAAAAAGATCTGCTAGGCAATTAATAGAGTGTCTTCCTGGAATGCTAGAATCACTGGGCACTGATAGAATAGCAAGATACTGTATGGCACCAATGCCTCAGGCAGAGGCACATAAAGCTTCTTTACCCCCATATATGTGGTTCTGCTCTAGGCCTCAGTTAAACAAAATTACCAAAACCCCATCCTGATGTGATTCCCCTTTTCTGCTCTGAAACAATGATCGACTCCAAAGAACAGCATAACCCTAACTACCACATCACAAATACCACACACGTTCGTCCTAACAACACTACTAATCTTCTTCTTCTGTACCTCTCCCCACAACTCTAACAATAGGAAATAGTTATCACCTCAGCACACTGGACTTTGGCAATATAGCCATTATTCTGAAGTTCCATCCAATTGGCTTCATATAGTTTGGGTCCAATCAAGAAATTCAAGTCCACAATTTTGTCATCTTCTCGGACAAGGGTAGCAGTCAAACCCAACTTGCAGTGAGCCTGCACAATGGTAAGAACTCGTCGAAACATTTTGGCTGTGGAAATAACCACATTATTCATATTTTCAACAAATAAATGTCAATAAGAAAGTCAAACCAAGTTTGATATTATAAACAACTAGAATTTTAACAGGACTTTTCATTTTAAAATACATAAAACATAACATATGGGTTCTATTTGTCAGAATAATCCCATGATAGATTAGATGGTGTTAATTCCTATATCCCTGAGTCAGATCTGCATGATAGAAATGATTAGGTAGAACTTTTACTCTCATTTTTGGCCCCATATAGAGGAAAGATCAATGAGAAATGGAAGAAAATAGAGATAGTTTTAAAGACATGCAAACAAGCACAGGCCTGATATCCAAAATAAAATACTGAAATTGTTGGTAATTAAGAACTTAAATGAAAATGCTAAATATAGTCTACAGTATTTGTAGTACAGTTGAACCTCAAACTACAGGGGGAAGCAGGTTCCTAAAGAACACTGTAACTTGGAACATGAAACCTTTTAACAAAAAACTTAACTTTCATAAAAGATGAATGACCAGGGGGAGGGGGGAGGTAGAAGGATGCAGAAATGGTCTTTCCTCCTCCCTAAACAAAAAGGAAGAATAAACTCTTGCCTCAGAAAATGGGGCTCTATTAAGAAAAGAACTCCATACCTTCACTACCCTCCCCTGAAGAGCCTGGAATGGTAAGACAAGATGGCAGAGGCCCTGAATAGGCAATAAGTATTGGGAAGCTCCCTTCCTCAAAATCAGTTTCTTTACATATTCCACCAAAAAGAATTATTTGGGAAAGCAAGATCCCACTTTCAAATGTATGTATTTCCATTAGACACAAATAGTTTATTGGAACTCTTTCTGGAAAATTTTTTAACATCAGAAAATTTAATTCAATTTTTAAAGTATGTAACATGTAAATTATGGCATATAAATAGTTTTGGGGAATAAAAGCTATTTTATGTGTCCTAGTAATGATGATTTCATACTAATATTAGCTAATATTTCAAGGCATAATATATGCTTATGGCAGGGTTCACTGTTAACAACATCAATGTAAATCAGTATTTAACTAATCTTGATAATTTTTCATATTTATTTGGTTGACCTGTCAGATTTGATTATATCACTGTTTTTTACATTAGAATGTAGCCGATGAGGAGCTTGTACATAGCTGTTTGCATGCTCTATGTGAGTTCCTTGAAGGCAGAAGCATAATTTTGGCCTTTATTTGTATCCCTAGACCTTAGCACAGTGCCATGGCACATAGTTATATTATAAATGCTTGATAACTGAATGACAAAGAGTAGAAGAGTTGGCTCTGTCATTTTCTCATTGTTCACTTGTGTTTGCATTTTAGAATTATCTTAATCTGAAGCTTGCTTTTGTTGTTTTTAATTCATGAAATTTTTATTCATAACTCAATAGACAATTATTAATATTTTGGTATATGAAGAACAACAAAAGATTACATATTAAATATGAACTCCTGGTAAAATTTTCTTTTTAAAGTATATACTATATTTTAAAATAGTAACAAAATTGTAATTTATTTTCCTTTATGAACTTTGTTTTCTCCCAAATACTTTTCTTTTTTGTCTTTTTGAAGGAGGGAAGGCAGGGCAATTGGGGGTAACTGAGTTGTCCAAGGTCACACAGCTAGTATTAGGTGTTGGGAGGCTGGACTTGAACTCAGGTCCTCCTGACTCCAGGGCCTGTGCTCTATTCACTGTGCCACCTAGGTGCCCCTCCCAAATACTTTTCAAAATTATTTTTTTGCTTCCTTCCTTCCCATTTCTTTTTCTTTCTTTTTTTTTCTTTTTTTTTTTTTTTAAAGCAATTGGGCTTAAGTAACCTGACCAAGGTCACACGGCTAGGTTTTTTGTTTGTGTGTGTTAAGTATCTGAGGCCAAATCTGAACCCAGGTCCTTCTGACTCCAGGGGCGATGCTCTACTCACTGCACCATCTAGCTGCCCCATGAAATAATTTAATAACACTGGTCATGTGTGAATATGCACATCTAATCTTATAACTGGTACTTTAGGTCAACAGACAAAGTGGTATTCTTTGTAGAAATCTTTTTAAGCCACTTACCCATTTTATGTGAGTTAATTTAGTTACAACTAGGTAATATTATTTATAAATCCACTTAACCAGGGACAAACTAAATTATGTCACTATGTAACAAGAGAACAAACTAGTGAGGGCGGTCAATGCCTTCATGTTCTGGAACTTCAATTCCTCCCTCAGGATACCTTGTATATCTTATGATATACATGTCTGAAATTTAGATTGTTAGGATACATACACAAACACACATACACGTATATATACATATATAGTAAAGACTTCTTTTGTTTTTTCCTAGATATAGTTAGAAGTTAAATTATTTTCCTTCCACACTCCAAAGAATTTTCTTGTTTATACCCAACTTTAGAAACTACAGTCCTAGATTATGAAGAAAAACTAAATTATGTTTGGTATACTCTTTTAAGTGAATAATATATTTTGGAAAATTTTGTGATAAAAATTATTTAATATAAAAAACTTTTGGGGTGGCTAGGTGGCGCAGTGAATAGAGCGCCGGCCCTGGAATCAGAAGGACCTGAGTTCGGAGCCGGCCTCCGACACTTAATCCATACAAACAAAAAAACCTAGCCGTGTAACCTTGGGCAAGTTACTTAACCCCAATTGCTTTAAAAAAAAAAAAAAACTTTTGATGCTTAAATGTACCTCTATGTCAAAGCCCAACTCTGTAAAAGACTTCCTTTGTTAATGATACTGGATAAGTGAGATGTTCTACAGTGAAAAATTAACAAATTAGACTCTGCTAATTCATACTCTGTGATAATGCGTATAAATGAAAAGTAAAATTTACTTTTGTGTCAACTCTTAGTTAAATAACAATTCAAGTTAACAATAGTAATTAAGACCATGGGAGGCAGCATATTAGTGGATAGAGGGGCTGATCTTAGCATCAGGAAGGCCTCTGTTTAAGTCTTGTCCCTGGCATATACTACCTTTTCAAAAATTTTTATTTTAATTTATGGAATAAAACAAGGATTTTCATAACATAATAAAAAGGATGAGTGCACATGAAATTGCAAATCTATTACATACAACTTTCTATTCCTCTTAATATATAATAAAGTTATCGTGTCAATTTCTTTTTTTTCCCCTCTCCCACTCCCCCCATTCCCCATGGCTACCATTAGACACAAACAGGTATATATGTGTAAAATTATTCTGTACATACTTCTATTTATCAGTTCTTTCTCTGGATGCAGATAGCATCTTTCTATGTATTTTATATTTAATTTGGGTATTTATAATCATCAAAATGACTTACTCATTCAATATCATTCTTTTTTTTTTTTTAAAGCAATTGGGGTTAAGTAACTTGCTCAAAGTTACACGGCTAGTCATTATTTATGCGTGGGTGCTCATTTTCTGAGGCCGGATTTGATCTCGGGTCATCCCAACTCCGAGGCCGGCGCTCTTACTCCCTGCGCCACCTAGCCGCCCCTTTAGGGCAACTGGGGTTAAGTAACTTGCCCAAGGTTACACGGCTAGGTTTTTGTTTGTGTGGAGTGTCTGAGGCCGGCTCCGAATTCAGGTCCTTCTGACTCCAGGGCCGGCGCTCTATTCACTGCGCCACCTAGCCGCCCCTCAATATCATTCTTAAAACATTATTGCTATTACTGTATACAATGCTCCCTTGGCTCTGCTCAGTTCACTCTTCGTTATTTTGTGCAAGTCTTTCCATGTTTTCCTAAGATCGTTGAGCTCATCATTTCTTATAGCATAGTAGTGTCCCATCATAATCATATACCAAAACTTTATTCTGCCATTCCCCAATTGATGGGCATTTCTACAGTTTCCAGTTCTTTGCCACCACAAAGAGAGCTACTATAAATATTTTAAAATATATGGGAGTATACACACACACACACACACACACACACACACACACACACCCCTTTTTGACCTAGAAAAAGTCACAACCACTCAGTGTCCTGGGGAATGATAAGTCACAGAATAATAGCACATGTGCATTCTTCCCCAACTTTTTTTTTTTTTTTTTGCCTTTTGGAGGGGTTAAGTAACTTGCCCAAGGTCACACGGCTAGGTTTTTGTTTGTGTGTGCATTAAGTGTCTGAGGCCGGACCCGAACTCAGGTCCTTCTGACTCCAGGGCCCGCGCTCTACTCACTGTGCCACCTCGCCGCCCCCTTCCCCAACTTTCTTGCTGGGATTTTTCTATATTGGTGACAGACAAAATAATAGAAAAAAAAAATCCCCAAACTTACAGGGAAAATATCTAAAATATTTAAGAGGCCGAATTATATATTAAAGCACTCTCAAGCACTGTAGGAACTCCCATTTAGATGTAATTGGCAAACTATTTTTATATACTCATTAAACTATGGCCTTGCCTCCAATACAACCATGTCAAGCTTTATTCCTCCATTGTGCCAAGTCTTAACCTCTGCCCTCAGGTTAGCTATCACTATTTGGAAACCCACAGAAGCAGCTGGGCAAGTACTACTGGGAAAATTCATTACCCTTTATCTTCTGACTGTGCCCTAGATCATCTCATTAGTGGTACTGGCACCCCTCACAGAATGCAGTCTACATTCCAGGTCAATAATTGGTGAATAAGAGCTCTGCCTCCCCATTTTTTATTTTGGGTGAAACAGTCAATCACAGAGGACGAACAATTTCCCTTCCCTCCCTTGCTACCTTCCAAAACAGCTCCCACATCTGTCCCCTTCTCTTTATTCATGTGACCACTCTAGCTCAGGGCCCCATTACCTCTCACCTAGATTACTACAATAGCTTTCTGACAGGCTTCCCTGACTCAAGTCTCATTCCCATAGAAGGCTCTATCATTCCCCTACTCAAAAAAATTCCAGTGGCTCTTTATTGACTCTACTAGCAAATGTTATCTCATATTTTTTTTAATTCTATTTTTGTATAACTAATAATGCACATACTATTGGTACAGATACATAATTTATAAACTTATGTACATAATTTATAAACTTATGTACTTATGTACAGATACATAATTTATAAAATACGTATTATAGGTACATGCTCAGAACTGTTTTACAGAGGTCTGTATGCTCAAAAACCTATGGAGACCACTTGCACTATGTGAAATTTTATGAGCTCAGTTTAAGCACCATGTGTATATGTGCATATGTAAGAAATAAAATGTCATTTCATTATTTTCTAAAATAGCCCTGCCATTCCTTATTCCTACTTCCATTAGTTTGAGTTAGTGAGATGTGAATGTACCATTCTATTAAATAAAGGCTACTGTTATGTAATCATAAACATTAATATTTGAGCCTCTTTTAAAAATATCACCTTTAAGAACCCAATGCTCTTAGCTCTCAGTTCTTGGAGAGCTAAAAGCAAATGTGATCTGGATACTAAAGAGCCATAGAGAGAACATGAGTGTTGTTAAGAGCTGCATCCCAACCTAAAAATTAAAACAAAACAAAACAAAACAAAAACCAACAAAAACTATAATGCTTACCTGACAATATGATTTGTTGGTATTATTGTTGCTGTTATTCATTCTACCTCTCCTCTAAAAGACTAGAAAGCAGTTTATGGTCTCAACAGATTAGCTTACCAGGTATGGTATGTACTTCATCTAAGATCATTAGTCCCCATTCCTGGGTCTTGAGCCACTCCATGACTCGCTCAGCCTCCCAGGATCTCTTGGTGGTGTGGCCCAGCATGGAGTAGGTGCTGATGGCTATGGAGCAGCCAATGGGTTTATCTTTGGCATCCGAAGTGAACCGGCAGATCTGGCTGTCATCAATGGTAGACCACATCTTGAACTGTGCTTTCCACTGCTCCACAGACACAGCTGAGTTGCCAAGCACCAGGCACCTTTTCCGGACAGTACACGCAGCTGTCACACCCACCAAAGATTTCCCAGCTCCTACAACAAAAAGCCACAAAGCTTCACCCAGGGTCAGGTCAAGAGAAACTACAAAAAAATCCAATCTCATTACTAACTACCAAACAGAGAAACTTCTATTAGAAAAAGAGAAAGAAATTATATTCATTCTCTGCTTTCAGCTATGAAATGACCTTGAACCAAGAACAATTCAAACCATTCCTTATAAAAGATCAAATTAATGCCATAAAGAAATTGAAATAGGGGCGGCTAGGTGGCGCAGTGAATAGAGCGCCGGCCTTGGAATCAGAAGGACCTGAGTTCGGAGCCGGCCTCCGACACTTAATCCATACAAACAAAAAACCTAGCCGTGTAACCTTGGGCAAGTTACTTAACCCCAATTGCCCTAAAGGGGCGGCTAGGTGGTGCAGTGAGTAAGAGCGTCGGCCTCGGAGTTTGGATGACCTGAGATCAGATCCGGCCTCAGAAAATGAGCACCCACGCATAAATAATGACTAGCCGTGTAACCTTGAGCAAGTTACTTAACCCCAATTGCTTTAAAAAAAAAAAAAGAAATTGAAATAGCTGTCACTGAAATATGCAAACTCATTTTTTTATGAGGTGAAGGCTTATTCCATTTAAAAACAAATAAGCTCTTAAAAATCAGCAGTAGTACCTGACCTTGAGATCTCAGGGATAAACAAGAGGGATAATACATGCTGTGAGACCAATCAAAGTTAGCTCTATTGGAAACTGCTTCTTAGTTTTAGAGACTTTTATAAGGGAAGAGGGAAAAGGCTGGAAGTACCAAAAGGAGAAAAGGGTCTTTTTTACTGACATCTATGCTGGGCTTCAGGTTCCTCATCTATAAAATGAGAGGGTTGGCCTCAATGACACCTAACATCACTTACCACAGGGGAGGACGATGACCCCTGACCTGGCACGTCCATTCCCAAACATTTTCCGCAGGCTCTTCTCCTGATAGGGTCTGAGGACAGCTGTGGGTTTCAGGTCTATATTAATGTCAGGATTGACAGAATCATTCCGGAAATCATATTCGGCCAGCAATGGGTACTCCAGATGGATGCAGCGCTTCTGAAGCTCCTCAATCATTTCCTGGAAAAAAAGTATTTATGAAATTTTGTAAACTATTTTAACAGAATTAATGTTTAGGTAGAACTTATGTTTAGAATACTGCCTTTTAGATCAGGCTCTCTGCCTCTTTGGAACTTAACTAATATTGACAGAGTTATGGAGCCACAGCGGGCAACGGAACCCAACAACATGATTATAAGTACCAAGGAAAGCATAAAACAGGGAGAAATAGGCTTATCAAAGGGGCTCAACACTGTCATGGAGGATATCCTGGCAGAGGCCAAATGACAGAGAGAAAGCTCTCCCAGCTCTCCAATGTACTGACTGCATCAAGTCCCAGGACAGTATAGGGATTCTTCAACGAGCTCTAAAGTTCCTCAAAAGAGATGAGCCTTATAAATCATAAGATAAGAGGAAAATTTCCCCATCTCTACCAGTAAGCTGGATGTGGAATGAAGGAGCAGCCAGTGCAAGAAAGGAAGGTCAGGAGCTACTCTGATGAATACAATCATCCAAGAAAATTCCAAAGGACTCATGATGAAAAATGCTATCCACTTCAGAGAAAGAATCAATGAATTCTAAGTTGAGACTGAAACTTACTTTTTTCACTTTCTTTATATTTTTTGCTTTTTATTGTTTTTGGGCAACATGGCTAATATGGATTTATGCTCTACATGATTTCACATGTATAACTGATTTCATATTGCTTGCCTTCTCAAAGGGCAGGAGAGGGGTGGAAGGGAGAGAATGTGAAACTCAAAATTAAAAAAAAAATACTACAAAAGAAAGAAAAGGTGGAGAAGGGAGGCCAAGAAGGCTGTGTTATCAGGAGAGAGCCTAGAATCAGGGAGAGCCAGAAGATGGAAGAAGTGAGAAAGGAAGATTTAAGATGAAACCAAGTTTGTTACTTTCAGCAGCTCACCTGGTGAATAAAACATGTAGAAAGTATATTTGCTAACCTGCTTGACTTCAAAAGATACAGTCTGTGTTTCTTCCTCTTCCTCTTCATCCTTGTCCATTTGTTCATAAAACTCAAACAAGTCTGCAGGGACATCTGTTTTATTCTGACTATCTGTTCCTTGTGATGTGGAGGGTCCACTGCCTCCTTCACTGGTTTTGGAAATCTGCAAAGGAAAGGCAGAATCAAGAGTTGTAGTATGAGTGAGAAGAACAGGATTAAGAAAACTATTTCCCATTCAACAGTTTTCCAGTAACCCAACATACAGCAGATTTACTTGTGAAGGTCTCAGTGATGAGTTCAGTTTCTTCCCCCTCAGCATTCCTCAGGCGGCATTCTCGAATCACCTGGTCTTGGAGAAGTTCTTTAATGACATCTGGGTGAGAGCTTTCAACAAAATACCTACAGGGAAGGAAGGAGTAAAAGAACAGGGAGATATTGATTTAGTTGATCTCTGACCTTCCCATTTTTAACATTCTATGCTACAAAGACATTCTGCTCACTGAACTCTTGCAAGCCCCTGTTTTGACTGAACCATAACATCTGACTATTCCCTAAGCAATGGGCACACACTTTAGTTCTACTTTCTAGTTACCACAAAAACTATTCCACTTAGCTAGCCGTTAGAAATGATGGCAAAATAAATGACCCCTTCAGGAAACTGAAGAGCTGAGGCTCTTCTTGCCAAGAACTTCAGAAACATTCCCCATGACTCCCTCTGATTAGGTGGAGGTGAAAGTGAAAGCAAAAGCTATGGGCACCGCTTTATCAATAATTTCAATTCCCTCTCTTCCCTCCTGGGTCCTTGATTTCTTACCTGTTATGTTTCAGCACTAGCTTGACTTTTCCATAGCTGACAGTACACAACTACAATTAACAACAAAACCAAACAAAGACAAATTAGGAACAAGTGGTTCAGAATCAGGAAAATGTTAACATATCCAGGCATGGGATATATCAATTCTGCAAACTCATTGTCCAGAACTATGGAAAACAATCTGGAACATGCAAATAAAGTGACTAAAATGTCCATACCTTCTGACCCAAGATTCTACTAGTAGGCTTATACACCAAGGAAGCTACTGATGTTATGAAAATCTTCATATATACCAAAGTATTTGTAGCAGCACTTTTTGTAATAGCAAAGAACTTGAAACAAAGTAGATGCCCAACATTTGGAGAATGACTAAGTGAACTGTGGTACGTGAACATAATGGACTATTTCTGTGGTTTAAGAAATGACAAATGGGGGGGCAGAGCCAAGATGGCAGAGTAGAAACAGCACTTCCAAGGTGCTCTGCCCCACACCACTTCCAAACAATGTAAAAGGGGAATCTGAACAACTTCTGGAGCCCCAGCACCCACAGAATGACACAGAGAAGCTAACCTCCTGCTGAGGACAGCTCAGCAGCCCAGAGGGAGGGCCAGCACAGAGCTCTTAGAGTGGGCAGCACAACGCTCTGGGAGCTGAGCCTGGAGCTGAGCCAAGGCCCATAAGCTGTGGTTTTAGCCCCAGGGCGGCTGGGCCAGCAGCCAGCTGGAGGGACCCCAGAACACCAGCAGCTGTGGTATTCCAGAATTATCAGCACAGATATGCCTAGGACAAAGTGAGAGGTTAGTGCCCTATGGACTTTGGGACCAGTATTTGGGGAACGCCTAGGCTTCCTCCCCTGGGGGTGAAAAGCTGCTGAGGAAACGATGCACAGAGGCCATTTTGCAGTGTCAGTGGCAGCTCCAGCTCCTGGTCTGCGAACTGTAGGGAGATCCAGCAATCAGTCTGGGGGTTAATCGCTCTTGCTTTAACCTGCTTGGATCTGGATTGTGGTCTTGGGGGGAGGTCTGGGGTGAGTATCCAACTTGCCAGAGTGGGTGGAGGTTTTACAGAGGCCAACCAACCTCTGGAAGTTGTGAAGACCCCAAAGTTTGGGACGGAAGCTCTCCTGTCTGGTGGCAGAGTCCTACTATGGCAACAAGCCCCAAAATCAAGTAATTAAGTGGCAACATGCCTAGGCAAAGGAAACAAAATAAACAGAAAAATGAAACTTTAGACTCCTATTTTAGGGGCAAAGAGGATCAAAGAAATGACAAATAGGATGGATACAGAGAAGCATAAAAATAGCTAATAAAACTGACATAAACAGAACCAAGAAAATTATGTACACAATGACTATAATAGTGCAAATGGAATAATCACAGAACAGAACAAAATCAAAAGTGAATATGCAAAATTACAAAGAACCATGAATGAAGAGATGTGAGAAAACACCTTTACCTTTGCAAAGGTGGGGGGATCCACAAACATATGCTACACATGTTTTCAGACTTTTTCAAAATATTGATCAGCTATGCTGATTTTTTCCTTTAAAAAATGCTACTTATTATAGGACAGCTCACTTGGAGGGGAAGGGGAAAACTTTAGTGATATTAAAAAAAAGACCAATAAAAACCTATTTAACAGTTGTAATTTTGTCAGTTCTTTTATCTTTGTTTTAAGAGAGTTCAATTTTATGGAGTCTTACTTGGAAATGATTTGTTTGCAAAATGATTGTACTGATTCAGACCTCCATTTAAGCATGCATTAGTGTCTACCTTTTCACAATGCTTCTAATTTTGAATATCCTCATCCTTACAAGACAGGAGATTTCACCTCAAGGCTATTTTGATGTGCAATCTCTTATTAGTGATTTGGGGTATTCTTTCTTTTTTTTTTTTTGTTATATCACATTTTTATTTATTTTGTTAAGCATCTCCCAATTACATTTTTTAATCTTTTTAAAATTAAATTTTATGTTTATTTTTAGTTTACATCATTCCACAAGATTTTGAGTTACATATTTTCTCCCTATCTTTCCCCTTCCCACTACCCCAAAACAGCGATCCCACTGTACACCCCCTCCCTCAATCTGCTCTCTCCTATATCTTCCGCCATTCCCCCTCTGACTTTCCAGTAGGGCAAGATGGATCTCTATAACCCTGTGCCTGTCAATCATATTTTCCAGTTGCATGTAAAAAAATATATATGCACACATATATACATATATGCATACATATTTTAAACATCTGATTTTAAAACTTTGAATTCCAGATTCTTTCCCTTCCAACCTCCTCACTTACCCAATTACGGGGGAAGACAGGCAATTCAATATAGGTTGTACACATATGTACTATGCAAAATATTTCCATTGTGGAAATATTATGAAAGACTGACTATATTTCCCTCCATCCTATCCTGCCCCCCACTTGTTCTATTCTCTACTTTGACCGGGTCCCTTTTCAAAAGTGTGTGCCTCTGGGGCGCCTAGGTGGCACAGTGAGTAGAGCATCGGCCCTGGAGTCAGAAGGACCTGAGTTTGGATCCGACCTCAGACACTTAATGCACACACAAACAAAAAAAACCTAGCTGTGTGACCTTGGGCAAGTTACTTAAACCCAACTGCCCTCCAAAAAAAAAAGCAAAAGCAAAAGTGTGTGCCTCCAACTTCCCTCCCACCCAACCTGCCCTCCCCATCCATCATCCCCCCTCTCATTCCCTTCTCCCTTACTCTCCTGTAGGGTGAGATACCCTATTTAGTGTGTTATGTCATTGCCTCCCTGGGCCAAATTCAATGAGAGTAAGGTTGTCCCATTCCCTTTTGCCTTCCTCTTCTTCCCCTCCATTGTGACAGGTATCCCTTACCTCTTCCATATGGGATAATTTACCCCATTCTGTCTCCCCCCATCTCCTCTCATTATATTTCTCTCACCTCTCAATTTCACTTTGTAAGAATCATCCCTTCCTATTCAATTGGTCCTGTGCCCTCTATGTATGCCTGTACACATATATACACCCATATACCCTCCTATATATATATATATATATACACACACATATATATATAGAGTCATATTTCCTTCAACTATTCTCATACTGAGAAAAGTTTTAGAAGTTATAATTACAGGTTTTCCACATAGGAATGTAAATAGTTCAACTTTGATAAGTTCCTTATGATTTCTTTTCCCTGTTTACCTTCTCATGCTTCTCCTCCTTCTTGTATCTGAATGTCAAATTTTCTATTCAACTCTGGTTTTTTCATCAAGAATGCTTGAAAGTCACCCAGAGAAAGAACCAGAAAGAACTGAGTTTGAATCCAGATTGAAGCAAACTACCGGATCCTTTTCTTTTTCTTGTTTGGTTTTGTTTCCTCTTTCCCACTTTTCATTCCATCTGATACAATTCGTCTTTATGACCTGACTAATGTCTAATGTGAAATTTGCAGATCCTATACTTGATTGTATGCCGTCATGGGGTAGGGAGGGGGGGAGGGGAAGGAAGGAGGGAAAATTTGAAACTCAAGGAATTATGGAATTGAATCTTGTAAACTAAAAGTAAACAAATTAATAAAGATGAAAAATTAAAAAAGAAAAAGAAAAAAAAGAATGCTTGAAAGTCCTCTATTCCATTGAACGACCATACCTTCCTCTGAAACATGATACCCAGTTTTGCTGGGTAGGTGATTCTTGGTTTTAATCCCAGCTCCTCTGACCTCTGGAATATCATATTCTAAGCACTTAGATCCCTCAGTGTAGATCCCTGCCAGATCCCGTGTTATAATTGTGTTTCCACAGTATTCAAATTGTTTATTCTTGGCTGCTTGTAATATTTTCCCCTTGATCTGGAAACTTCAGAACCTGGCTCTAATATTCCTAAGAGTTTTCTTTTTGGGATCTTTTTCAAGAGGTGATCAGTAGATTCTTTCAACCTCTATTTTGCCCTCTGGTTCTAAAACACCAGGGCAATTTTCCTTGAGAATTTCTTGGAGGATGATTTCTAGGTTCTTTTTTTGATCATGGCTTTCAGGTGATCCAATTATTTTTAAATTCTCTCTCCTGGATCTGTTTTCCAGGTCAGTGGTTTTTCCAATGAGATATTTCATATTGCCTTCTATTTTTTCATTTGTTTGGATCTGTTTAGGTGTTATTTTCTTCAGTCAGGTTGTTGACTCTCTTTTCATGATTTCCTTGCATCACTCTCATCTCACTTACCAATTTTTCCTCCACTTCTCTTATTTGGTTTTCAAAATCTTAAGCTCCTCTACGGTCTGTAACCAGCTCATATTTTTCTTGGAAGCTTTTGGTGCAGGAGTTCTGACTTTGTTGTCTTCCTGCTCTTCCATGCAGGAATTCAAAGTCAGATTGCTGTGCTTGCTTTGCTTCCTTTGCTTGCTCATGTTGCCACTCAATTACTTGACTTTTGACCTTTTTGCCACAGTAGAACTCTACTTCCAGAGAGGAAAGCTTTGTCCCAAATTGCTGTGGTTTTCACAGCTGCCAGAGCTATTAGTTGGCTGCCCTCTCTGAAGCCTCCACACACTCTGGCTCATTGGTCACCCACTCCAGGACCTCCACCCTAGACACCAGATCCAAGCAGGTTAAAACAAGAGCAATTACCTCTCATACTGGTTGCTTGGTTCCCCTACAATCTGCAGACGAGGAGCTCTGAAACAGCCAAGTGGTGGCAGCCACCACACCTCAGCTGCTTCTCCCTTTGGGGTCAGAGGCCGGACTGCACTCCTGGACTCCCTGTTCTCAAAGTCTACATTTACCTCTCACATTGTCTTTGGCAACTATGGGTTGATAATTCTGGAAACCGCCACAGCTGCTGGTGATCTACCCTCCCTACATTCCTCTAGCCAGGGCTGGTCAGGCTGCCCTGGGGCTAAAACCACAGGCTCACATGGGGCTGGGCTCTGCTCCCAGCTGGCTGCGATGACCCTTCCTGCAGGCCTGCTGGGCTGTCTTTAGCAGGTTTGTTTCTCTCTGTCACTTTGTGGGTTATGTAGCCCTAAAGTTTGTTTAGAGTCATTTTTTTAAATAGGTATTTGAGATGGTTATAGAGGGAACGCAGTGAGTTTTCCTGCTTCTACACTGCATCTTGGCTCTGCCCCCCCGCCCATCTAGGGGCATTCTTTCTTATGGTTGTTAATAGTTTGTAATTCTTTTTTCATATCCTTCAACCAAAAAAATGACAATTGACTATGGATATGCAACATTTCCCACATGTAGCTTTGTACTTCACTACTGAAAAGGAATTTTGTTTCATGATTTGTTCTCTGGGATCAAACCTGATTACTGCAATTAGAGTTAACTTTTAGTGTTATTTACACTTATAATAAAGTAGTTGTGTATGTTGTACTTTTGGTTCTTATTTTACTCTACAGTAGATCATATGCATTTTTTTCTGTATGGCTATAAATTCCTTGTATTTTTTTCTTTTTATATTGAGAGTATTTCATTGCATTCATAACCACAATTTATTAAGGTCCCCCCCCCCCCAAATAGGTACTTGTTTCCATTTTTTTTTTCAACAGGTACTTCTATAAATATTCCAATAAACCCACTGATCTGTGCAACCTAATTAATGTGGTTGTTCCCTTCAAAGATACAGATTGCAATTCACCTATACGTGTCCTGTTTAATTCCTTTTTTTATGTCTTCCTGTGAATTTGATACTTGGGGTTATCCAATCTACTGTAGGTTATCCTCAATTCTCTTTTTAAGAAAATAAATCCCCCTTCCCCAATTATCAAACATTATTTTCTCTCCCTTTTACCTCCTCATAGAGATGGTGGGGGTGGGGGAGGAAAAATAAAACCCTTGTAAAAAAAATATGCACGGTCAAACAAAACTTTTAGGCTGGCCAAAATGTCTCATTGTGCATATTAATCCAATCATTCTCTACCTCTATCAGGAAGTGGGTAGAATTGTTCACCATTTGTACTCCCCTCAATTTTTCTTGCCTGAATAAAGAAATCACTGGAGTATACAGGCTATCAATTGGTTATTCCTTGTTCCCTTATTCTTACCACATGACCAACCCCCCCCCCCTTTTTTTTAAAGCAATTGGGGTTAAGTAACTTGCTTAAGGTTACACGGCCAGTCATTATTTATGTGTGGGTGCTCATTTTCTGAGGCCGGATCTGATCCCGGGTCCTCCTGACTCTGACTCTGGGGCCAAGCTCTTACTCACTGTACCACCTAGCCGCCCCCCAACCCCTATTCTTTTAGACTCACACATTTCTTTGAGGGTAGTCTTAACCCTGCCTCTCCCTTGTAACTGCTTGTCTATAAAAGTCTTCCAATCATGCTAATCAGTACCTCCCCACTGCTCAATAAATAAAATTAATATTCAATTCTTATGTTTCCATGTTTCGTAACTATATGCTACCAGCAAAACAGTGGTATTTAGAGAATGAAGAACAGTTCCTACAGATGCAAGTGGGAGCTGCAGAGAATTGCTTACATATAGCCTGAGAAGAGAGATACTAAAAGTGGACTTTTTCAGCCTTGAGATTTGCTTGTTAGTTAACCCCCAACTACAAGAGTAAAAGGATCAGACCTTCTAGAGAGGAAATATTGTCTGATTCCAAGAGTTTCTTGTAGAAAGTTCCTATGCAGCATCCTAATTGATATGTAAAACCAGTGAGTTATTCATTTAGGTAAAGCTCAAAGTTCAACCACATTAATTTTAAAACTTTATTATACTTCAAGGAAAATAATTTTTGATTCAAAGCAGGCTTCACATGGAAGAGAATTAAGTTTGTAGAACTGTGGGGTTCCCATAATCAAATACAATGCTGAGATTCAGATTTTTAACTTTGCTTTATATACTCATTTAACTTATCTTAGGTGTCTAGGTATAGTCAGGTTAAGAAGCAAGATATTAAGTAATAATGACAAATTTATGTACAATAAAACTTAGAAACAGTTGTTCATTAAGTGCTCAAAGCATAATCTTGATAATCAAAGATTCATAATTGGACCCAGGGCAAATTTGGGGAGTTGACCCTTTCAGTCCCCCACCCCAACTTCAAGGGTGTCTAGTACACTAATCTTAGTCATAGATTTTAAGACTATATCTTAGACCCACATCTTTCCTTGTGTCCAAAGCTTCCCTATCCTGGGGCCTTCTCCTCTAAAAGGGACATAAGATTATAACAAGGTTAGCTAACATATTCATGTAGCACAGGTTCTATATTGTCCTTTTAGGTAACACAATGCCTACCCCAATGAAAACATTTATCCAATTTACTACAAAAGTCTGCCTTTCCTTCAAAATATCTTTTAGATCTGCCAGTGTTTTTCCCTCTCACTACTAATATGCTATCTGGGCTTCTCACTTCATTCTACAACAGGTATTCCTACCTTATCTGCCCCGCTTCAGGAAAGAAATAGCTGAAGTACCAGAAGAGTTCTGAGAAGGGGGAGATTCTGACTGAGGCTGTGAGGGAAGGTTTCAATGAAAAAATGGCATATTAACTAAGCCTTT
This sequence comes from Gymnobelideus leadbeateri, assembly GCA_011680675.1. NCBI lineage: Eukaryota > Metazoa > Chordata > Mammalia > Diprotodontia > Petauridae > Gymnobelideus > Gymnobelideus leadbeateri. Next base: position 47,119 of record WOXC01006779.1, read on the forward strand.
ATGGATAGGTAAGAGACAGATGGAGGCTAGAGAACTACATTCTGAGCATATGTAGGATATAACATGAACAAATTCATGAAGGTGAGAAAGCATGGGACATACTAGTTTGATGGGGGGACAAGGTGTATGTAAAGAAGGATCATGTGAGCAAAAGCTAGAAATATAGGTTGTTGCCAGATTAAGGACTGTGAATGCTAAATTAAAGAGTCTAGCCTTTCTTGGGTAGGCAACAGTGAGTTACCAAAGATTTCTGAGCAATGGAGGAATCAATCAAATTTGTATATTAGAATATTAATTTGGCAGTGGTGAAATACAGAGTGGAATACAAGAATGAGACATTGGAGGTGAGGAAACCAATTAAACAATAGTCTAGAAAAATGTCATAGGATCCTATGAAATCTGGCCTTTATGTCATGAAACATCCAATCTTGGTTTCTCAAAATCATTGACTTACTATCAATTACAGTGAATAGTAATAATGAAGTACCCTAGAGTTACATTACACAATGTAAATAATTTTTGACAGTCTCAAATCTAAATATGCTATAAGCCAATAGCAGTTTGAGAAATAGTAATTATGAAATTATTAATGAAGCAGCACTCTATTTTTGGGGAAAAGAAAGGGAGAAAAGCTAAAAATTTCGTTTCAAAAAAGAAAGCTAGAAGAAATCACCAATAAAGGAATGTATCAGTGAGTCTATAACCAAGAATACACACCCTAACGGTGGCACTCAAGCCTGTCACCATCACCAGTCTTCCCCATCAATTTTGGGTCACTGCTGACATCTGAGTGCCTTTTATACAAAATTAAGTAAAACTATCCCTTCAATCACCCCATGTGAAAGTAGTCCCATGATTATTTCTCCCCCACATGGCAAGAGAAGAAGGATCACATAATCATTCAGGAGAACGATTAATGAAACAATTACCACTTTCTTTTCAGTAGAGAAACAAGGGAGTACGAGGGCAGTGCAGTTACATAGTTTGCCAGACAAAGTCAGTGTGTCAGCTGCTTCTGTTTTTCTTTAAAAGGAAAGGTTAAATTTCAGGGCAGGGCTGGGACAGGTTTGGATATGACCAGAAATGACTGATATAAAAAGAAAGGTATCAATACTTTAATTTTAAGAGCAGAGTACTTTTCAAAAGTTGGTTGATTCTAGACTTTGAAGGGACCTTCTAGGCCATCCAATCCAACCTCCTAATTTTACAGATGAGGAAACAGAGGTCCAGATATTAAAATGACTTTCTCAAGGTCGTAAGTTAGTAAATGACAGAGGAAGGATTTGAACCCAATCAATTTTTGGATTCATTTTAAAGCACTTGGCAACTATAAAATGTTACCAATGGCATCATACCAAGGCACCTCTTTTGAACTTGAGGCTACTGACGAGTCGGCTATCATTTTCAGCTGTAGCATGCCCTTACTATTTATTCAACTCTACCAATCCTTCAGGTACAAACTAAAGTTTCTCTTATATTCTATTTTAGACTTCTCTAATGGTTTTGTATGTAAATATTTCTCTGTAACTAGATTATAAATATCCTGTGGGCAGTCTATCTTATATTTCCTTTGTATTTGCTGGAAATGCTAAGCACATGCAGAAGACTCTGGTACTACTTAAGGTGCAGTTACTTGCCTTAATAAATTGCATGATTCCATCTGGAACACCAGTCTTGCTGAGCTTTTTGAGGTATTCAGTGATGTCACTTGTCTGTAATCCAACACTAACAGCAGCATATAGGGAATAAGCAGTCAGTTTGTATTCGTGCACATGGCTTGGTCTACATACAGGCTCAGCAATAGCCACCAGGAAGTCCTGAGCATATTTGTAAACAGGAGAGAAGGCTTCTAGGAAAACATGGCCATCAGGAGCCTGAGACAAATGACAAATATGACAGTCATAAGACAGGGAGAAAAGTAAGAGAGACTTCTATCCTATAGCACTCAAATCATATCACAACAGAAAACTTGTACACATATACATTGTGTGTTTAGATTAAAGTTTCAGACATCTTTCGTCTAATCAAAAGTTACTCCTATAAGCACTCCTGAAATACAGGATAAGAACACCTCTCTCTTACACTATAAGGAATTAGAGATGCTCTCTCTTACATCATATGGAACTCATACCAAGGCACCTCTTTGGAACCTGAGGTTACTGATGAGTTGGTTATCATTTTCAGCTGTAGCATGCCCTTACTACTTATTCAACACAACCAACCCTCCAGGTACAAACTAAAGTTTCTCTTATATTCTATTTTAGACTTCTCTAATGGTTTTGTATGTAAATATTTCTCTGTAACCAGATCATAAATCTCTTGTGGGCAGTCTACCATATATTTCCTTTGTATTTGCTGGAATGCTAAGCACATACAGAGTATCAATAGTTATTGACTTGACTTGGAGCTCTTACCACCCAGAGTGGGCGGGAGGCATGGTCATCTTTCAGTGGCATCTGAAGTCTGTAGTCCTTAGCCCCATATTCATCCAATTTGGTCCCTGATTCATCCACTTGCTTCCCAGCTGCTGATGGAACTGCTTCTTGAGATTCATTCCCAGGGGCATCATCGTCATCATCATCTTCTTCTTCATAGTGTCTTTTCTTAGACTTCTTTTTATCTGCAAATAGTCACAGCAATGAAACACAGACCAAACAGTCTAATAAATAATAAACACTTATTGTTTATTATGTGCTAGACACTATTAGCACTTGGTATAGAAAAAGAGGCCAAAGAGTCCCTGCCCTCAAGGAGCTCACAATCTAAAGTGGGGGAGGGGAGATAATAAGTAAACACAGGGAAGGCCCTAGCACTAAGAGGTCTGGAAATGCTTTCTGTAGAAGATGGAGTTTTAGCTGGGACTTGAAAGAAGTTAGGGTAAGCCAGAAGGTGGAGATGTGGAAGGGGAAAACTCCAGGAAAGGGTGATAGCGAAAATTCCTAGAGCCAAGAGGTAGTGTCTTGTGTGAGGAAGAGCAAGGAGGCCATTATCAGTGGCTCAAATAGTATATGATGAGGAGTAAAATATAAGAAGACTGGAAAGGTAAAGGGGAACTAAGTTATGAAGGGCTTTGAATGCTAAAAAAGGTTTTGTATTTGATTCTGGAAGGAACCAGTGGAGTTTATTGAATAAGGAGGAGACATGGTCAGACCTGTACTGTACTGCAGGAAAATCACTTTAATAGCTGAATGGAGGAGAGATGTGGGATAGGCAGAACCACTAGCAGGCTACTGAAACAATCCAAGCATGAGTTGATGAAGGCCTGTACCAAGGTAGTAGCAGTATCAGAGGAGATTCAAGGGGGCATATTTGAGAGATGTAGTTATGTTTTCCAGGAAAAACCCCAAGTCATAATTCAAATGACACCATCATCAAATATACTTCTTCAAGTTACCATCTGCAAGTAGCATTCAGCAATGAATAAAGCATGTTCCAGTACTTTCCAAGACTTACAGATGACATCTAGGGTGAAAAGACCCATGGATACAGCCTCATCAACAATGAACCTACAAATGACTGCCCACTGACCCCATGCCAATAGATGTGCCTATAATTGCAGAATAAATAAAGCAATAGGGAAAACACATGTGAGTTTTCTTAAATTTTTCATAGCTCTTTGCTGTAAACTCTCCTTTGCACACTCACTTTCTTGTATATCACAGCTATTCACGTTTACTGCTACTGTCCCATTAGATGGTAAATTCCTTGAATGCATCAGTTTTGGCATCCCAGTAACTAGCACAGTGCCTCAGACATAGTGAGACATTTAATAAATGTTTGCTAAACACATGTGTGGTTTAGAGCTCCCTGATCAGAAAGTGCCTAGCACAAAGTAAGCAATCAGCAAATGTTTGGGGACTGGTTGACTGATTTCAGGAAAACCATGCTCTCTGTTCCAGGTTAAGAGCTGATCTCTGCTCCCCTCTGTCTCATCAACATTCACTTATTATTTATTATGTCCCAGAACTATGCTATACTCTGAGGATACAAAGGCAGTCCCTATCTTCAAGAGACCTATGAGAAGAAAAAGATATGTACAGGAATATACAAAACAGAGACAAGCTCATTGGGGTAGGAGGATGTACTGGTATCTGGGAGAATCAGGAAAGGCTTATGGTAGTGGCGGAGTTGTCTTGGAGAATACTAGACATCCTAAGAAGGAGGTGAAGGCAGAATACAAGCACCAGGAATGGCTAGTGCAAAGGGAGAGAGAAAAAAAGGGAGAGAGAGAGATAGAATGCACTATATAAGGAACAAAAGTAGGCCCCATTAGCTGGACCATTGAGTGTCTGGTGGGGAGAATAGTTTAATACAGCTGGAAAGGGCCATTTTTAAAGCTTTTTTAAGGCCAAATATAAAAGTTTATATTTTATGTCAGAGGTAATTAAGGAGTCACTGGAGTTTACTGAGAAGGGGAGTGACTTAGACCCTTGCTTTGGGAAAATCACTTTGGCAGCTGTGTGTAGGATGGATTGGAGAAGGGAGAAACTGGATATAAGGAAACCAATTAAATGGGGATTCTAATAGTCCGGGCCAAAGGTGAGGAGAACTTGAACTAGGGTGGTGGTTGTAAGAGGAAAGGAAACAAATGCAAAAGACCTAGTGAAGGCAGAAACAAGAGGTGGCAACTAACTGCGTGCGTGAGGTGAATCAGGGTGAGGGACAGAGGAAGAAGGCAGGGCTGGGGACTACAGAGGCTGAAAGGATGGGCCCCTTTGCTTAAAAAGATGAGCCTGGAGGAAAAGACGAGTTTTATTTTGGACATCATGTGTTTAAGATGCTTAACGGGCGTCCAGTTCAAAACTGGCATCTGGTGATACGGGCCCGGAGCTCGGGTCGGATGTACGGGGTGTCCCCAAAGTCTTAGGCTTCGGACAATGAAGATATCTGGGAGTCATCCCCACGGAGACGAAAGTTAAAGCCCTGGGGTTGATGAGGTTATCAAGTGAGGGGGAGTAGAGAAGGGAGAAGGGCAGAGCAGAGACACCCACAGCCGGGGCCGGGGCCCTCTGAGGCCCCGGGCTGAGCAGAGGGCACGGATGGGGCAGAGAAAGGAGGCTCGGGGCGGGGGGGCGCCCTCCTCTAGGGCCCGGGACTCCCAGGAAACCTGCGGGGGGGGTGGTGGTGGTGGTTTAGGATGGCATTCCCCGCGTTCCCTCCCCAGCCTAAGTCTCACCGCGATCGGATTTGTCTTTCTTGCCCATGCTAGGAACGGTGTCGGCGGCGGAGGCAACGACAACCACAATGACAAGGCCGGGAGATTCCCCCGCCCGGCGGTGGTCTTTTCAGGACCCGGAGAAGCGTCCTCCAAACCCCAGTCCCAGTCTGAGATAAAGCGCTTGCGCCTTAGAAAGCTTCCGGGTAAGTAACAGGAAGTCCCGCCTCCCAAGAGGAGGAGGTGGTGCGAGTGTGTCTCTGAGGTAAGCCTGGGCGTGATCAGATTGTGACGTCACCCGGAAGTTCAGTCTTTTCAGAATTCCTCCTATCTTCCTGGCAAGCTTTTTTATTTCCCACGGGTTTGTGTACCTACTGTGTGGCGCTGAGGGACGCTTGTTGACTGCTCTCACTCACAGCTAGGGACCATGGTCTTGATCTTCTCCTTTAATGGCCTTGTGACTAAAAAACTAGATTTAAGCTAGAGATTCTTAGATTTTTCTTATGACCTACTCTTTCATATATTAGTGTCCATAATTATACACGGAAATTGAGGGGATGCTCATCATTTAAGAAATGGCTGAACTAGTTAGAGTATATGAATGTGATAGAATACTACTGTGTTCTAAGAAATGATGAAAGAGGTCGTTTCAAAAAAACAGATCCTGAAACAACATACAAAAACCAACTTACAAACTAGAGATAAATAAGATAAACTGGAGATCATCAACAACAGGACAGGCAGTGAAAATGCACAGAAATAGACTTGTGTGGAAGGAACAGCTGGGAGGCTAGTGCCACTGGACCATGAAATAGGTAAAGGGAAGGAAGACTGGAAAGGTAGGAAGGGATCACATTATGAAGGACTTTGCATGCCAAATAGGCTAGAAACTGAGGCCTTCTCGTTTATCAAACACTATGTTACTCTTTGTTTTCTTCTTTCTGTTGTGTATCTAATATGTTTATTATATTGATTCTACCTACCCATGAGCAATTGGTTTTTCCCTAAATATGTGGGTCTCTCATTCTAACAAAAGCATTTTATAATTGTATACCTTTAGTTCCTGGGTAGATCTTACCAAGATCTTACCAAGAACATACATTCCTCACACCCAATATTTCATAGCTTCTCTACCTATTTTGTTTTTTTTTTAATTAAATTTTATGTTTATTTTTAGTTTACATCATTCATTTCCACAAGATTTTGAGTTACAAATTTTCTCCCATCTTTCCCCTTCCCACCACCCTAAAACAGCAATCCCATTGTATACTCCCTCACCCAATCTGCTCTCTCCTATATCCTCCCCCATTCCTCCTCTGACTTTCCAGTAGGTTAAGATGGATCTCTATACCCCAGTGCCTGTATATCTTATTTCCCAGTTGCATGTAAAAAAAAATAATATATATATATATATATATATATATATATATATTATTTTTTTTTTTAAACATTTGATTTGAAAACTTTGAATTCCAGATTCTTTCCCTTCTTCCCTCATCACCCACCCTTACTAGGAAGACAGGCAATTCAATAAAGGTTATAAACGTGTAGCTATGCAAAACATCTCCATAGTGGATATATTGTGAAAGACTTACTTTATTTCCCTCCATCCTATCCCACCCCCCACTTGTTCTATTCTCTACTTTGACCCTGTCCCTTTTCAAAACTATATGCTTCTTACTTCCCTCCCCCCAACCTGATTTCCCCTCCATCATCCCCCCTCTCATCCCCTTCCCCCTTACTCTCCTGTAGGGTGAGATACCCTATTTGGTGTGTATGTCATTCCCTCCCTAAGCCAAATTCAGTGAGAGTAAGGTTGACTCATTCCTTTTTGCCTTCCTATTCTTCCCTTCCATTGTAACAGTTTTCCCTTACCTCTGCTATATGAGATAATTTACCCCATTCTATCTCTCCCCATCTCCTCTCATTATATTCCTCACTCACCTCTCAATTTTACCTTTTAAGTATCATCCCTTCCTATCCAATTGGTCTTGTACCCTCTGTCTATGTATACCTGTACATTTATATATACACACTCACATATGTATTCATATGCCCATATACCCTCCTATATAGACATATATATGTATGTATACATATACACACACACATTTATATTCCCTTCAACTATTCTCATACTAAGAAAAATTTCATAAGTTACAATTATCATTTTTCCATGTAGGAATATAAATAGTTCAACTTTGGTAAATTCCTTATGATTTCTTTTCCCTGTTTATCTTCGCATGCTTCTCCTGCTTCTTGTATCTGAATATCACATTTTCTATTCAACTCTAATTTTTTCATCAAGAATGCTTGAAAGTCCTCTATTTCATTGAATGACCATATTTTCCCCTGAAACATGATACTCAGTTTTTCTGGGTAGGTGATTCTTGGTTTTAATCCCAGATCCTTTGACCTCCAGACTATCATATTCCAAGCCCTTAGATCCCTCAGTGTAGATCCCTGCCAAATCCTGTGTTATCCTGATTGTGTTTCCACAATATTCAAACTGTTACTTCTTGGCTGCTTGTAATTTTTTCTCCTTGATCTGGGAACTCTGGAACCTAGCTATAATATTCCTGGGAGTTTTCTTTTAGGGATCTTTTTCAAGAGTTGATGAGTGAATTCTTTCAACCTCTATTTTGCCCTCTAGTTCTAAAAATTCAGGGCAATTTTCCTTGAGAATTTCTTGAAGGATGATATCTAGGTCTTTTTTTTTTTTAGGAAATATAATTAATGCAAAAAATATTTCAGTAGGCTTTAACTTCATTCTCATTGAAACTGTTTCAATCTTTTTTAAATTAAATTTTATGTTTCCATCTTTCCCCTACCCACCATCCCAAAACAGCAATCCCCCTCTCCCTCTCCTCTAATCTGCTCCCTCCTATTCCCCCTCCAATTTTCCAGTAGGGCATGGTGGATCTCTGTGCCCCAGTGCCTGTATATCTTCTTTCCTAGTTGCATGTATATATATTTTTAAACATTTGATTTTAAAACTTTGAATTCCAGATTCTTTCCCTTCCTCCCTCCTCACCCAACCTTACTGGGAAGATAAGCAATTCAATATAGGTTGTATATGTGTAGCTATGCAAAACATTTTCATAGTGGATATATTGTAAAAGACTGACTATATTTCCCTCCATCCTATCCCACCTCCCACCTGTTCTATTCTCTGCTTTGATCCTGTCCCTTTTCAAAAGTGGGTGCTTCCAACTTCCCTCCCCCCCAGCCTGCCCTCCCTTCCATTATCCCCCCTCTCATCCCCTTCCCCCCTGCTCTTCTGTAGGGTGAGATACCCTATTTAGTGTGTATGTCATTCCCTCCCTAAGCTAAATTCAACGAGAATAAGGTCGATGCATTCCCTTTTGCCTTTCTGTTTTTCCCTTACATTGTACCCATTTTCCCTTGCTTCTTTTATATGAGATAGTTTTCCCCATTCTGTCCTTCCATCTCCTCTCATTATATTCCTCTCTCACTTCTCAATTTCACCTTTTAAGTATCATCCCTTCCTATCTAATTGGTCCTGTGCCCTCTATCTATGTATACTTGTACACATATATACACACACTCACATATGTGTTCATATGCCAATATACCCTCTTATATATACACATACACACAGTTTATACCCTTCAGCTATTCTCATACTGAGAAAAGTTTCATAAATTACAATTATCATTTTTCCATGTAGGAATATAAATAGTTAAACTCTGATAAGTTCCTTATGATTTCTTTTCCCTGTATACCTTCTGATGCTTCTCTTGCTTCTTTTATCTAAATGTCAAATTTTCTATTCAACTCTGGTTTTTTCATCAAGAATGCTTGAAAGTCCTCTATTTCACTGAATGACCATATTTTCCCCTGAAACATGATACTCAGTTTTGCTGGGTAGGTGATTTTTGGTTTTACTCCCAGTTCCTTTGACCTCTGGAATATCATATTCCAAGCACTTAGATCCCTCAGTGTAGATCCCTGCCAGATCCTCTGTTATCCTGATTTTGTTTCCACAATATTCAAATTGTTTCTTCCTGGCTGCTTGTAATATTTTCTCCTTGATCTGGAACTCTGGAACCTGGCTATATTATTCTTAGGAGTTTTCTTTTTGGGATCTTCTTCAAAAGGTGATCAGTGGATTCTTTCAACCTCTATTTTTCCCTCTGGTTCTAAAACATCAGCGCAGTTTTCCTTGAGCATTTCTTGAAGGATGATTTCTAGGTTCTTTTTTTGATCATGGCTTTCAGGTAGTCCAATTATTTTTAAATTCTTTCTCCTGGATCTATCCAGGTCAGTGATTTTTCCAATGAGATATTACACATTACCTTCTATTTTTCATTTGTTTGGATCTGTTTAATAGTATCTTGATTTCTCATAAAGTCACTAGCTTCCATTTGCTCCAACCTAATTCTGAAGGAATTATTATCTTCAGTGAGCTTTTGAGATTCTTTTTTCCATCAGGCAAATTTGGCTTTTTAAGGTATTCTTCTCTTCACTGGCTTTTTGAGCCTCTTTTGCCATTTGAGTTAGGCTATTGTTTAGGATGTTATTTTCTTCAGTCAGGTTGTTGACTTTCTTTTCATGATTTTCTTGTATCATTCTCATTTCTCTTCCCAATTTTTCCTCCACTTCTTTTATTTAGTTTTCAAAATCCTTCTTAAGCTCCTCTAGGGTCTGTAACTAATTCATGTTTTTCTTGGAAGCTTTTGGTGCAGAAGTTCTGACTTCGTAGTCTTCCTGCTCTTCCATGCTTTAATCCTTTTTTTTCCCAAAAAAAAAGAATCCAAAGTCAGATTACTGTGCTTGCTTTGCTTCCTTTGCTTGCTCATGTTGCCACTCAATTACTTGACTTTTGAGCTTTTTGCTACAGTAGAATTCTGCTTCCAGAGAGGAGAGCTTTGTCCCAAGTTGCTGTGGTTTTCACAGCTTCCAGAGCTATTAGTTGGCTGCCCTCTCTGAAGCCTCCACACATTCTGGCTCAGTGGTCACCCACCCCAGGACCTCCACCCTAGACAGCAGTCCACATCCAAGCAGGTTAAAGCAAGGAATTACCCTTAAGAATGGTTGCTTGGTCCCCCTACAATCTGAAGGCCAGGAGCTCTGAAGCAGCCATGTGGTGGTGGCCACCACACCTCAGCTGCTTCTCCCTTTGGTGTCAGAGGTGGGACCGCAATCTTGGACTCCCTGTTCTCAAAGTCTACAGTGACCTCTCACTTTGTCTTTGGCAACTATGGGTTGATAATTCTGGAAACCACCACAGCTGCTGATGATCAACTCTCCCAAAGACCCTCAAGCTAGGGCTGGTCAGGCTGCCCTGAGGCTAAAGCCAAGGGTTCATGTGGTACTGGGCTTTGCTCCTAGTGGCTGTGATAAACACTTCCTGTCCACCTGCTGGGCTGTCTTCAGCAGGAGATGTTTTTTCTCTCTGTCACTTTAAGTTTGTTTAGAGTCATTTTTATAGGTGTTTGAGGTGGTTATGGGGGGAGCACAGTGAGTTTTACTGCTTCTATGCTGCCATCTTGGCTCTCCTCACCCTTCTATAGCTATTTTGAGTAGAATTTCTTCTTTTCCTAGCTGTTCCTGTTGGGTTTTCTTGGTAGCAGTAATGATAATTTTATTTCCTCTGCCAATTCATATTTTTTCAATTTCTCTTTTCTAATATGCCACAGCTAGAATTTCTAACACTATGTTAAATAGAAGGGGTAATGATTTATTATTCCTTATCTTATTGGAAACAACTAACTTTTCTAAATTTTCTCCATTACATGTAATGTTTGTTTTTAGCTTTATCTATTATTTCTTTATTTCTCTAGGTTTAGATAGATATTATTTGCTATAATAAGGGAACATTCATTTATTGCTATGGCTCCTAGAAGTTTTCATAGAATTGGGTGCTGTATTTTGTCAAAAGCCTTTTTAGTAAGTAATGATATAATTATATGGTTTTTAAATATTATTAACATGATTTATTATGTTTCTTTCCTTAGTTTTATTATTGTTTTCGTTATTCAGTCATTTTCGGTTGTGTCTGACTTCATGACCCCATTTAGGATATTCTTGGAAAAGATATGGAATGGTTTGCCATTTCCTTCTCCAGCTCATTTTATAGATGAGGAATTGAGCAAACAGAGTTAAGGGATTTCTCCAGGATCACATAGCTAGTAAGTGTCTGAGGCCAAATTTGAACTTGGAGAGATGAGTCTAACAGACTCCAGGCCTGACACCCTGTCCACTGTGCCCCCTAGCTGCCTTTATTGTGTTTATAATCTTCTTTATATTGAACCAATTCTGCATTCCTGGCATAAACTCAACATGATCATAGTATATAATTTTTCTAACAGAGGCAGTTACATAATGTACTGGATAGAGCATTAGGTCAGGAAATAAGAAGACCTGAATTCAAATCCAGCCTTGGACACATACTAGCTTATTGTCATTTTCTGTGGTGACATTTTTCTATTGTTTCTATAATTTGTTCCTCACCTCACCAGTTTTCTGGATTTATATTATTTAGTCTCTAATTTTGTTTAATGTTTTTCTTCAAGGACAAATTATTGAATGTATTTTTATTGAATCACAATGAATAAATTGTATGTTTATAATGCCTGCTTTCCTACATATTTGGTGAGGTCTTTGTCCCATTACATGGTCTATTTTTGTAAACATGCTGTCTTGGCTGAGGGATATGTAAATTCCTTTCTATTCCCATTCAATAATCTCCAGAGAGGTATCATTAACTTTTTTTCTAGAATTCTATTACTTCCTTTCTTGTTTGTCTTTTGGTTAGATTTGTTAATTCTGATTGGATTTGGTTAGATTTGTCTGGATTTGAAAGGAGTACATTAAGGTTTCCTACTAAGGTTTTCCTACTAAACACATTGAGTTTATGCCAGTTTTAAAATATATTTCTCCCTCTAATCAATTAACTTTTTAAACAAATGCTTTATTAACTTCTGTTTTACATCATTCATTTCTGCCAGATTTTGAGTTACAATTGTTTTTACCCCCCTGTGTTTCCCCTACCCCCACTCCCAGAATAGCAGTCCCACAAGATATTGCATCCTCCAGTCTGCTCTCTCCCATATCTTCTCCCATACCCCCTTCAACTTTTCCATTAGAGGAAGGTGAATCTTTGTGACCCAATGCCTGCACATCTTATCTCCCAATTACAAGCAAAAGAGTATTAATAATAGTATTTATATATATTTGAAACATTTGATGTTACTACCTCGAATTTCAGATCCATTTCCTTCCTCCCTTGTCACCCATTCCTTCTTGGGAGATAAGTAATTCAGTATATGTTGTACATGTCTAGCTATGCAAAACATTATCATAGTAGATATATTGTACGAGGCTGCTTATAATTCCCTCCCACTCACCCCACCCCCCACCTGGTCCATTCCCTACATGATCCTGTCCCTCTTCTATAGTGGGTACTTCCAACCTCCCCTCACCCCAAGGATGCCCTCCCATCCATCATCCCTCCTCTCATGCCCCTTCCCCCTATCCTGCTGGAGGTTGAGATATCCCATTTAGTATGTATGTCATTTTCTCCCTGTACCAAATTCAATGTGAATGTAGTTTTGCCTTTTTAGCCTTCCTTATTCTCCCCCTCCTTTGCAACCACTTCCCCTTGCTTCTTCTACATGGGATAGTTTACCCTACCCTGTCTCTCCCCATCTCCTCTTGCCACTTTTCTCTCTCACCTCATAATTTCATCCCTTGAGTATTCTCCCTTCCCAACAGATTCAACCTATGCCCTCTATCCATATATAGCTGTAACCATATACACACACATTCACATATGTATTCATATGACCACACCCCCTTCTTCCATAATTTTCATAGTGAGAAAGATATCATCAGTCACAGTTATTGCTTTTCCATATAGGAATGTAAATAGTTCAACTTTGATAAGTTCCTTTTGATTTCTTTTCCCTGATTACCTTCTCAGCATCTCTTGCTTCTTGTGTCTGGATGTCAAATTTTCTATTCAATTCTGGTTTTTTCCTCAAGAATGCTTGAAAGTCCTCTATTCCACTGAATGACCATATTTTCCCCTGAAACAAAATACTCAGTTTTGCTGGGTAGGTGACCCTTGGGTTCATTCCCAGTTCTTTTGCCCTCTGGAATATCATATTCCATGCCCTTCGATCCCTCAGTGTAGAAGCTGCCAGGTCCTGGGCTATTCTGATTGTGTTTCCACAATATTGAAATTGTTTCTTCCTGGCTGCTTGTAGTATTTTCTCCTTGATCTGGGGATTCTGGAACCTGGCTATAATATTCCTGGGAGTTTTCTTTTTGGGATCTTTTTCAGGAGGTGATTGGTGGATTCTTTCAGCCTCTATTTTGCCCTCTGGATCTAAAACATCAGGGCAATTTTCCTTGAGAATTTCTTGAAGGGTGATTTCTAGGTTCTTTCTTTGATCATGGCTTTCAGGTAGTCCAATAATTTTTAAATTGTCTCTCCTGGATCTATTTTCCAGGTCAGTGGTTTTTCCCATGAGATATTTCACATTGCCTTCTAATCTTTCATTTGTTTGGATCTGCTTAACAGTATATTGATTTCTCATAAAGTCATTAGCTTCCATTTGCTCCAGTCTAACTCTGAAGGAATGAATCTTCTCAGTGAACTTTTGAGATTCTTTTTCCATCTGGCAAATTCGACTTTTTAAGGCATTCTTCTCCTCATTGCTCTTTTGGGACTCCTTTGCCATTTGAGTTAATCTATTTTTTAAGGTGTTGTTTTCCTCAGTCAGGCAGTTGACCCTCATTTCATACTTTTCCTGCATCCTTCTCATTTCTCTTCCCAATTTTTCCTCCACTTCTCTTATTTGATTTTTAAAGTCCTTCTTAAGGTCCTCTATGGCTTGCAACCCGCTCATGTTTTCCCCTGGGGCTTTTGGAGCAGGACTTCTGACCTCACAGTCCTCTTCCCATTCTATGCTTCGACCCTCTTTGCCCCCAAAGTAGGAGTCTAAGGTTGCATTTTTCTGTTTAATTTGTTTCCTTTGCCTTGGCAAGTTGCCACTTAATTACTTGAGTTTTGGGCTTGTTGCCACAGTATGGCCTGGTGCCAGATAGGGGAATTTTCATCCCGAACGTGTGGGGGGGGCCAAGTTCCGTTTTTGGCAAGCTGGAAACCCACCCAGGACCTCCACCCCAGATCACAATCCAGATCCAGGGAGGTTAAAGCAAGAGCAATTACCCCCCAAGACTGATTGCTGGATCTCCCTACAGTTCGCAGGCCAGGAGCTGGAGCTACCTCTGAAAACTACAAAATGGCGTGTCTCCTCAGTGGCTTCTAGCCCCCAGGGGAGGAAGCCGACGCATTCCCCAAATACTGGTCCCAAAGTCCATAGGGCACTAATCTCTCATTTTGTCCTAGGCATGTCTATGTTGATAATTCTGGAATCACCACAGTTGCTGGTGTTCTGGGGTCCCTCCAGCCGGCTGCTGGCCCTTCCTGCAGGGCTGCTGGACTGTCCTCAGCAGGAGGTTAGCTTCTCTGTGTCATTCTGTGGGTGCTGGGGCTCCAGAAGTTGTTCAGAGTCCCCTTTTACATATTTTGGAGGTCATCTGGGGGCAGAGTGGCTTGGACGCGCTGTTTCTACTCCGCCATCTTGGTTCCCTATAAAAGCAATTTTTAACATTTACTTTTTAAAATTTTGAGGAAGTTTTCTCTTTCCTTTCTTCCCCTCCCCCATCATTGAGAAGGCAAGCAATTTGATATAGGTATGGTCATGCAAAACCTATTTCCATATAGTCATGTTGTAAAAGAAAACACAGAGCCTCCCCCCCAAAAAAACAAAGTTTTTAAAAAGTATTCTTCAATCTGCATTTAGACCATCAGTTTGTTTTTTGTTTTTTTTTTCTGGAGATGGATAGAATTCTTCATCATAAGCCCTTCAGAGTTGATTTTGATCATTATATTGCTGAGAATAGCTAAGTTATTCACAGTTGATCACTGTACAATATTGATGTTACTATAGACAATGTTCTCTTAGTTCTGCTCATTTCAGTTTGTATGAGTTCATGTAAGTCTGTGTTTTCCTGGGAGTGTCCTGCTCATCATTTCTTGTAGCACAATTGTATTCCATCACAATCATATAGCATAATTTGTTCAGCCATTCCCCAAGTGATAGGCACCCCCTTGGGTTTCAGTTCTTTGCCACCACAAAAAGAGCTGCTACATATAGGACCTTTTCCTTTATGTTTTTTATCTCTATAGGATGCAGATCTACTAGTGGTATTGCTGGATCAGATGGTATTCATGGTTTTATAGGCCTTCTCTTCTGGTCAGAAACTCTAAGGGTCTTCCCCTCTCACTTTGAGTCTTTGGGGAAGTCAAAATAGGCCATCCTTTGCCTCAACTCTTACCTAGCCTCTAGTCACTGAATAGATGTTGCCTCAGACAAACCTGGGAAAGACCTTAGCTTAAAAAGACCAGGGTTTCCCTCTGCATCTGGGACCGCTGCCAGCTGTCCTGGCCTGTGTCTTGCCACTGGCCTTTGAGGAGAGTGACTGACTAGAGGAGAGAGTAAGGTGAAGACTTTGTACAGCCCTACCTCATTGAAACCAGTTTATTTGCAACTCCTGATGCCGTTAGTCCTCTTTGAGAAGGAAGGACAAACAACAACAAATTGCTCTACAGAATGGTTGAATCATTTCACAGCTCTACAAATAATGCATTGGTGTCTCAGTTTTCCCATATGCTCTACCCCTTTTCTATCCTATTAGCTAGTCTGACAGGTGTGGGGTGGTACCTCTCTTCTCTCTAGCTTTTCAGAGTGTCATTCTCTCAGGGTTCTCCTTATACCACTCCTTCTCTGTCTCCTTTGTTAGATCTTCATTCTAACTATACCCTCTAACCATAAGTGTCGCCCAGGGTTCTGTCCTGGTCCTCTTCTCTGCTCCCTCTATATTATTTTACATGGTACTTTCATCAGCTTCCATGGATTTAATTATCATCTCTATGCTGCAGATTATCAAATTCACCTTTCCTTCCCCAATTTCCCTGCCGACCTCCAATTTTGCCTCTCTTACTGCCTTTCAGACATCTCTAACTAGATGTCCAGTAGACATCTTATATTTAATGTGTCCAAAACAGAACTTGGTATCTTTCCCCCTAAACACTAGCCCCCCTTCTATCTTCCCTATTAATGTAAAGGGCAACACCATCCTTTTAGTTCCTCAAGCACACAACGTAGGAGTCATCCTAGATTCCTTGCTGTCTCTCCACTACCTGCTTCTGACCTGCTTCTAAGCTGCCATCCAAGATCTATAGATTTCACCTTTATACTATCTCTCTCTCTATAACCTTTCTCTCTGACACTGCTATCACTCTGGTGAATCTGCCTGCCTCAAGTGTCTTCATATTCTAATCCATCCTCCATTCAGCCTCTAAGTGATTTTCCTTTGCACAGGTCCAAACATGTCACTCCCCTATGCAGTAAACTCTAGAAGATTCTTATTACTTCCAGGACCAAATACAGAATGCTCTCTTTGGCATAGAAAGCCCTTCACAACATAGCCCCCTCCTGCCTTTCCAGTCTTCTTATGCCTTACTCCCCGCCACATGCTCTTCAATCCAGTGACACTGTCCTCCTGGATCTCCACAACAAGACGCTCTCTCTCCTGGCTCTGGGCATTTTCTCTAGCTGACTCTAATGCCTGGAATGCTTTCCCTTCTCTGTTCCAGTGACAACCTCTGGCCTCCATTCCAACTATTGACTTCCTTGTCTTCCTTTAAATCCCAGCTAAAATCCCACCTTCTACAGGAAGTCTTTCCCAACTCCTCCTAGTTTTGGTGTCTTCCCTCCACTAATCATTTCCTATTTATTCTGTATATAGCTTGTTTTGTATATATGTGTTTGCATGTTGTCTGCTCCATTAGATTATAAACTCTTTAAGATTATGGACTGTCTTTTAATCTTTTATTGTACCTCCTGCTATGTAGTAGGCATTTAATAAATGTTGATTAATTTACTTAGATGGTAAGCTATTTGGAATACACACACATATGTATAAGTATTGATGTTGATTCATCATTTATGTTATCTTTAGGCATAATGTAATTTCCTTGATTTTCTTTTCATTGCATCTATATTTACTGTAGCTTTATTTTAAGTCATGAATTTTTTGTGTTTAGCTGAAACACAATAGATTTTGCTCTACCATCTCATTGTAACTCAGTCAAATCTTTGTGTTTAGAGTATTTTCCTTATAAACAAAACACTGTTGGATTCTGTTTTCTAGTCGATTCTACTTTCCTCTTCTGTTTTATGATTGAGTGTATCCTTTGAACATTTAGGATTATAATTTTTTTAACTAAATTCTATTTTCATATGAAGATCCTCCTTCTCTCCCTCCTTTTGCTTGTCCCCTTTCCCCAGTGAAAAAGAAAAAAAACAACAGAACAACTATCACAAAAATATATTGTCAAGCAAAACAAATTCCCACATTGGGCATGTCCAAAGGGAAGAAAGTCTGTCTCTACTCTGAGACTATTACCTCTCTTTTTCTTTTAAATTGTATTTTTTACAATCAGCAAAAATCCTCCTCCTCCTTCTCCTTCTTTCTCTCTCTTTCTCTGTCTCTGTCTCTGTCTCTCTCTGTCTCTCTCTCATATTGCTTCCTCTGCCATTGAGAACAAAAGAAAAACAAACCCCCTGTCACAAACATGTACATGTATATTCAGGCAAAAAGTTTCTGTATTAGTCATGTCTGAATAGCAAAATGTCTCTGAGTCTTTAATTTCTCTATCAAGAATTAGGTATCATGTTTCATTATTAGTCCTCTGGAATCATAATTGGTGATTATACTGATCAAAGTCCCTAATTCTTCCAAAGTTGTCTTTTCTAGTTTGTTTTCATTGTATGAATTGTTCTAATTCTGTTCACTTCTTTCTGTATCAGTTCATACAAGTATTCCCAGCTTTCTCTGAAAACATCCTCTTCATCATGTCTTATAATACAATAGTAGTCTATCACATTTATAATATAACTACTCAGCCATTCCCCAATTTCTGGGTGTCGCCTCTGATTCCCATAATTTATCACCACAAGAAGAGCTATAAATATTTTTGTACATCCTTAGAATTTGTTGCTTAGAACTAATCCCTTCCTTAATTATCCTCTAATTCCCCTTTTCTCGTCTTTCCCTTTTATTTCCATGTTGAACAAAATATATTTCTATATCTAATTCTGTATGTGTGAATTCAGATGAAAATGAGGTTCATGGCATGCTCATTCTCCCCACCCCTTCTTCCATGATTATATATTTTTCATCTTAGAGGTAACCAGTGGTGCAATGGATGGAACACTAGACCTGGAGTCAAGAAGACCGGAAGTAAAATCTGACCCCTGAGACTTTTAGTCATTTAACTTCTGTCCACTTCAATTTCCTCAACTATAAATTTGAGGATAATAGTAGCACCTACCTTACTTGTTATTGTAAAGATCAAATGAAATAATATTTGTAAAGCACTTAGCATACTGCCTGGCATGTTTGTTGTTGATGTTCAGTCATGTCGGACTCTTGTGTTTGGTCATGTCAGACTCTTCATGTCCCCATTTGGGGTTTTTTTGGCAAAGATACTGGAGGGGTTTGCCATTTCCTTCTCCAGCTCATTTTACAGATAAGGAACTGAGGCAAACAGAGTTAAGTGACTTGCCCAGGGTCACACTTGAGGCCAGATTCGAACAAAGATGAGTCTTCCTGACTCAGGGCCAGGCACTCTATTGTGCCACTTAGTTACCTTTCTGGCACTTAGTAAATGCTGATTTCTTTCCCTATTTCTTCTTCTGTATCTCTATTATTTGATGTTTGACCTCTTCTCCTTTTCTCTCTGGCGTAATCTCATGTTCCACCCATTTTTTTCTTCTGAGATCATAAAAAAGAACAACACTATCCGTAGGCCCTCTGTTATGTTTACCTTTCTCTCTATGTTCCTTAAAGGTATTAGAATTCTGATAATACATTTGTCTCTTATCCCCCTATTAACACATAAAACAATTTCTCCCTACACAGTCTCTTCCAATGAAAGAAAATAGATGTATCTTTCCATATTTCTCTTGGTACCTATATTCCCATTTCAAAGTGTCTATTCAGCTCTGGTCTTTTTATCAGGAATTATTGAGAATCTCCTATTTCATTAAAAATATTTTTTTCCTCCTTAAGGATTACGTTTAGTTTTTCTGAATAGGTCATTCTTTGTTGTAAGTCTCTATCTTTTGTCTTTTGGAATATGACCTTACAAGTTTTCCTGTTTTGTGACAGCTGACATGTCTTGCATGATCCTTAACATGGTTCTGTTTTTACTTTGGCCTCTGATTCTAAGTGTTCTGGGATGTTTTCATCTGTAATTTTTAAAAATATGGTATCCAGGTTTGTAATATTTCTTCAGAAATGTTTTGATTTATTAGTCAGTCCAAAAACATTTATTAAATATCTATTAGGTACCAGGCACTGTGATTACTTTTCAGAATATAAAGGCAAAAGGCATTCTTTGCTCTCAAGCTCAATATACAAACGATGTACCAAAAAGACATATAAAGGATGAATTTGGGGATAGACTCAGAGAGAAGGCACCAGAACTGGAAAGGTTTCCTACAGAAGGTTATACTTCAGTTGATACTTGAAATAAGGCAGGAGGCAGAGATGAGGAAGGAAAAAGTTTCGTGTATGGAGGAAATCCAGTGATAGTACTCAGAACTGGAAGACTGGCTTTTGTGTTCAAGGAACATAAAGGATGCCAGTGTCACTGAATCACAGACTATGTAATTTCAAGTATTACTTTATTCCTTGTTCTATTAGATTATTGTTTGAGATATCACATTTGGAATTTTGAAAATTGTTCATACAAAAGGAAGAATATAGACTCAGATATGCTATGTACTGCAGAGTAGGTCAGAACAGAAAATATCTGTTGACTTATCTTTTTCTTCCTTCTTAGGTTCCCAGGTAATTTCACCTTCTCAGGTTTTTCCATCTATAAGTCTCTATAGAATTCTGGGAGTCTCTTGTGGATTTTGGGGCTAAATGGAAGAGTCTATAGGTGATTATTTTTCAGAATGGGTGCAAATGCCCCATTGAGGTATTTGTAGGAGGGATCTGGGCTCCTTTATGCCTTACCATGCCCTAAACTTCCCATAATCCCTCAAAATTTAAAAATCAACAATTTGAAAGATTGGTTCAAATCAGTAGTCAAAAGAGAAATACTAAGCAAAATGGTTCCAAGGTTTCAACTTAGACACAACAAATTGGCAAAGATGATAAAAGACAAGAATAATCAATTTTGGAAAAGTTGTGGGATGACAGGCACATTTTTTTTTTTATGGCAGCACTTTTCATTTCTTTTTTTTTAACAAGTGCTTTATTAACTTCTGGTTTACATCATTCATTTCCGCTAGATTTTGAGCTACAATTTTTTTCCCATTTTTTCCCTTCCCCCCACCCCAGAATAGCAGTCCCACAAGATATCCCCTCCTCCAATCTGCTCTCTCCCATATCTTCTCCCATACCCCCTTTGACTTTACCATTAAGGCGAGGTGAATCTCTGTGCCCCAATGCCTGACAGGCACATTGTTGTAGGAGTTGTGTATTAGTCCAACCATTCTGCAAAGCAATTTGTAACTATACTAGGACAGTGAATAAATACAAATATCCTTTGGTCCAGAGATCTCACTACAAGAGGAGAGACCTTCCATGAAGGTCAAAGATTGAAGGGTACAATACGTACTAAAATATTTTTAGCTGCATTCGTAATAGTAATGTAGAACTGGAAACAAAGTAGATGTTAATTGAGGCATGGCTAAACATATTATCCATGAATGTGACTGAGTATTATTGCAAGACAATGATAAATAAATATAAAGAACACAGTGAAGCATGGGAAGATTTATAAGCAAGCAAAAACCAATAAAATAATGTTCATAATGATTACTGTGTAAATAGAATGTTAATACGTACGTTGAAGTACCCTTTAATGTTAAAGCCTTGAATTATGTCTGAGGATGTATCTAAAATGCTCTATAAGTTTTATCATTGAGTCAAACACAAATTGGAAATAAATATGTTTTTATTAAACACTCAAAGTGCCATTTATATTCATTCCATAGTCCAGAAGGTTACTTTTAGTAAGCCTTTGTACCATAACCTTTCAAGAAATGAATTACCTTGGAAGAAAAAGCAATTTTCATTGTGCTAATTCTTTCAGGTCCTCATGCATGATAAATCTAAACAAAGATGTGTACCATCAATATACAAATTTTCATATAAACAAAGTCATTGATCACTAACAAAATAAACATGGTTTCTTTTACAATAGATACAAAAAATAAAAAATAATAAAAGCCATTTACCAGCAAGAAAATAAAACAAATACATAGAAATTAAAAATCAAAAGTATTTTTATACATTTTTACAAGCACCATTTTGAATGTGTCAAAATCAAAATGTGCATGAAATGTGGAACAAACCACACTGTACCAGACCTTTGGTAGGTACTTCACCTAACAAGAGTATACCGGCTCCTTTTAAGACTACAGATTTAGTAACATTCAACAGTGCACTTTATACCTAGGCATGAGAAATTTTACTTGGTACCGCATATTAAAAACATACAGATTTTTTTTAATCACATAAATGTTATCAGACTGGAAACTGAATTTCCGATTCCTATTCTGCCAGTTTCTTAAAACACATAGTACAGAATAAAGCCACATCAAAGCATGATAGGACATTTCTAAACCAATTTGTAATAATTCAAATACAAAGGACCACGATATATCAATATATCACATCATAGACCCATTCTCACCTTGCCCAATGTGAAGAAAAACTTGAAATGGGAATGTTCATTTTTGGCAGGAAAAAAAGGTAATATTCAAAAACAACAATGGACAGGCTAGCAGATACAAACATCTAAACATCTTCTCAAGATGAATTTCATTTTCTAAATTTTTTCATAGCTCTGGGACTTCAAAGGCTGCTTTTAGCTTTTAGTTAAGACAGTGTATTTTCTTTATTGAAGCATTTTGTTAATTTAAACTTCACAAAATCCTTAGAAGAGAATTCACTGTTTTTCCTTGCAAGAGTGTTTTAACAGAATTTTAAGTACAATTTGTGTTCAAATTTGGAAATACAAATACATTTTGAATGGTTAAAAACAAAATTAAAAAAATATTTTCTGAACATCAGCCAGCTGAAAATATATTTATCTAGTAAATTATCTCTCAGAAAGCTTTTATATATTTGTTCTAACTAAACATAGTACCCTTAAAAAACAATTTCATAAAAATGTATCAATGAAACTGAAATAAGAAATTACTGGGATATATATATATACACACACATATATTCATACACACATATACACACATCTCTGATGCATACAGAGTTACACATATACTCTTGGAAATGTTTTTTTAGAATATTATCATGGAATTACAAAGTAATGCTGAACTCCTGAGTTCTTCAACCAAGATAGGACCTTACACAAATTACACTTTTTTTAAAAGCAAGAAATCCCACTGAAATCAGCAAGAACAGTGCAGTTACTGAAAGCTACACCTCAAAAGAACTTTAAACATACGGACAGACAGTAGTACAATGCACTCATACATGGTTCTCATACACTCGTATACAATTATTGGTCAGAGTAGTAAATCAGTGTACAAATTAAACATTTCCAAAATGTGCAAAAAAGTCAACGTTGATAGAAAAAAAATCTTTGTACATACATTACAAACTGTGCCCAGCATTCAACTGAGATTAGAAACATTTACAGAGAGAAACATAGATTAAATACATAGAAGTGAATGGTTACATTAAAAAATGTACATTAGATCAAAGGGTAAATTTACAAGAGTGTATTCATATTTTTGTGACAATTATAAGTCTACTTTCAAACTTATCTGAGTTTTTTATTTACAATGATATTTGAACAAGAACTATGTGACAAATAAGAGATGTCAGACATTAGAAGCGTTTTTTGGTATTAACTGTTTTATATATGAGAATACAGGACATAAAATTTTAAAACCAAGATGAATGGAAATGTAAACCTCTCACATACTTTTAAAAACATTTGATTAAAGATAACTATATGAAAATGAACAATTCCTATCTTTTTAGATGCTGTACTTGTATTTGAACAAGACACTGCAAGGCTTTGGACCACTCTATCTTACCATCATTATCTTTCTCCTCAAAAGTTGACTTTTTTCCTTTTGCTTTCTTTTTGGGGTAGGGGCAGGAGTAGGAATCTTTGGAAAAATGGCACATATCAAGAGCTAGTCAGAATCACCTTATGGAGCCTAATTTTCTAAGAGAGTTCAATATGTAATTTTGCTACACATTTCCTCCTACCCTCATATTATGGCAGTACCCTCAATTGTTTGCATTAAAAAAAAAAGATTATCTTATAAATAAAATAAACATACTTTTTGTTACACTTATTGGCTGGAGTTGTCTCTGTAGAATTCTATTATGAGGATGAATTCTGCACATGGACTCAAGAGCAGAATAAGTTTTTGAGTTATGTAAATAAGGAATTACTTCTCAATAAATTAAAAATATATATATTTATTTATGGCACAAGGTCAGTCCATGAAACCTTTTTTTCTTCACAGCTTGCCTGAAATGCCGGTCAAATGAAACACAAGTTCACAAATTTTAAGACACTAAAGAGCAATCTTTGAAGCTGAAGCATATTTGAATCATGTCAATGCAATTTTACCTTAGGTGAGCTAATGTCCATCCAATTAAGTAAAGTTCCTTAAATGCTGAAGAGAATCTGCACATCTGAAGTGCAAAGACTGAACATGAAATATTGTTCTCTAAAAGGATGGACTGAGAATAGTCCCATTAGTACCTACCTGTTTTGTCCCACATAAAAAAAACTTATTGGTTGGCCTTATAGGTGTGCTAATTGTTTATGAAACAACTTGTATGGCTCTGTCTACAGAGGTTATAAAAGCTTTGGTTTAAAGTGATTTTGACAATGCACATCATGAATATAAACCAAGTTACTAGCCATCAGGGACATCACTGGTTTTAATACCTTTGTTTTTCCTAACAAAAATACCATATGGATTTAAATTTAAATGTGCAAATATGGAAAATGTAAAGAAATTTGTAAGGAATTTTTAAAAAGATTAATGAATGAGATAAATTCTTGAGTTTTGTTGCAGATAAAACAGTTCCTTTAAATTTCTTAAGTTAAACCATGACAATTCCAACTAGCTGGGAACAGGGTTTCATTATGTTACTTCCCTAACCTGCTGAAAACATAAGGAAATTTCCTTATGAACTGCAATGAATAAGCTAATAAACTTGTTTTGGTTACTTGTTAATGTTTTATTCCAAAGAGTCCACTAATGATGTATAACCTAATCTAATGAAGAGCAAAGACTATTAAAACTAGAGGGAGCTCATCAATCATCTGATCTAACCCCATCATTTTTCAGATGAAGAAAAAAAGTCCAGAGAGATGAACTGACTTGCAAAGGAAAGAGTGAGTTAGTGTCAGAGTTGGAACAATAATACACTTCTCTTAATTCCCAATTTGGTGTGAGAATTCTATTATACCATGAAGTCTTATAGTTCTACCAGACATGTGATTTCACTGGTGGAAGGTACTCAAAGTGAAAATATTCCTTCTACCAATGCTGATCAGCAACTGCTCAGTGACTCAGAGAGTTGCTTTGGGCCACAGAGATTTAGTAATCTGTGTAGGGTCACACAACAGTATTTGTCTAAGTAGCCCTGGCTGAAAATCAACCTCTTTCAGCAACCCAGAATTTGGCAGTTTTAAATACCTTTATGTAGGATTTTTTTTTTTCAAACTAGTGCTTTTACAATTATTTGTAGGACTTTCCTACATGAAGACAATTTTATGCATATACCATTAGTATGATTTTTTAAATGTATTTTTCTAATGGTGATGATGGATGGTACTGAGTGATTCAGTCTAAAATGCTTTATTGTGGAGCCGGACATTCAGATCGCTATCCCCTAATCCTAATACCCCCACTTTACAGACATGTAAGCTGTGTAATTCGTGGCACATGCACAATTATCAGTCAAAGAATATGGAATATAAACTCCTTAAGAGTTCATTCTTTGTACTTGTATTTCCAGCACCCAGTACAATAAGTGCCTGGCACATAATAAGGGCTTAATAAATACTTGATGATTAATAGAAAAGGATCTACTATTCTCAATTTGGATCCCTCTTTTGATGATTAATAGAAAAGGATCTACTATTCTCAATTTGGATCCCTCTTCTTAATTTTCTAAGTCATATTATTTAAAATGTAGAAAAGATACTTTACTTCTTAAGTAAAAGTATTACTTTAGCCCAGCTATGAGAAATAAACAGTGACCTATGATCTACCTAAGACCCAAAAGGTTCAAACATAATTTCATCTCTTATTTCTTGATCTTTTTGGTATGTTTTTCTAAGGACACTGAAGAATGCAGATTTTGTCTGTTACAAAGACTAGTGTCCCCTGTTTAGCAATATAGTAAAAAGGGAGGATGAAATGTGGAAAATGAGGCATTTAAGAAGCATGGACAAAGGCCAATTCATATTTTGTGGCCAAATAAACTGCTATGGCCTTATAATTTGGTAAAACTATTTGCACGTCTGATTTATTTGAATGATCATTGACATAAAAGAAAATTAGAACAATACAAAAGTACTAACAAAAAGCTAACAATTCCCTTAATGTTCACCTGAACTCAAAACTTCAAACTAAAATAAATATGAATATTAGTTCTAGAACTAAGCTGTCCAAACTTTTACATTTTATTATGAAAAGAGCCTCCCAGAATTAATACTGAGTTTTTAGTTCCTTCCAAATGTTTGATTTTTAAATGTTAGATGAAGTGAGTTTTCAAAAGAATCTTTTTGAGAAAAACTAACCAACCTCATTTTCCCAAAAATAAATGTTCTTCATTACTATATGTATTTAAAGCATGGGCTGGGTAAATAATTGCCTGTCAAGTATACTGCTTAAGTTTCTTCTATTCAACAGATGTTTATTGTACCTATTAGATAGAAAGCCCAGTGCTAGGTGCTGAGGGGAATATGCAGATCACAAAGATATGGTCCCTGCCCAGGAACTTGTACTAAAAGTAAATTTGGACTGACTAACCTCTAGGATCTGACTGAACTCTGGAATTCTATTGCTCTAGTTCCTGACACTGATAATCTCACTTTCTAGCAATTTTACCCAGACTAATTTTTAAGGTTGGATAACTGCCCACAATTTAAAATGTGTTTGGGGAAAAAACCCATTCCTCCTAATTAATATTAACAAAATGATCACAACACAGGTTAATTCTGTGCTTTTAAAAAGACATGGCTTAAAAGAATAAAACTGATCCTCCCCACGGAAATACTGACAGTTAAATATCCTTAATGACAAACAATAAATTTACAGCAATAAGCTCCAAGGCCAAAATGAAACCAATGAATTCTAGCACAACTCTAAGGAGCAATGTCTACCATTTGTCTAATGAATCCTGATTTTATCTACCTATAATTATGATTTATTTTATTTGCATTGGCATTTAGTACAGAAATTCCTTCCAACCCTGTTACTATGATCCTATGAAACCCATTTGATCACATCAGCATGATTTAGAAGTCTGAGCATTGCTAAGTTTAAGAACTAATTAACCCAGACTAGGTGGCACAGTGGATAGAGTGCCAGGTCTGGAATCTAGAAGACTCAGCTTCCTGAGTTCAAATGTGGCCTCAGACACGTAATAGCTGTGTGACCCTGGGCAAGTCACTTAACCCTGTTTGCCTAACTTTCCTCATCTGTAAAATCAGCTGAAGAAGGAAATGGCAAACTACTCCAATTGGTATCTTTGCCAAGAAAATCCCAAGTGGGGTTACCAAGAGTTGGACATGACTGAAAAATAACTAATGAAGACTGTAGATAATAATGCATAAGACTGTAGACATAATGCATAAGATTTGGAGGATATTTTCAAAGTATTGAGAGAGGGTCTGGCTATACACTGCTTAGATAGTTAAAGAAAATTACATTGACTACCTGAAAATTTGGTGCTAGAGAGCCAGTACAGAAAATTTTTCTTTTTTAATTATCTTCCTTTATATAGGATTTGTCATGAAGATGTTAATGAGAGTATTTCAATTGCTCAATTCAAATTATTGTGAAATGTCTGTTTTTGTTATGTTTTTCCAATTCTCTAATTGCATTAGTATTTTATAATTTAAGTTATAAAGAAAAGGTTGTAAAAAAATTCCTTTATGTAGTAGTCTCTGTTTAAAACAAAAATTCAGTAAGTTAAAACTTTACTGAAATTTTGTGAGAGGCCATACTGAAATTATGATACCTAAATATGCTGTCTTTTAAATACGTTAAAAGTATCAGGGTATTATATAGTAATTAATAGTAACTAATATAGCCCACATAATTTTCCCTTATTTTGCAACATTCTTATTCAGCACTATTCCTGCAGTATAGTAGTCCTGAATTTAGTCCAGGGCAAAGCCATATTCTCACAGCCTAATTTTATTTGTATCATGTGTGTATGTGTATATGTATACACACACACACATATATACATATACATATATATATATATATACACACACAAACATATATGTGATATAAATAGGAAGAGCTAGATATCCTGGAAAGCATATGAAAGACTGCAAGTGAACCTTCTCCAGCACCAAACATGTCTGCCATTGCCAAGACAGAATGCATTTTTAAAGGCACAAAAGCAGCAGTCTAAGTAATTTTTGTTTTCCAGCTGCAGCAAAGAAATATTATAGTATAGAAAAAAGTTGTGCATTTAAAAATAGGATAAAATCAGAGACTAGTTTCTGAAAAAAATCCAACCTTCAGAGAGTGCAATTTAATTTGCCGCCCCACATCATAATCTAACAGGAAGTAATAATATTAAATTTTGGAGTGCTGTGTAGTTACACCTGATATAAGCTCTTCCTTTGAAATTCTTTTTTGGTTCTCTCTCTCTGTTAATGTTCCAGCTACCACTGGGCATTTTTTTAAACCAATGGCTCCATATTTGCTCATTTTCAGCTTGGTTTTTGGTACCTTCAAACCTATTTAAAATCAATAAATTCAGATAAATGTTTTATAGGATACCTATGTAAACTATGTCTATTTTTAAAATAATCTTTACATAAAGCATATACCCTTCCCTCCCCCACCTATATTCAGCTCTAATAAAAAAAATTTTGCTTATAAAGCAAAGGTCCTTTGCAGCAGTAGGAAAGGAGGGCCTTTTTTTTTTCTTCTAGATGCTTAATTTTTATAGCCTTTAGCCCAGGACAAGGAGACAGAGAACACAGGGAACACCATTTTGCTTTCTTGTTACTGTTACACAGTCTCCCAGGATTTCTATGTAACTCATTTGTCCCATACTTTGCACTGCTGGTTTACCCTGACAGACCAAAAATTAAACAAAGGGTAATCACAATAAAAGGAGACAAAAGAAAAGTTCACTGGTCCATATGCTATGATAGTGCTTGAGTAGAAAAGATTGAACTACTCACCAAAGATAAATAGATTATAATAGATCCACACACTTGGGGTTTATGTTTCTGGCACACAGTGTACTAAGCCAACATTCTTTACTTCCCTCCCCTCCAATTATGAATTCTCAGAGTAATTGTCTACACTGTCTGGATATTTTGCATTTTCTTTAGCTTCTACTGGCTGCTTCTGCTGATTCTCTGAACACAAAAGAAGCTTTGGCAATTAATGTGTGCTTTTTTTTCTTCTGAGAATATCAACTGCAAATAATCCTGCTGCGTATACTACACAGGAGTCTTGCATTCATTGTACCTACATATGTTAAACTGGCTTCAGAAATAAATTATTTTCAAAGAATCCTTAAAAACACATACCTCATTAGCAGGAATACTACTACTACTACATGGGCCCCATGTGAATAATCAAATTCAAAACCTTGAGGTACAGGGCAGCTAGGTGGTACAGTGGGTAGAGTGCTGGCCCCAGAGGAACTGAGTTCAGATCCGGCCTCAGAGACTTAACACACATACAAAAAAAAAAAAAACAAAAAAAACTAGCCATGTGACTTTGGGCAAGTTACTTAACCCCAACCCAACAAAAAGCAAAAAAAACCCCCCAAAAAACCTTGGGTGGGAAATACTTTTTCTTTCTCATATACGTAAAGAAACATGAGCAGCCAAGTTACTAAAATCTTCCTTATTTTTCATTTGCAATGTAGTATACCATGGGGTCTAAAAAAGGTTCCTATTCCATTTCATGTTCTTAGGGAGAAACTTCACATCTTCCATCATTACAAAGACATATATGATCTGGAATTTCTTGGTCCTTCATGATAAATAGAAAACATTAAACTTTATTTTCTTCACATCTAAGGTTGGAAGACAGTATAAAAGTTTCTACCAATTCCGCTTCAGTTCTGTAGCTGAATTGTTAGTGATTCTGATGCAGTGTGCAGTTGGGAAAAGGGAATTTTTATTTTCTGGGAAGTTTATCCCTCGTTATGAAGTAGTGGTAATTGCTATTAGACAATTCTCATGCTGAATTTATGAATGTTTCTTGAAGTTCAGGTATTCTCTTTTTGCAGGTGATCTTTTTCAGTTGTTTTTAGGTACACTGAATACCTCTTGAGATTATATGCTTTCCCCGCCAAGTGCCTTATAGCTCTTTACATGACCATGACAGCATGATTTTCATTCTCTGCCAAGACAACCAACACCTTCAAAGCATGGGTCCCCCTAGATTGAAAGGTTATTTAATGCTATATACAAGGAAGTGGTAGCTAAAGAAAGGAAGAAGGTATGATTCTTTTTGATTGTTTATAGTTCATCTCTATTTCCAATTAACTGGGGACCTTTTTGCCCTCAGAGTATAAAAGAAAATACTGAAGAGTTTTTTTCTTTTACTATTCCTATTGACTATTCATTGTATATCTCTTACAATTTGGTCCGTTAACATCATTTAAGAAAAGCATTTTCCTCGTACATTTTGCTTTTAACAGAATTTCTTGCTGACTTTCCATATGTTTAAAAATATAGTAGTATGATTTCATTTTTCACTAGAGGGCTCCATACCTTAAGCTTTGTTTTCTCCAGAAATATGGATCTATTATAGTGTATTTACCTTTAATTCTGGCTCTCTGAGAGTTGTTAAGTATGATAAGTAAACACACCTCTTAAAAATTTATATTTTACTTCAAGATGTCTTTTCAGCAAAAGAAGTGGCAGGCAGAAGCTAGGATATGGCAGGGCATACACACTCATGATGAAGTCTATATTATTTAAGTCTATCAGTAATCTAATCTATTCTGGGGTTCAACCCCAGGCGTGCGGATCTATTTTAACTACTATCACTAAATAATGCAAATTAGAAGTAATTTTATTTATCATTTTCCATCTCTCCCTCACCAAAAATGTGTCAGGAGAATAAGAAAAGGCTATCCAATCTTTAAGAATTTTACAGTCTCTTTCTGTTGCTTGTTTTTTTTTTTAAAATAATGATGAATATGTACTAAAGTGCTTTTTTAGCTCTGAGAATCACATCAGTACATTAAAAAAAAGTTTCAAGTCCTAATAGGGAAAAAGTATTCTAAATATAAAAAAGTGAGATTATTTTTAGACAAATTAATGAAACCAAGAATCAAGAGAAATACTTTCCCTCTTTTTTCTTTCCTCTTTTTTCTCTCTTTATAAAAAGAAAAAAGTGCAGTTGGAGAGAAGGTAAATGCAGTAGATCTGAGCTGGGTAGAGGCACTGACTAGCACTGAGTGCTAGTGGTAATGTGCAAACATGTGCCTTAAGAGTTCATCAGCTGATGGTCTCAATTTGGCCTCTACAAAAATCCGCTTGAGGAAATCTCGACTATGGTCTGAAGCATGAGGTGGCAGCTTTGGATTGGTTGGCTGAGTAGCAATTTTAAATATGGCAGCCATTGCTTCAAACTCAGCCCAAGGTGGTTTCTCAGTCAGCATTTCTACCACAGTACAGCCCACACTCCTAAAAAAAAAGAGCAAAAATGGATAATTTAGACAGAATACATAGCCCAACAGAACATGTTTTAAGTTAAAAACAATAAACCTGCATGTTAAAATGAATTAGAACTTTATTTGCATTTAGAACATCTTCCCTAAAGTAGTACTGTAGGAATGTACGTAGGTATTAAAATATGCCTTTACATAATGATTAACTATACTATTTGCCCTAAATGCTATTCATATTTAATTCAATAAACATATTGAATGTCCACTATGCTAGATGCTAAGAAAGATATAAAGTTAAATAAGACATGATCTCTTCCCTTAAGGAGCTTATAGATACATATGTAAATTGGTATAATAAAAAGGTACGAATATGCATAAAAGATACAAAGCCCTAGGAGAAGGGACCACCTTTGGCAGAGGGAGGATCTAGAAAGGCTACATGGAAGAATTAAGATGTGAAAAGGGCCCCGAAGGATAGACAGGATTTCAATAGGTGGAGGAAATTATGTTCTCATTTAGAAATCTTATTTTTTTTAAATACCAGACCAGCTAATCTGTACTGTTGTTCTGTCTAGTTATAGACTCTCTAAAGTTACTACTGATCTCTTAATTGCCAAATCTAACATCTTCATCCTTCTTGACTAGATTTTGATCCTGTCAATCACCCTCTTCTTCTTGATATTTTCTTGTCTCTAGTTTTTTGTGACTGCTCTCTCCTAATTCTGCTCTTATCTATCTGATCTCATCTTCTCTGTCTCCTTTGCTGGATTTTCATCTAGGTCATATCCACTAACCATGTGAGTCCCCCAAAGTTCTGTCCTAGACACATTCATCTTCTTCCTCTATACTACTGCATTTGGTAATCTCATCATGGTTTTCAGTTACCCATAGTTTCAGTTACCATCTCTATGTAACTGACTTTCAGATCTACTTGTCCAGCTCCAAACTCTCTCCTGACCTCCAACTTTCATATCTCAAACTGTCTTTTAGACATCTTGAAATGGATGTCCTATACAGATATCTTAAACTTACAATATCCAAAAGTGAACTCATCAGCTTTTCCCCAAACCCTACCACTTCTTAATTTCCCCATTATTGTTTAGGTACTATCATCCTTTCTATTAACCAGGCTCACAACCTAGATGTCACACTCAACTTTTCAATCTATTATCTCCCTCTCACCCCCAATTAGTGGGTAAGTCCTGTTGTTTCCATCCTAACAATAACCCTTGTACATGCTCACTTCTTTCCTCTGATACTGCTACCACAGTGGTGCAGGCTTTTATCATCTCATGCCTGGACTACTGAAACTGTCAGTAAATAGTCTAAAATACTAAATAGTCTCCCTGCCTCAAATCTCTCTCCACTCAGATGTCAAATTATCTTCCTAAAACACAGGCCTAACCATATCTCGCCTGCACTCCCAATTTAGTAAACCCCAGTGATTCCCTATTACCTTCAAGATCAAATATAAGATCCCTTGTACAGTTTTCAAAGTCCTTTAAAATAGGGTTCTTCCCCATCTTTTCAGTCTTACACTTTTACTTCTCATTAGATACTCTGCAACCCAGTGACTTTGGCCTTGTTCTTCACATAAGAAGATTCATCTTCCAACTTTGAGCATTCTGGTTGTCTCCTATGCCTGTAACACTAATCCTCTTCTTCTCTGCCTCCTTGTTTTTCTGGTTCTTTTTACATCTCAGCAGAAATTATGTATTTTACAAGAAGCCTCTTCTAGTCTCTTTGATTTTAATGACTTCCCCTTGACATTATCCTATCTCTCTCTATATGATCTTGTTTGAACCATAGCTGACTATTTGTCTCTCCCACTAGAACTGTAAGCTTCTTGAGAGTAGGGCTAGTTTTTTTTGTTTTTCTTTGTATCCCCAGTACTTAGCACAGTGCCTGGTGAATATAAGTGCTTAATGATAGCTAACCAATAACAAAACGCCTTTCCCCCTGAGTCTAAGTCCTTCAAAAAATGAATGTGTACTATAATCTTTTCTAAATATGAAGTAGAAGTTTTTACCAGAATTTAGAGAAACTTTTTTTTTTACCAGAAAAAAGGTAAAGATTCCTTAAAAGCTAAGCTTCTGGGAAACTGGTCTATTTCTTAAAATAATTTTAAACATCATGTCTTTTCACTTAATGCACCACATTATGATGCTATATTATCTAATAGTGACCACAAATAGTCTTCCATGCAATCAATGCAAGTTGTTTCACAGACTTGGGCTTCATCTTCTTCATTTAAATGAGGGGGCTGGACTAGCTGGTCTCTCAGGTCTCTTCTAGCTCTAGATCTATGATCCTATGACCAAGAATGGAAGGACAATTAGAAATAGGGTTTTAAGAGATTTAGGAGTGTTAGAAATACCACACTCATTAAGTCACTAGATAAATCCTACCACCAAAAGTGTGAAATTTGGCCATGGCCAATATGGAAATTTGTTTGTTTGATCATGCATATTTGTTACAGGGTTTTGCTTTTCTTTTTTTCTTTCTTCTATAAGGACAGGGGAAGTAGAAATGGGAAAAATAAATACTTAATTGAAAAATTTATTTTAAAAAAGCCAACTTTTAATATATTTAAACACAGGATAATTTCCCAATGTCAAAGTCAGTTTTTATAGCTATATATAGGCAAGAGATTTTTTCAAATATAGTCAAATTAGTCACTTTTCTCCCTTTATCTCTTATACCAAGACACCTTAAATAAAAATACTTCCCTAATATATGAAAGGAGGAAAGGTAGAGGGAAAGAATATGCATGAGTAGATTAATCATACTTTTAAAACAGACAACTTCAATTCTTTAAAATCACTTTTTAGACATAGGATCATTTGGCAGATCATGGAACCATGAGGCAGATTTAAAAAGTAAATATTTCTAAGAGTTACAGTATCCAAGAGTATTCTATTATGGAATTTGGGCCGCGGGGGGAGGGGGATTCAGGGTAGGGTTAAGTGACTTGCCCGAAGTCACACAGCTAGTAAGTGTCTAAGGCTAGATTTGAACTTAGGTCCTCTTTGACTCTAGGGCTGCTTTTCTACCCATTGAATCACTTAGCTGCTCTAGGACAAAAGAATTTAAATCAGGTTTTACTAACTTTGGATTGTTGGTAGAAAGGTGGAAATAGAGGTAAGTAACAACTCATTAAAACGTAGATTATAAAAACTTACCAGATATCTGCTTTTCGGCCATAACCTTCCCCACTGATGACTTCAGGACTCATCCAATATGGTGTGCCTGTGACAGACTTCATTCCTGTACCAGAAAGACAGATTGTCTGAAGTCGTTTACTGGCACCAAAATCCCCCAGCTTCACATTTCCTGCTGAATCTCGAAGAATATTTGCTCCTGTAAAATAAAATAACAAAAACAAAACAAATTTAAGTCCTAGAAGGGCAAGGAAAATATCTAATACCTCTTGATGTTCCCAGTGTTTAGCATAGTTCCCTATACCCAGTACGTACTCCCTGAATGCTTCTTAAAGATGGGGCTACATAGTCTGAGAGTGAGATAGATTTAGGTGGAGAAAAGGTTTTATCTTTGCATTTTTACCTGGAAAGGGTGGCTTTCTACATATTGCAGACATAAGCTCAAAGAAAAGCAGTAAGTTTAGAAAAATTAGTTTAGAAATGTGTCTAGTAGTCTGACTGAATAACAACTGATTTTTTTATGGGTTTACTGTTTCTAACCATTTTAAGATGACCATTGAGATAAAAACAAAAACTAAAAATGGTCTAGCTCCAAAATGAAGAACATGAACCATGAGGCAGGCTATATGAGTGGAGAAATCCCTTCAATCCCTTGATCTCTCAGTTTTCTCCCAGGCTATCCCTCTTGCAATAGTCACTTTTTCCTTTCTCCATCCTGACCTTCTGGTGAACAAGTTCAATTCTATACCATCTTCTTCACTTGAGTCTCTTGCCCTCTTATTATACTGCTGAACTATACCCTGCCAAATCTTAGCTCTAGATTACTCTTACCATCTGCTGCCTTGGCTCTGATGCATATACTACAGAATGCATCTGATACCAACCGAGTTCACTTCAAATTTCTGTTACATAACTTCAACTAGGCTCTTACTGGTGGTTAGACAATCCTTTTATACCTCCCTAATTAATTCACTATCCCCCTCACCATAGTGGCTCTCCAAAACCTCTTCATCCCTCTGTAAACTTCCCATGGGTCTTCTTCCCACCTTCTTTCCACTGAAAACCTTGCCTCATATTTTGCTGAAAAAGTTAGGGCCATTCACTGAGAACTCCCTCTTTTCCCCTTTTCTTTTATCACTTATCACCTTTTGCCATAATTGCCTCCCATCTTAAAGGACGAGGTGGCCCCTTTCCTTGCCAAAGTAAACTCCTTTACATACACAAGTGATCCTTTTTCATCTCATCTTCTCTATTAGACTGGACTATCATCTCCACTTTCTCACTTATCTTCCATCCTTCCTTTTCTACTTGCTGCTTCTGTATTGCCTACAAACATGCCCATATCTCAAAAACCCCTCACTCCATCCAACTTCCTCTACTATAATCCCTTATTTCTCCTGCCTTTTTAGCTGACCTCTTTGAGAAAGTCATCTATAACAGATACCTCTATTTTCTCTCTCTTAATATCTTCTTTTATTTAAGTTTAATTTTTAAAAATTGTCAGCTCCAAATTCTCCTCCCTTTTCCCCACTCATTGAGAAGGTAAGAAAAACAAAGCCTAATACAAATAAGTAGAGTCATGCAAAGCAAATTCCCATATTAGCCTTAACCAAAAAAAGAGAAAATATATTATTTAAATTTTATGTAATTAAAACTGTCCATTTTACCTCCATTGAACCTCTTGATTTCTTGTTTGATCATGAACTTTGTATTCATACACCTGACATGTAATTTCTTCTATGCTTTTCTAATCTGCTTCTGTTACCTTTTACATCTAAATCATATGCCCACTACTTATTATATGCTTATATTACTTATTATATACTTGTCTTGGTATATGTGTGAAATATTATATTCTACTTTAGTTTCTGCCATACTACTTTCCAGTTTTCCCAACAGTTTTTATTGAACAGTGAAGTTTTGCCCCAACATCTGGGATCTATAGGTTTATCAAAAGCTAGACTACTATGCTTATTTGCATTTGTATTTATGTACTTAACCTATTCCCCTTATCAATTTATTTCTTACCCCATACCAAACTATTATGACAATTATAGTTTTGTAGTATAGTTTAAGAGCCTCTTAATTTCTTCTTAACTCTCTACACAATCTGGCTTCAGACCTCATCATTCAGTGGAAACAGCTTTCTCTAAAGTTACCAATAATCTCTTAAATTGCCAAATCAATGGACTTTTCTCAATCCTCAACCTTCTTTAAAAATTTTTAAAATTTGTTTATTTTTGGTTTTCAACATTCACTTCCATAAGATTTTGTTCTAAAGTTTGTCCCTTTTCCTCCCTACCCCCTCCCAAGATAGAATGTAATCTGATATAGGCTCACTTTATAGTAAACATATTTTCATATTAGTCATGTTGTAAAGAAGAATTAGAACTAATGGGAGGAACCATGAGAAAGAAGAAAATCCTCAACTTTCTTGGCCTCTCTGCAGCCTCTGACACTGCCAATCACTCTATTCTCTTTGATATTCTCTTCTTTCCAGATTCTTGGGACACTGGAGTCACAGAGTCAATAAAAACTGATTAAGTGCCTACTATGTGCCAGGCACTGTTAAGTGCTAGGAATATAAAGAAAGGCATCAAATAGTCCCTGCTCTCAAGAAATTCACCATCTAAGAGAAAGACAACATATAAAAAGCAGAAAAGGAAGAGAGGCTGTTACTAGCATTTGGGACATGAGGAACTTTTGCTCCTTTCTCTTCATACTATTATTTCACTTAACATTCTCTTCAGATTGCATGGATTCAATTCTCTTTACTGAGGATTCTCAAATCTAACTATCTAGCCTTAGCCTCTCTGCTGATCTCCAACTACCTATTAGATATTCTGAACTGGATGTCCTTAAACTTAACATGTCCAAAACTGAACTCAAAATCTATTCCCACCCAAACCTTCTGCCCTTTCAAATTTCCCCTCTGACTGTCTAGGGCATAAATATTCTCCCAGTCCCGAAGGCTCACAATGTAGGTGTCATCCTCGAGTCCTCACTCTTACATATTCAAATTGTTTCCAAGGCTCTCCTTCAATACTGCCACTGTCCTGGTGTAACCAAAAATTTTACAAATTTATTTAAATATAGGGTATAAACATGTTTAAAAATGAAAATGCTTTAATACTAACCTTTAATATCTCTATGTACAATCATATTACTGTGCAAGTAGTGAACTCCCTCCAGAATCTGTCGGGTGTATTTCCGGGTCACATTCTCAGTAAGAGCTCCATATGCTTTTAACTGGTCCTTAATTGAACCCTATGTTGAGAGAGAGAGAAGAACAAAAGAGAAAAAGAACATGATACATCATTAAGAAGCATAGTACTTAGCAAAGTAGTAGAATATAAAATAAATCCACATAAATCATTAGCATTTCTACATATTTATTTTCAGTCCTCCCAGAAGACTACTGCAATCAGAATGGTGATAATTAAACCTTAGGCAAACAGCAATAGCCAAAAATACACTGCACTTTGTATCATCATTTTTTTCCCTAATGACACAATTAGTATTTTCTTACTTGGCTAATTAATCTAATACTTTAGGTGGGAATAAATCTCAGATAGTTTTTGCTTTTTGGAGGGAGAAAGGCAGGGCAATTGGGATTACATGACTTGCCCAAGGTCACTTGGCTAGTAAGTGTTAAGTGTCTGAGGTTGGATTTTAACTCGGGTCCTCCTGACTCCAAGACTATTCACTGTGCCACCTAGCCACTTCCAGACTAAGTACTTTTAAATTAATTTTAAATCAGATTTACACACTCTTTTATTGAACGTAATTTTTATTGCATTATGATCTGAAAAGGATGCATTTAAAAGATGCATTCTGCTTTTCTGCATTTAATTGTGAGGTTTTTTAATGCCCTAATAAATGGTGAATTTTTGTGTAAGTGTCATATACCACTGAGAAAAAGGTATATTCCTATCTATTCCCAATCAAATTCTCCAGAGGTCTAGCTTCTCTACCTTTCCTAAAACTCTATTCATCTCCTTAACCTTTTTCTTCTTTATTTTTCCTTAGATTTACTTAGTTCTGAGAGGGGGAAAGTTGAAATCCTTCACTAGTATAGTTTTGCTATTTTCTCCTGTAACTCACTTAACTTTTCTTTTAACCTTATATATTCTCTTAATCTTTCTTTGTCATTAGAATATCCATTTATTAACAAAAGTATTATTTTGGGTCAAAAACTTTTCTATGATCTTTTTTTGAGGACATACCTTGAACAATAAATATTTTCTTAAAAGATTTACTAACTTACCCCTGGCATATATTCCATAAATATGGAAAGCGTTCTTTCCTGGGGATCCCGTAAGCAGCCATAATACTGAACAATTCGCTCATGCAGGAGATTTTTCAACAACTGAATTTCACATTCAAGTGCATTTACTTCCTGAAACAGTATTTAAAGTAAAGTTTATAAAAAGCCTAGAACAATTATAGCCTAAAGATGTGCCATCATAAATCTAGATGATCAAAATGATGCAGAGTTTACTTTAAAATATCCATTGGGAAATAATACACTATAAAACACCCATAGTGATTAGTAGTTAAAATGATACCGAATCAGATTTTTCATTTGTTTCACTGAAAAGGATAATTTACATTATAAAAAATTTTAAATGATCATTGAATACTATTTATTTATACCAAAACCTTTCAATGGAGAATTGGAATAATTTATGTTAAGAGAAATCAGAAAATACCACTGCATATAACATTTGATTCACTAAAAATGTATTGAAGTAATTACAGTTTATAAGATGATTCTTACCTTGCTAGTCTCTGGACTATCAGGGTCAAACTGAACTTGTTTAACAGCCAGCTCTCTTCCTGTATCAACATCATAACATAAATATACTCTGCCAAAGGCTCCCTGACCAAGCAATTTGCCTAGTCT
The DNA here is from genome assembly GCA_011680675.1 of Gymnobelideus leadbeateri. Lineage (NCBI taxonomy): Eukaryota > Metazoa > Chordata > Mammalia > Diprotodontia > Petauridae > Gymnobelideus > Gymnobelideus leadbeateri. Next base: position 86,357 of record WOXC01006779.1, read on the forward strand.
CCAGTTAGTTGGTGCTCTTGGTGCTGAAAAATAGATCTTTTACTTAGTAGGGTATAGTTAACAACATAAACAATGAGAAATCAAATGATTAAGGGCATGAAAGTTAAATTAATATGTCCAGCTATTCAAGAAAAGCTTTAAAGGGCATGTCTTAGTTACTACCTTTCAGTGAATTTATGAAGAATTTTAAAAACAAAAGACATGTACTCTTTTATTTCTTTTTTGGGAAAGTAGGAAAAATAATAGTTAAAGGAACTGAAAATCTTAGAGTTCACTTTAAGAAATGCCACAAGATCACTAAAGAAAATATGTTCTACGACAAATGTTCTCATTAAGCTTTTAGCCATAGAATCCAAAGGCAACCAAAAATCAACTGAATTTTTAAAGTGCTAAATAATATTTAAATACCACACTTCTATGAATGACAAAATGAGTTAAGAGACAAAGCATTTCATCTTTACTATTGTCAGTACATTCCTGTGCTGGACTTAGAAAAAAGGAGCACTTCAGTTTAAAATTGCTGTGGAGCCTTGGGAAAGTCAATGAATCTCTTTCAGTCTTAGTTTCTACCTAAACCTCCAATGAGGCAGTTGGACTTTATGGCTTCTGAGGTCCCTTCTAGTTCTGAATCTATGATCCTAAGATACCAGTAAGTCTAAAATGTACTTAGAAGAATTTTAAATCCCACCTCCTTTATAAGTTTGAAAGAACTCACATCTTAGGGTTTTGAAGTATTAAGCTTTAAATACAAATGAAATAAAATAAACTATATGATTATTTCACCAATGTGATACCCACAGTAGCTACTATGAATATGTCGGTGTATTCCCAGGTTTGAATCACAAGATATAACAGACTCTCCACATGGAAGACAGAAACAAAACATTTGTTCAAACACCAGAAAGCCAAATCCATCATAGCAACAAAGAAATCTATACACAATATCACTGCAGAGGGCACCACCATCTTGCCCCTGCCTTTCCACAAACAACACTCACAACTTGCAGTCTGCTTCCTTTTTCTCCCTCAGCTCTAACTACTCTCACCAATTTCCTCCTAGCTCTCTTCTAGCCCCGCCCCTTCCTGTTCCACCTGTTTGGCAAGTTCCACCACAGACTCATGTGTCTCAGGCTTCCATGTGACTCAAGCAGGTCACATGGGCCTATTAATGGATTGGAAAGATCTTCCCATTAAGCAAAAATACATCAACAAAACAATGATCTGAACTATTGATATCACCACTTTGAAATAGAGGCTAAGTGACTTCCATAATACATTCCTAATAGAGTCAAACACCGTACTCTTTTCATTATAAGATAAATTTAGGAGGAATATCCTTACAACAACTCAGGAGATTAGAAATAGAGAACTAAATCGGTTAAGCATTCACTATAAAACCCAGTTATGAATTTCTATTTGGATTCTTGGGAAAGAAATTCAAAAGTATAATAATGGCACCTGATGCTTAGAAAACCTATATGCAGGTACACTAATGAACCTTAATGAGGGAGCTAGGTGGAAAAATGGATACAGCACTTGGCCTGGAAGAAGGAAATTCTCTCTGCCAGAGTTACAGCCAGCAGCTGAGCTGAAGTTATATTTAAAGAATATTAACTGAGCTTCTCCACATACAAAATTAAGATATCTAGAATAAGAAGGGAAGTGGCTGAATGGGGAAAAAAAATCTTCATATAAAATTTCTCTGATAAGGTTGTGATATCTAAGATGCTTAAAAAGGCCAAAAAGCCACTCCCAACAGATAAGCCATGAAAGGATATGAATAGTTTTCAAAAGAAAAACTGCAAACTATTAATATCAATGTAAAAGAATGCAACAAATCACTAATAAGAGAAATGCAAAGAAAAACAACCTAGAGGCTTTACTTCACATTCTGCAAACTGGCAAAGATAACAAAAGATGGGAATAGTTAATGTTGGAGAGGTTGCAGAAACACACATAGTACACTGCTGGTGACACTTTGAATCAGCACAACCATTTTGGAAAGCAATTTGGAATTATACAAATAAATGACTAAAATATCCATCTACCTTTTTGACCCAGAGATTCCATTACTAGCCTTATACACCAAGAAGGCTACTGATGAGAGAAAAGTCTTCATATATACCAAAATATTTATAGCAGCAGTTTCTGTGATAGCACAAAATTTAAAACAAAGCAGATGTCCATTTACTGGGGAACGGTGAAACAAATCATGGTACATGAATGTAACGGAATGTAATTCTATTGTAAGAAATGAGGCATGAGATAAATATAGAGAAGCATGAAGAGGTCTATATGAACTAGTGGTGAGCAAAGTCAAGAAAACAATATACACAATAATGGAAAAAATGTAAATGGAAAGAATACTCATAAAAAAGTCAAAAGTGAATGTTGCAAAATTATAAAGAACAAGCACGGTTCAAAAAAAAAAAGAAAGGATGGGCAGCTAGGTGGCACAGTAAGTAAAAGCACCAGCCCTAGAGTCAGGAGGAACCACGATCAGTTCTGGCCTCAGATACTTAACACCCACACAAAAATAACTGGTGTGTAACCTTGGGTAAGTTACTTAACTCCAATTACTTAAAGAGAGAGAGAGAGAGAGAGACAGAGAGAGAGAGAGAGAGAGAGGAGAAGACATTTTATCCCAACCCCTTTGCAAAGGTTGGAGGTCCACAAGTATTGTACATTGTATATATTTTCAGAAATTTTTTGATGTATTGATCAGTTATGCTTATTTCCCCCCTCTTTGTCTTTTAAAAATATTTTAAAATATTATTTATTATATGGGGTGATTCTTTGGGAGGGGAGAGGAAAAATAGTGGGAGAAATTATGATGATGTATAAAAACAAGATACCAATAAAAACTAAAAAAAAAAAAAAAAAACAACAACCCAGAATTACAACTATATGGTTAGACTAGGAAGAAATAATAGGCAACATATTTATAAATGATCAATGAAAAAAATCATCTTAGCAAATTTTTTAAATCAATTTTTTACACAATTTGGAGTGACACTTTCCTAATTAAAATAAAAGAGCAGTAGAGCAGAAACTCCCAAATGGGAGTGGTACCATGCTGATGCTCCAATCTTCCACTATCCTAAGAGACTATTCTTTGCCCTCAATTTAGGAACATACAGCTTTGAGGGAAGCAGTTTCATGACAGTTATTGGTAGGACATCCAGAGCTTTAAAATCTTGAAGTTTTTACTAAAAATTTTAGTGTACCAATTACTACTACTTACAACGGCTGGGTGGGCTTATGTCCATTACAGTCAGAGTGGGATTCTCTATATCACTTCCCCTTCTCATTCGGCTATCCTCATACTCTGGAGTAAAGATGCTGCTTCCACTACTCGTACTTAGTGAACGATCAGTAGGACTGAAACTGACTGGAGAACGGAAGCTGTTCCCTTGAGTCCTTCTGGCCCTTGGAAAAGTCTTTCGACCTACAAAATAATTTTTAAAATTACATTATAATTTATCAATGGTACTAGATTTTAAATCGTTTAAAATCTGTAGTCCAAGGAATAATACAAGTTTTTTCTATGTCCAAACCAGGTAACATTATCAGCAGTCATATAATTACATTCTATTAGGTTTATTATAATACTTTTCGACAAAGAATTAATTCAAGGTTATATATTTGTGACACAGAACATTATGAAACAAAAATAAGAAAACCAGGGAAAAGAATAGGTAGAAGCAGAAATAGATGAGAGAAGTAGACAGACAACAGAAACCAAAGGCCAATGTGAGGTAACAAATGGCTTTTGTTATGACGATATTGTTATGTAGATTTCATGTTAAATTATTAACCAATTTCATATACTTCTTGGGAAAGTTACAAAACCAAATGCCTAGAGACCAATGTTAATTGGCAAAAAAAAATTTTTTTATGAAAAACAAGAAATTAGCAAGTCATTTGGAAAAACATTATCTTATTTGAATAATTATTAGCAATGAATCTGGATAAAAATCTCAATTTTAAAATGAAAGAAAAGCTTACTAAGTTGTTCCTTAAGAATTAAGTTTTCATAGACTCATGAAGGAGAGAAATGCAACATCCAGAGATATAACTAGAAAGAGCTGAGCCTAAATCCTGATGGAAGCAAACTAATTGATCTTTTTCTTTTCATTGTTTGGTTTTATTTCTTCTTTACCATTTTTCATCCCACCTAGTACAATACGCCTTTGTAATTGGACTAATATCTAATATGAATGTATTTGCAGATCCTGTACTGGACTATATGCTATCGTGGGGGGTGGGGGAAGGGAGGTAAAGGAAATTTGAAAATCAAGGAACTATGGAATTGAATCTTGTTAACTGAAATTAAACTAATAAATTAATTTTAGAAAAAAAGAACTTAGTTTTCATTTTGGAAAAACAGCATTTCTAGCAGCATTAAAAGCAGAATTTTACTATAGATTCTGAATTCAAAATGCAAGAAAACTTACCATCATTATAGTCTGGATGGTGATATGATACATGATATCTTCTTGGATAAGTACCGCCTTTTCCAAATTTCTCAAAGATAGGATTATCATAGTCTGAGAGAAAAAGGAAAACACTGGTAATAATGCACAGTAATCTTTAAAAAAAACAAAGAAACCCGAAAACCCCACACCTAACAGAGTATGTTATTTTTACCTTACAAAACAACACAACTGTCTACATTGCATCAATTTAGCTTAGACATTTTTTTAGATAGTTATGCACATACATATACATGTATACATAACACAATCTAGATATAAAAAAGTCCAAACATACTTCAGGAAGTCTTCTTCCTAATTTCTATGCGTATCTTTCAATAGTCCTTTCTCCCATTAAATTTGGATAAATTTCATAGGTAGACATGACTTAAAACAGACTGCACTTTATAAACTGTTCTACACTGAAAAAAAAGTCATCTTGCAAATTAAAAATTTTTCCTTAATATTTTTCCACTTACATAAAAAGGCCAACTTAAATATAAAGTATAATAAATTTTAATATCTGAAATCATATGGGATGGCTAGGTGGAACAGTGAATAGAGCACCAGTCCTGGAGTCAGGAGGACCTGAATTCAAATCCGGCCTCAGACACAACTCTTACTAGTCGTGTGACCATGGGCAAATCATTTAACCCCAATTGCCCTTCCAAAAAAAAAAAAAAAAAGCAAAGCAAACAAACAAACAAAAATATCTGGAATCATATAAACTAACCTGTAAATTCCTGATGATTATCTGGATAACTCTGTGCTCTTGGCATTCGAGTTTTGGGATAGCTGTCACTATAAATGTAAAATGTAATATACAAAAAATTTAACAGAAAAATTAGTAATGGCAAACACAAATTTTAATGAGCAATACTGGAATCTAATATATTAAAATTATTGGAACTTCCCCTGAAATTCTACTCATAAATTTTCTGTGTATGAGACCACACACTGGGGTGTGGCAAAAAGGAGTATCCTAATATTGCAAGATAGTTTAGAGGCAAAGGCTTTGTCTATTAAGACAATAAATGGTAAAAAAAAAATCAGTTAATTGAGCTATTTTAGCATTATATAAGGAAAAAAAGGCAAAGCTGTGCCTTACATTTATCAAACCAGTTAATATATGACAACCACAGATTCCATGTACTTGGGTACCTGAAAATTAAGTATGTTATCATCATGATCTGACACTACAGTTATGACAGATCTCAACACACTGCTTTCACAAGAAGTTCAAGGGACTATAGATTTCCCCAAAGACTATTACTCTCCACTCTGGTAAACTGTAGTAGAATGTATACCATAAGAATTACTTCTGTGAAACCAAGAGAGGGAGCACTTGTAGCAAAGATCTCAGCAGCAACTGGCTTCTCCTCTGTCTAAAAAAAAAATTGGCCATTTTATAAAGATATATTCTATGGAAGGCAAATATATTTAACCTAACTTTAAAACTTCCAAGTCTATCGAGCAACCTTTAAGCAGGGCTAAAAATGATTTCTAATATAGCACCAAATATACATTCAAGGCAATTCAACTAGGTGCTGAGACTACAAAAGAAAAAAAAAGAATAAATCCTTGCCCTCAAGGTACTTGCTTACATTCTTTTGGGAGAATTCACCATATCCACCAATAAGTATAGTAGAATGAAAACTGAGGAAGGAGAGAATTAATTGGTGATACTTAAACAGAGCCTTGGAGGAAGAAAAGAATTCAGAGATTTAGATATGAAGAAGCACATCCAGGGGAGGTGAATGGCCTGTATGAATGCATGGAGTTAAGAGATGGAGTATTATATCTGAGAAATAGCTAGTGGTTCAATTTGGCTGGAACATAAAGTTCCTGTAGGGGAATAGGATGATTAAGGCTACAAATGCAGGTTTGGGTCAAATTCTAAAATGCCTTAAATGCTAGGCTAAAAGGGTTTGTGTTTTACACTCTAGGCAAAGGTGAACCATTTAAGATTTTTGAGCCTGGGAGAGAGGATGGTCAAACATACCTCAAAGATTATTCTGGAAACTGTGGGACAACAGATTAGAAAGTCAAAAAGCTGGAAAGAAGATAAATTAAAAAGTCAATATAAATAGTATAGGGGGTAGGTGATTAAGGACCATATTAGAGTAATAGCAATATGTAGAGAGAAGAGGATGAATGTATGAAATATCTACTGATTAACTGATGCAAGAGATAAATTCCACAAGATGTGGAAACTGACTATGGCAACTGGGTTTAGGTAAAAGAAAAAAAGAAATAGCAATGGAAAGGAGAGTTAAAAATGAAACCAAGGTGGCAAATACAGGTAACTAGAAGGACTGGAGGGGTAAGTTTAGATGAGTTTGAGATGTCAGCAGGGCATCCAGGTACAGACATATGCCTGACATGTAGTTAGCAATATGGGATTGGAAGTCAGGAGGTTTATGCCTGAATATATAATTTTAGAAGTCATTTACATAAAGTCAACTGAATTCATGGAAGCTGATGAAATCACCAATAGAGTGTCGAGAAGATCAGGGTAGAGTCTTGTGGGACACTCACATTTAAGGTCATCAAAGGAGTTTATAGACAGGTAAAAGGATAATCAGGATAGAAGAGCTTCATAGAAGTGTAGGAAAGAGATGATAGCTAGTAACATCAAAAGCTGCAGAGCAGTCAATTTGTATAAGGACTAAGAATGACCAATGGATTTAGCAGGTAAGAGACACTTAAACAAATAAAAATATTTTTAAGTTTGAGAGTGCTGTATTTTGGCACCTGTTATTATTGCCTAAAGCTGTCTCAAAGATAAGGAGAACCATGTGGTGACTGGATAGTTTGTCTTTCCTTTCTCATGTATATAAAAGGCAAGTCTCTGGTCTGCGGCCAAAATCTTGGTACCAGCTAAAGGGCTCTCTTCCTGGAGTCCTTAACCTGTAAACTAGACACTTACAATCTTCTCTCCCCAAAGATGTAGAAGAAATCCTATTCTGTCTCCTCAGCTGTTGGGTAATTGCTAAAAGCTTTTATCTTGTTTATTTTAATGATCATATTTTATTTTGATTTTAATTTGAAAAATTCTGTGAGACAGGAAACAGGATGTACAAATGAAAGGAAAAGAGTCTATACCCAGAAAAAGAAAGGCAACATTAGGAAAAAAAGGTATAACACAGAGAGAGCCCAACTACTGCTCTAGTATAAACAATATGTTAAAAGATTTTAAAAAGGTAGGTAGGTGGTGCAGTGTATAGAGCACCAGCCTTGGACTCAGGAGGACCTGAGTTCAAATCCGGCTTCAGACACTTAACACAAAACTAGCTGTGTGACCTTGGGTAAGTCACTTAACCCCAAGTGCCCTACCTTCCCCCCTCAAAAAAAAAAAAGATTTAAAGAAAGGTTTCATGAGTTTAATGTCTTCTATAGAGGACTAATATGAGGGCATGGACAAGAATAACAGGCTAAGAAAGTGTGGATGGTTACAATCTGTAACCCATGAAGTACACAGAGATGAGATCATAGTTCCACTGTAGTACTATATATTTGTACTTGTCATATCATCTATACTTGATTATAGATACTATCATGAGGGTACAAAGTATGATTTAAAGATGCTTGTGTCTCACCTCAATTCCTTGTGTCCTGGCATCTGCCTTACCCACTGTACTGAATTTCTCAAAATACAACAATTATTTCTTAACTTGCTATATAAAAATGTCTATTTTCAGTGGTTGGCCTCTTTGACTTCTTTACAACATCTGACATTTAGCAATCCATCTCTCCCTGAATATCCTCCCTTCCCTAGGCTTCGTAGACATTATTCTACTCTGGCTTTGCTCCTAATTCTCTAATTCTAATTCTCTATAGCCTTAGATGGCATCTTTTCTTCCTAAGTCTTTAAAATTACTATTTTTGAAGGTACATGACCATTATAAAAGGTTCTGCCTGTTTCCTTTCTCTTCTTTCCCTGTATGTGATAACTTAAAAAATTTCACTCACTGCCTAGGCTTCAATTATTGTACTGAAGAGACAAAGACAAAAATAACCATTACTACCCTCAATCAGTTTAGATTCTGCTAAGGTAATATAACATATACTCATACATATAGATACACGAGTGAGAAATAAATACAAGGTAATTTGAGGAGAAAGACAGTACTAACAACTGGTGAACAGAAGGAGAATTAGGACAGGCTTAATGGAATAGGTGGTAGTTGAGCTGAGTTTTAAAAGATGACAAAGATTCAGAAAGGCAACAGTGAAAAGGTAGTGCATTTCAATAAGTGAGAGTGTATCTGTAAATGCAGAGGTGGAAGATGGAATGCTGAATTCTGGCACTAATAGTAAATCTAGTTGGAATGTAAAGCAAATCAACAAGTAATATGAAGTAAGGATAAAGATGCAGGTTGGAATCAGACTGTGGGGGGTTTACATGCCAGGCTGAGGCATCTGTATTTTTATCCTGGAAGCAAACAGTAAGCCACTTAAGATTTTTAAGGAGGGAAGATGGGCAGACTTGCACATTAGGAAGATTATTTTGGAAGTATGTAGAATGCTAACTAACTGGAAAGGGAAGATAATAGAACAAAGGGAACAAATTAGAATATTATCATAATAGTCTAAAAGCCTAAATTGGGTGGGGGCAATAAGAAAGATTTGAGAAAGTAAAACTGACAGGACTTAACAACAACTGATTAGAAGGTAGAGGTAAAAGAGAAGGAGAAGGAAGAGTCTTGGACAACTCTGAGGCTAAAAACCTGGGTGCCTGGGAAGATGGTGGTGCCATCAAAATAAATTAAGGTAATATGGAGGAGGGGAAGGGTTAGTTTTAGAAACTTAATTTGAGATACCTATGTGACATCTAAGTATAGAGTGTTAACAAAAGGTTAGAGTTGTATATAAAGGTTTAGGAGTTATCTGCCTAAAGATAACACATTAAGTTAATGTTCCTATTCTCTGTTCCCCTTCACTGTGGAGTAACTTAAAATCATTTTCCCACATTTGATGCTTTTGCTTCCTTATATCCTCCTTATACTCTCTCCTTACAATCTAACTTTTGCTCCCCCTGCTCTGCTAAAATTAATCTGACCTCCTAATTACTAATCTAATGGCCTATTTCCACTCTTCATCACCATTTACCACTACCCTTTACTAGTAGATTCTTTCCCCTCTTCGCTTCAGAAACATCACTTTACTGGTTTTCTTTTCCCTTCTCCACTCCTCTCTGCTTCCCCATCCTCTTCCTGATATCTTAATATGGATTTTCCCCAAAATTCTGTCGTTGTTTACTTTATATCCCCTAGAAATCTACCCATCACCTGCCCGGACTACTACAATATTATAATTCCTGTAAATTATTTACTTACTTACTCCCTTATTTACTTATTTACTCCCACCATCAATCATCCTCCATACTACTGACAGAATAACCTTTCTTATGCTTGGTGTGATCTTTTATATCTAGTTCCGAAAACAAGTAGGAGCTTATACTGGTAGATGGTATGATGTACTGGTCTAAACCTAATTTCTGCCAGATGGCTTTGAAATTTTTCCAGAAGTTTGTGTGTTATATTTTGTACTGAATTCAGTGCCTGCAAAAGTCTGTCTCTCTAGATTAATTTTTGGGTTTTCTTCTTTGTCTTAGCTTCCAGGAAACTCAAAGCTAAATTCAGTGCTAGATATCAAAGTAGTCTATGGCCCTTTGATTGGCAACATTGCTTCTCTGATCCTTTTAACTAGTTTTTGTCCCTTTTATTTGTTCCATTTTAAAGTGTTAATTTTATATGCTACTTCAAAGAGTTTTTGGAGGCAGGCAAGAGTAAAAATCCTATATATTTTAAAAATAGCAAAAAAAATAGCATATAAAAACTGAAATATAAATCTGGGTCAGTTCTCAGTTTAAGTTGTCTTAAATACATTTATTTGGGCAAATAAGGAGTACCTAAGTATTCACAGAACTTTAGTGAAAGGAATATTTGATATGGAGGTCCAATATTTTTTAAAGATGATGACCCAAAGAATATAAGTGACTTGCTAAAGTTTAGCTTAAGAATATAATATTCTTATTTACCTTCGCTGCCACCCATATCTTTCTGAATATCTATCATAGATAGGGCCTTACCCATCCAGAGGGCTATCAAGTGATGGACAGCTTCCTGAGCCAGAATTTTCAGGACTGCTCAATGAGAGTGGATCCAGCATCTAGAAATGGAATATCATGATAATGTTGAAGGAGACGTTTCTTAATATTAAGTTTAAAATTAGTTTCTCCAGGTAAGGCACTACCTTTCTGCTTCCATAAGGAGAATTAATACCTCAAAATGGCAATATACTTAAAATAAATATTAGTAAATATATAAATATTAGTAAAATTTTTACAGCCCTCAAATACCTATGTCAGAGAGTTACAGCTGAAAACTATAACCACTTTATTAACCTTTCCTTTTTTCTCTTTGAAACACATATAAAACCACTGGTAATCTCTGAATTAGCAGGTATAATTTTTTTAGATGAAAAATACCAATAAGCTAGGTTTTTGTATACAAAAATAAACACCTGCACATACTGTGAGTACAAACAAAACACTAGTTAGGAAACAACAGGAGTTGTTCTGTATTTTTTGCTATTCAATCTACTAGAGAAAAAAGTTATTAGATTATATAGTAGGTGTCAAAATAAGATACATATCAGGTACCTGGCAAACTTTTGTTAATAAAGGGTAAGCGATCTTGATAGCCTCCCCACCCCCAATTATACAATCAATTTACTTACTTGGTCCATGCTTTCTGGAATAAACTCTCCTTCACTGTTGATACTAGTAAATGACCCATTTCTAGCAACCTGATGTAGTTCATCTGGAATGTAACCAGGGGGAGGTGAATTTCTATCTCTAGTAGTAGGACCTTTAAATTGGAAAAAAAAAAAGGTCATTAAAATACAGAACATATAAGTATCAGTAAATAAATTTACTTATATGCTATTTTCTATCTGAACAAAGATTTTTGAACCACAGCTTGAATACTTTAACTTATGCTAATAGATTCTTATTTCAAGTTGTCAATCAATGACAAAATTATTAACATTTGGGTTTCTATAGAGTAGTAGTGGCTTTTCACTTGAAGGATCTGTGAACTTGTTTTATGTAACAAAAAGTTTATAACTACATTTCAATAATTATTTTCCTTTGCAATGCTTTATTTTCTGTTATACATTTAAAGACATTAGCCCGAGGAGTTCATAAGCTTCAGCAAACTGTCAGAGATCTATGACACAAAATAAGTTTAGAAAGCCTTGGTTTAAAAAGTACCAGGGGAGTGGGGAGGACAAACAGAAGGATAACATTAGGAAATGTCGGCAGTATAAGAAACAAGTGATATCAAAATTTATTTTAAAAAAATGTTCCTGAAAAATGTAGCTCTCCTTGCTATAATTATTTAGCAAAACAAAAACAAAAACAAAACCTTCTGATCTGTAATATGATTTCTTTTTTTTGGAGGGCAACTGGGGTTAAGTAACTTGCCCAAGGTCATACAGCTAGGTTTTTGTTTGTGTGTGCTAAGTGTCTGAGGCCGGATCCGAACTCAGGTCCTTGTGACTCCAGGGCCGACGCTCTACTCACTGCGCCACCTAGCCGCCCCTGTAATGTGATTTCTTGAGAGGCCCAGCTATGAGGAAGGATAGATGACCAGAATAAGCCTTTATCCTAGATATATTTCCCATTATAAATGAATGAATTGACATCTTGGTTTACAAATCAGTCTATTTTGCATTTTACTTTCTATGAATCAATTTACCAAATCCTTATCACATCTTTTCTGAATTTGCAAAGTTGAGAGTTGAAATATGGTAAACCCTAAAATATATAATTACTTCTGGGGATTTCTCTAAAAAAGATCAGGCTTAAATGACTTGAACATGTAAAGCATTATTCAAGGCACTGAAGATAGAATGATAAAACCAAAACAGTACCTGAACTCAAAGAGATCTCGGAGATGTAACCTGTATACATATTTGTATAATACAAGGAAAATTGAGATGGGGAAGGACAGTACTAATCTGGGGTATTAGTGAAGGTTTCATAGAAGAGATTGTATGAGATATTAACCTTGAACATAGCCAAGAATTCCAAGAGGCAGCAATGAGAAGAAAGTGCATTTCAGCAATGGGGAATTAAATGTAAATGCACAGGGGCAAGAAGGAGACAGAATATTAAGTCTGGGAACGTGTGTAATCTAGTTTGCCTAACACCGAGTTTATGAAGTGAAGCAGTATAAAATGTAGGTCAGAACTAGACAGTTTTTACTTTATTTAAAATTTTTAAAAATAATTTTAAATATTTATTTATTTGTTAAGCTTTTTGGAGGGCAATTGGGGTTAAGTGACTTGCCCAAGGTCACACAGCTAGTAAGTGTTAAGTGTCTGAGGCCAGATTTGAACTCAGATTCTCCTGACTCTAGGGCTAGTGCTCTATTCACTGTGCCACCTACCTGCCCCTTATTTTAAAATTTTTGTTGTTGGTCAGTCATATCTGACTTTTCATGACTCCAATTTTTTAAACAGAAAGAATTTATTTCCTCTCATGGTCATGCATTGTCCACATTCGTAACTGTATGTTAATCTGCATCTCAAATATATCACCTCTTGTTCAGGAGGTGGTGGAATAGATCATCATTAAAATCATTAAAATCTTGGAATCTTGGAATCTCAGCCCATGTCTCCTGAATCAACTTTGGTTTGTTTGGTTGAGACCTGTTAACTTTATCTGTGTAGGGAACTCCCAGTAAGGAAACTCCCTCTAATAATACAGATCAGCAACTGAGTTGCCTTGGAGAGTAGAAGGTTAAGTGACCTGCCCAGAGTAACAAAGCCAACATATGTAAGAGGCAAAACTTGAATCCCAATCCTTCCACTATAAACCATGCTGCATCTTGTGATTCTAACGACTGAATAATAGATCAAGATATATATGTGTAAAAATTATCATCAATGATTATTTTTTCTGTTCCTTTTGCATTTTACATTTTTAACCCTTTCTAAACAAAACAAAAAAAAGTAATTGGCATGTGCCCACAAATGCTACTAAGAAATGGAGTTATCAATCCTTAATCAACCAGCAGTAATGACAGGGGCTGTATATGCTTGGTGCTATGGAATGCAAAAGTCAAAAATTGCCTATCAATTATAAAGCAATAGCTACTCTTATAGCTCACAGCAGAATTAAACCCTTTGCTACTATTCCTAAAACCTTATTCCATAATTTTTCTTGTTATTCTTTAGTGATTATTTCTCGCCAGAACTCTGATTTTAACACATCCCCTATGCTTCTTCCGTTGGGGCATGCATTTTTTTCTCTCATTTGTCTCTGTTCCCTTTTCCAAGTCTCATCATTCTGAGTTCTTTTACATTATCTTTAGTAGCTGTGTAATCTATACTTATCCATAATTTTACTTTTCTTTCTCCATTAAACCCTTTTTCAAAATTGTCTAAGTCAGGAGTAGAGACAAATTTTTTTGCTTTGTATAACAATTCACATGTTGATGCCCCACAAATATTATTACTACTTATCAAAATATTTCTGGCATTACAACATCATCACTTCCATTATAAATCACCACCCAAAACTAATGAGATAAAAATAAATGTAATAAATCAGGTGAGATAAGCGTCATAATAAATGCAAACTATTATTATTTTCATCATCATTATCAATATTAATTAATTAGCATTAAGTTCTTTTAATTTTTCCATTCTCTTTTATAATTATCCGTGCATAAAACTACTACCTATTTATAAGATTTAGTTACTTTTACAGTAGAAAGAAATCATGTTTCTTCCTACTGATATTCAATTGGCATGTATTAGTGCAAACAAGATGCAAAAGCACTGAATTCTCATAGAGCAGAAGTAAATAATAACCTGGAAATAGTTAGCAATTTTTATTTTTATTTTGTTCTTAACACAAACTGAAAAAAATTAGGTAATTTAAAAATACAGAATTAAGTTCATTTGTTAATTTAAATATCTTAAAATTATGTTTATTAATTTTTTGTATAAGTAAAACCTCTTCATGATCTTATTAATTTTGAGGTTTTGCCAAATATGAAGAAACTATGATAGAAAAAAATAAAATATTAACATTGGTGATTACTAATCTTGTAATACTTGAAAGACCCTTGTGTGACTCTAGTTAAGTCATGTAACCATTTGTAAAATGAGTTGGAAAAGGAATTGGCAAGCCACTTCAACATCTTTGCCAAGAAAACTCCAAATGGGTCACACAAAGAACTAGACACAAATGAAAACAACTGAACAACAACAATAACAAAAATTTCAATTTTCTGTATATATCCCCTCTTCCCCCATCCTCTGGAGATTAAGCCTTATAACAAATAAAAATGAAGGAAGGGAAAAAAGGCATCCTGAAAACTAACCAAAACATTACTAGAATCTTGACAATCTATGCAACATCACACACCTATAGTTGCAAAAAAGGGAGAGAGATACATTTTCTCATCTCTTCTTTGGGTCAAGGCTGGTTGGTTATTATAATTACACAAGATTCAGGTTTTCTGTTACTGCTGTCTAAAATACATTCCTGAAGAACTACTGCACACAGGAAGGCTACTAAGAAAGGTGACAGAAACAAGAAGCAGATTTCTGTTTAGCAATGATGATTTTGGATGATACCTACCTGAAAGCCCAGAAGAAAATCCCCAGACACTACTTCTATTTCTGTATTCAATTAATGGGAGTTCTTACCTAATATAGGAAGTCGTTTTTTAATCTCTGTTACTCTAAATACTGTATTATCCAAATCTTCCAGTGATGGCAAAGGCTCCAAGTTGGCAGCCTAATAATTGAAAAAAGAAAAATAAATGAAACTTTCCTATATTATTCCTTCAAAGGGGACCTATTTATTTCCCTCCAAATATAACCCATTTTTTGTTATTCTGAAAACTTTTTTAATTTTTTGCTCTGACAGTGGCAATCTATTCATGGTAAATTATTTGCTTTCTTGTCTATGCAGATACAGAGTATAATAGCTTTATTCTATATGCTGCCACTGAAACTACACAATAAAATATCATACATGACCATTAAATTCATTTTATGAAAGTAAGCTGTATGTTGTAGAGTCAACTCTGTTTATAGAAATTCTAAATGAAGGCTTTTTTGTTTTTCTTCTATCTAACCCCATCATCTTCAAGATCAAATATAAAATCCTCTGTTTGGCTCTTAAAGTCCTTCATGTCTCCTCCCCCAGTCTTCATACACTTTATAGCATCTCACACACTCTTCAATCTAGTGACACTGGTCTCCTTGCAGTTCCTTGCACAACAAACACCACTTCCCTATTCTAGGCATTTTCACTGGTTGTCTCCTATGCTTGGAATGTACCCCCTCTGTATCTCTGTTTCCTGGCTTCCCCCAAACTCCATCTAAAATCCTACCTTGTATAGGAAGCCTTTCCAGATCACCTTTAATTCTAGTGCCTTCCTTCTTTTGATTATTTCTCACTTTTCCGGTCAATAGCTGGTTTGTACATTGTTGTTTACATGTTGTGTCCTCTATTAGACGGGGATCTTCTTGAAAGCAGAGACTATATTTTGATTTTGTATCTAATTAGCACAGTGCCTGGCACACTGTAGGTACTTAATAAACATTTGATGACTAAAGAAGATTTTCCATTTATTCCTAGATAATAGTCTTCCTACAATTAATAGGATAATAATCATCACTAGGAGGTTGTTCACCAGGTAATGAAATTTTTGGCCACAAAAATCCATGACTATAGATCTAAAATAAATGGATGTGGAAGTACCACCACTGTTTGAACCTTCAATTATTTAATTATAAATATTAACATTTATATAGCTTAAATTAATATAGCATTTTATAATTTATAAAGCATTTTATATATCTTAATCTCATTTCACTGATACAATAAACCAGTGAGGTAAATTAGTACAACTAGTATTATTCCCATTTCATAGGTAAGGGAACTGGGCCTCAAAATATATATGTATATATATATATATATATATATATATATATATATATATATATATATATATATATATATATTTTTTTTTGTAAGCAATTGGGGTTAAGTAACTTGCTCAAGGTTACACGGCTAGTCATTATTTATGCGTGGGTGCTCATTTTCTGAGGCCGGATCTGATCTCCGGTCATCCAAACTCCGAGGCCGGCGCTCTTACTCACTGCGCCACCTAGCCGCCCCTTTAGGGCAATTGGGGTTAAGTAACTTGCCCAAGGTTATACGGCTAGGTTTTTGTTTGTATGGATTAAGTGTCAGAGGCCGGCTCTGAACACAGGTCCTTCTGATTCCAGGGCCGGCGCTCTATTCACTGCGCCACCTAGCCGCCCCTAGGGCCTCAAAATATTTGTGCAAGTTCAGAGTTAGCAAGTAGGATAGTAGGAACTTAAACTCCACTCTTCTGACTCCAAATCCAGATACCTTTCCACTAAATCATATTTCTTCTTCAATGTACTCATGTATTCTCAATATGGAACATCCTTCAGCATCTATACATGCCTCATCAAATCTTTCAAATCTTACTTCATGTTATCTGCTTCTTAAATACCATTAGAAAAAAAAAGCTCATGCCTAAAAATACTCTTGTCCTTAATTTTTCCTATGTTCTTTAAGAATTGGGACATATGTAGACATATGTAATCATAAGAATCACACTAACAGCAAATTTCCATTCAATTATATTACAGGTGTGACCACTAGTTACAGTACTTGAGCAGAACTTTACTGAAATTGATTGTTAAGTCCTAGAATGAATAAAGTATACAAATACATACCTGTATATGACCATGTGCTACAAGAAGTATCTTGAGACTCTTCATGTGAATGCTACGATCTAAGAGTTCTACAGCTTTGTCCAAGTCATCCTGTGTAGTTAATGGAATCACCAGCTAGACAAGTTTTAAAGAGATGTTTCATTTAGGAATAGATGACACTTCTACACTGGCAGGTTAATCCATCTAATTGTTAGGACAAGTCACAGTTCAAATTCTATTATGCCTTCAATTAATCAATAAGAATTTATTAAACATTTATTAGGTTCTAGGCACTAGGGATACAAGTACAATGAATGAAATAATCCTTTTAAAATAAATTTTTTGCCATACAGTGTAGATACTTAGGAAGATAAAAATCAAATGAAAAATCCAGACACTTCTGAAATTTCTACCCAACTTCCCAAAATTAATCATGTAAGTATGATGAAATAGATACCAGGATAATCTGGTTTAGTACTTACTTTCAATTTTGGCAGAATGCAGTTAAAATTAGCCATCTGGAGATATTTTTATACAATATTACATTTTCATAATTGATTATACTTATAATTTTCCTCTACACTTTAATTTTTATCTAAGAAAGACTGTAACTATTTAGTTATAGACAGAATGAATATAACCTTTCTAACTGGAATATTTTCATGATTTTTCTTCCAAATTGGAGTAGTATTTTATGCAGATATTTATTAGTTCTGTTGTTTGTTTTGGTTTTTAATCCTAATGCTTTGATGACATTTTAAACATAGGAAAATGCTTCAAATAAATGGTAAATATTTTGTGCAGCTTTTTAAAAATGTTTTATTAGAATTATAGAACCACATATTTAGAACTGAAAGGGAACTCAGAGGTCATCTAGTTTAATCCTCTTATTTTACCAATGAGGAAACTGAGGCCTATGGAGGTTAAATAACTTATTCAAGGTTGCATAGGTGGTAAGCCAGGTCATATTTGAAACCAGGTCATTTGACTCCAAAATTAATTCTCTTTCTACTATTCCATGCAGCCTCCAAGGAAGAAATATGAATTATCAACTTCTTCCAAAAAGGTATTTACAAATAGGTTTGTTTACTTCTCTAAGATACTGTTGCTCTTAGGGAAAAAAAACCGAACAACACTAGCCTAAATTATAGTAACTAAACACTAATTTAAAAGACTTTAGTTTGCTGACTTGAATATCTGACAATTCTGGAAAGGTTCCTAGAGTAGTGGTTTGGATAAATGCCCATACTTCTGATGTGGCAGGGTTGGTTTAAAAAAAAAAAAAACATCTACCTTCTGTACTCTAAGGTCTCTTAGACCTTAGACTAAGAATAGAGAACAATCCCCAGCTTGTGGAAATTATTTTAAATAAATCACAGAATATTTTTCTTTCCTGCTTGTTGAGAACATTTCAATCTCATTCATGAGAACAGGCTTTCTCTGTTATATTAGTATAGAAAAGGAGTGATCAAAAATAAAAATTTTTTTTGGACAGGAAGCTAAGTGTAAGCATACAGCAAATGGAATCTAGTCTTAAAGGGCAGAGCCTTTCTTGTCTTTACCTAGTAAAAATAAGAACAGCTCAAAAAAGAAAAACGGTTTTCTGTTCTATTGTCCATGAAAAAGTTTCAATAAGGCTATCTACTAAAAGGGACATTAAAATTTTTTTAATGCTGATATATTCCCAATGTATTTGTAGGAATTTCTCATTTAAAATAATATAATGAAATAAATTTAACAGTAAAACTACTGAATTTAATCAATAGTTTAATGATTAAAAATGTATTGGTTCAGAAGACATTTCTGGATATTGCTATGCCTTATGGTTATTTTTATCAATATCTATTAGTCTCTACTATTTCATAATCATATTAAAATGGGATTACTGGCTGTTTTAGTTCAGGATAAATGCAAGTTTCCTTCCATTTATTTTATTTTAAAGTTCAAAGTTTCTTTTAAAGTCTGTTATTTAAAGTTTACTTATTTTAGCAGCTCCAAATAGGAAAGCTAGGTTTTATTAGCAAAAGAATCAGATCTACAAAAATTCAATTCTTCATACACTAGAATACTACTAATCTACAACATTAGGGCATGTGATTAAGTTACTCTTCTAGTAGGGATGATGATTTTTCAAAAACTATAAATACTTTTACCAAGCTTCCCTCCTGATTAATGAAATGTTTTTGTGACAATCATTAAAAAAGTACTTTTAGTAAGTGCCTATTATGGTCAGGCACTGTGTTATGTACTAGGGACACAAAGAAAAATAGTGATCAATCTTCTCAAGGAACTTATAATCTATTATGAGAAACTATGTGTGTATATATGTGTATATGTGTGTGTATGCATATGCATAGATACATACACACAGAGTAAATACAAAATAAACACGAGGTTAAGCAGAAGATATTTAGTGAGGAGGATACTAATGGCTGGGAGAAATCAGACATTAAGTGGTCCAGGTTATACTGGATTTAATCAGATGTCTTGGTTTGAATTCTAGCTTTCCCAGTATGTACTTATGTGACTTTGGGCAAATCACTTCAACTGCTTTAGGCCTCAGTTTACTCAACTGTAAAATGAAAGCTGGGTTTGGAATACATAAAATCTAGACTCTTTCCAGCTCTGGTCCTATGATACTAATAACAGAACAAATATATGATCTCAGTATCACACTGTTCTAATCAACAAGTAAGTAAATTAACAAACCACCAACTGCCAGAACTAAATTACTTACCAGTCTCTGTATGTACACAGCTTTAATCTATTTTATGGAAGAAACCTGAAAGAATAGTATCAGGAAAGCAAAAGCCCAGAAAGCGCCAAGTCTTATAAAAAATAAAAGGCTAGCTTTGAGGCAAGAATAAAGAAAGAATAGGCCCTAGGTTTGGAAAAAACATGTGCTGATAGATAACAGAAGAGTCAAAACAATTCAGATGCTATGGTTTCTATTTTCTTCATCAAGGAGAAACTGGAAAAACTGGAACAAAAATGTTAAAATATTCACTTTAAATGAGTCTGTGTATTCAGGCCCAAGTAAATTAAATCCCAATGTACTAAAAGAATTTTACAATATAATTTTAAAAATACTGTCAATGGTATTTGATAAATCACAAACAATGGCAGAAAATGTCCTCGTTTTTATGGGAGTAGGTTATCTTGAGTCAGATTCTAGAAGCCACAGATTGATGAAACTGATATTAATCTCTAGCAAAAATATATAAGGGATTATTAAATGGATAGATTATGAGCATTTACAATTTAAGGAAGATATTACAAGTCATGACATATGAATCTAATTTTCTTGTGTGAAAGAGTTATTACAGTGGCAGATAATACCATTATTCAAAAAGAAACATTTAAAAATTCATATTCAAATTTATTCAAAACATGAATTTTAACTGGTAAATGTGGGAGCTTTAGGAGAGGCAGGATGGAATAATAAAAGTAAGTGTTGAACGTGGAATCAGATGACTGGGTTTGAATCCTGCCTCAGGCACTTCCAAGCTGTAGGGCCTTAGTCAGGTTACTTTACTTCTCAGTCTTATTATTTATAAAATGGGCATGATAATATTTGCACTTCCCACAGGTAGTGTGAGGAAAGTGCTTCATAAACTTTAGAGTGTCATACCAATATAAGGATGCTGTGAGAAGTCTCTTACACAATTATCCATTCATCCTAATGGAACAAGATTCATCTTAATATGATGGAAGAAAATAATCTCAACTCATTTTTTACACCAGAGACATAGAAGTCTGTATATTATATTTCTAATACAGACCCACAGACATCTTAAACTCAACATGTCCCAAACAACTCATTATTGTACTCCCTTCCCTAAACTCTTCCAAATTTCTCTATTCCTTTTTGAAGGCACCAACACCCTCCCAGTCACAACCTAGGTGTGATTCTCAATTTCTCACTTTCTCTCATTCCCCATATCCAATCTATTGTCAAGTCTAGTAGATTTTTATCTTAGTAACATCTTGCATATGTCCTCTTCTCTGAAACTGCTACCACCACCATCATTACCTCATGCCTGGACTAGTGCAATTACCTGCTGGTTGGTCTCCCTGCCACAAATGACTCACCACTCCAAAGTGCAGATCTGATTAGGTCATCTCCTTACTAAAGAAATCCAGTGGCAACTCATCACTTCCAAGACCAAATATAAAATTTTCTATATGGCATTCTAAGCCCTTT
Source organism: Gymnobelideus leadbeateri (assembly GCA_011680675.1). NCBI lineage: Eukaryota > Metazoa > Chordata > Mammalia > Diprotodontia > Petauridae > Gymnobelideus > Gymnobelideus leadbeateri. The sequence goes on from WOXC01006779.1 coordinate 107,819, forward strand.
ACAGTCTGTCCCATTCTACTTTTTACTTTTCTAATCTTCTTACACTTTATAGTCCCCCATGTATTCTGCAATCCAATAACATTAGTCTCTTAGATGTTCTTGCACAAGAAAAGAAACTATTTCCCTACTCCAGGAATTTTCACTCGTCATCTCCTATTCCTGGAATGCTCTCCATCCTCATCTGTTTCTTGACTTCCTCCAAGTCCTAGTTGAAATCTCACCTTATATAGGAAGTCTTTTAAATCCCCCTTAATTTTAATGGCTTCCCTCTGTTGACCATTTCCTATTTATCCTGTATATGTCTTGCTTGTACAAAGTTGTTTGAGTATTTTCTCTGCCATTTGTCTGGAAGCTCCTTGAGAACTGGGACTGTCTTTTACCTTCCTCTGTATCTCCCAATGCTTATCAGAATGCCTGGCAAATAGTAGGTACTTAAAAATGTTTATTGACTGACTTCCTCCTCTGATTATCTAAAGTCCAAACAGAGAAACTGGATACAATAACCAAATAACATCTCAACCAAGGCTAAGAATAAGATCTGAAAGTTTTAGTTGTGAGATATAGAGACAGAAATATCTATCTATATAAACTCTACTGACTAATATATTATTATTACTGAAACTGAATGAGAACTTCAGATGGAAAGATTGGAGGCTTGTGTGACATGAGAAAGAAAGGGAAAATTTCTAACAAATATATAAAATTCATTGTTGTTCTGTAAGGTTTCTTATTACATAATTTTTACTGCAGGTATTGCCAATCTTGGCAAAACACATAAAGAAACTAAAATATAAGCAGAAAAAAAATGTACAAAGTTTAATTTTGGTTACTTATGCCTCTAGCATACACAATCTTCTTTGAATCCTAAGAAGCAAAGTCTGAAATGCTCTCTCATCCAGATTAAGAAGAATATAAAATTTTCAATTATTTATTCAACATTTATTAACTGTTTACCATGGGTATTAAATATAGAAAACAGAAGTTCTTTATGTTACCTCATTATTGGTATAATGCAGATCCATAGACTGTCCAAAAGCAATTTTGGCTTTAGAACTCAGCTCTTCTAATCTAAGTGGTCTGGGAAACTGAAGGATTCTGTAAAGATATAAATTGACAAGGTTTTTGTTGGTCTTTTAAGACAAATATCTAGAGATCTACTCTTGCAATAATTGTTGCATACTGGTTAAAAGAGAGCAAGTGTTACATAGTGTTGGCCTTGAAATCAGGAAAACTAAGATCAAGTCCTTCCTCTGATTAGCTGTGTGGATGTGTGCCCACAAGGAAGTCATTTAACCTTTTAGTGCCCCAGGTAACTTAGGCTAAGTTGCAGGTGAGTTATCAATTGATATATACTGGTGGAGGTGGTTCTCATACCAGGTAGCTCATCAACCCCTATGAAATCATAAGTATGGGTGCCATCTCCTTCCCTACCCAAAAATGACTTAATAGATTTAAAATTCAGAGACTCTATATGCAAACATTCAACTGGCTTAACAAACAAGGAGTTCAAATTAGATATAGTCTATCTACATTTCCTCAATTAAAATGTAGTTTGTTTTCAATATTTTCTTGTCTGACAAGCATACAATTGATAGGTGTGCATTAAAAAGCAGTGTAAAAATATGCAACTATTGAAAAATAGTGACAGAATTTTCAACTGAGTAAGGGTAATGGCGATTTTCAGTAAAATTTTTTTGAGCATACAAAAAATGCAGTTCAAACCAATTTATGAGTTGAATTCCCTCTGAAGAAAAAAATAAGGCCCCAGAATGTTTTTGGTACCTCACTGTGCCAACTGTCTTTCAAAAAAGGATACTATTTAAGTAAATTGGATTGAACTAACAGGGCATTTTTTTCACTCATATCTCTTGAATTATTCAACATGTGAAACAAATCCAAATGATAAACTCTATATTAGTATTCTATTTTAGAAAATTAACACTGTATTTTCTTACTTTAATTAGCAAACAGAGCAATAAAACAGACTTTTTCCCCAGTAAGAATAAAAGAAACTCTCAGCTTCAAAATTCTATGTAATATCCTATAACTTTGGTACTTTTCCTTACCTCTGAAATGTCAAATTTATGACCCAAAGAAAAACACTAGGAAAAGTTATCTGCTTTCTTTTCTTTAAAAAATAATAAAGTAAATTTAATAGAGATTTTTTTTAAATAATTCATTTTAAAGAACCTTTAGGACCAAAAAGATTTGAATCTGCTTCTGATCTGATGGAAAACAATTCTCAGTTTATAAGCTGTTTGGATGTGTGCTTCCTAATATCTATTTAGTATATAACTATCCCAAGTTACTGAATGACTAATGATCTTCAAATACTATACTGAAAAGGTACATATAAAGACAGGATACTGTTTTTTTTTAATCTGGAACCATAAAACTGGAATTAATAATGCAAAACACAATTGTTTTAAGCTTTTCATCTAACTTAGTGAAGTTTACCTAACATTTTTGATTATTCTAAAATAGAAATAACTGATCAAATTAGAGGAAAATTAATAAATAAATATCCATCTTTAAACAGACACATCATTTGGAGCTTTAATTTCAAGAGACTAGGTTTTAAATATCTGTTCTACACTTTATCTACAAGTTATCAAAGAGTATTACATTTTCAACTTTATGCCATGAGTCTACATTAAAATCAGACACAACTGATAACAATTAAACAACCACAAATCATTAATGGCTTCAGTGAGGCACCTAAAAGATGTGTTTAAACCATTAAATAAGAAAAAGAAACACATAAAAGTGGCTTATATTTTTCTACTTTACCTTTTTTCACCCCGATGTTCAAATTTGACTCGAACATCATTCTATAATGAAAAGACAAATCATAGACATATATGGAAACCATTACAAGATAACTTAGCTATGATAATTAGCTTTGATTTCTGATTAGAATTCTAATTTTTCCTCAGATAAAAACGAACATATATAAAATAATACATCATTAGTTTTAGAACACTAAAATATTTTACATTTTCTTCTTTCTTTTGGTACTAGATATTGTACAATTAAATCACTCAAATCTGTAAGGCATAAATTTCCAGAAAAAAACTAGCTAAAACAAAATAACGATTTTGAATGATTCAAAAAACTCATTATAAAACAAAATAAAATTCTGTCCTCAGAGTACATTTAGGTTTAATAGAAATTTTCATATTAAAACTCAAGATATTAAATTAAAAACAAAACAACAATTTTCTACCTTGCTGTCTGCTTAGGAAATATCATGAAAAATTTCTAAACATTATCAACAAACAAATTTTGATTTAAATCAGTGGATACTTGGGCCTAACTTAAATGAACTAGAATTAAATATTTGGACACTATTCTATATATGTCTTTTATAACTACTGAAATAACTAGGTGTGGTGGTGCACACCTGGAGTCTCTAATGCTAAGGAAGCTGAGGTAGTAAGTCTAAAGCTGATCAGGTATCTGTAGTCTATAATAAGTCTGGCATCAATATGGTGAGTGGAAGGTTACCAAGCTACCTAAGGAGAGGAAAACCAGTCCAGGCCAGAAAAATGGAGTAGGTTAAAATTTTGTTGCTGATATGCTACCAGGCCTGTGAATGGCTGCTCTCCTTTCTAGCTGGGCAAGATAAGAGAGCCAATCTCCAAATAACAAAACAAACAAACAAAACCAAAACCCAAATCTACACACTAAACCTAAATACTCCTCTCCTCTTTCACCCCACAAAAATCCAACCCAAAACAAAACAAAACAAAAAAACTATTTAAAGGGCAATTAAATGATTTACATAGCAACCTTATTTGTTTAAAAATATTATGAAAACAGGGTGGCTGGTGGTTCAGTGAATAGTGCACCAGCCCTGGAGTCAGGAGGACCTGAGTTCAATTCCAGCCTTAGATACTTAACACAAAAACTAGCAGTGCAACCTAGGGCAAGTCACTTAACCCCAATAGCCCCTCCAAAAAGCAAAAACAAACAAACAAAACAAAAACAAAAACATAAACAAAAAACCAAATACCTGTTTTTTGGGTGATGAAGATTTTGGTTTTCTCGTTTCCTGCAGAGATAATGCAGGTCGACTGGCCTTATGGAGGACAGCCAGATCTTGCATTATTGAATCCAAGGCTTGCTGATCATCTGTTTTCAAAAATGCCACACACAGAGAATATCATTTCAACATACATTAAGACTAAACAAAATACAGAATAAAAATTGGAAAAATACATGCAGACCATTTGAATGACTAGGCTGTTAATGAATTATAACCTAAGAGTTATAATTATTAACAACAAAATCAAAATATAATCACACAAGTTTTGCTATAGCATAATTCTTGGGGTTCATACATGAAACTATTTTATAGGTACGACAATATTAAAATCAAGTTATATGGAGGGCCTCAGGGTATGAGAATATGACAAGAAAAGAATAGCAGCAGATAACATACTGAGTAGTTCAAAAGAGAAAATAAGGAAGATATTAGGAACAACACTTAGAGCCTCAGGTATATATATACACACCACTGCAAAAAGTATTAAACAAAATGAACTTGATACTAAACATAAGGTTGAGTAAATATCATCTCATAGATATCAAAACCAGGATGAGATTCATGACTGAAATAATATAGCAATAAGGCATACTACATTCAAAAGAGACATGTAATAAGGTCACCAAAGCAGCACTGTCTATCAAGAAATCAATCAACAATATTTAATTAAATGCCTCCTTTGTGTGAGATGCTGCCTAAGTCAGTTCCTATTAAAATGATATCTACATTCATAGAAATTCAGGAGCCAGAAAGTGAAAGCATTTACATCTGGGTAAAGAAAAAAGCACTGAGTAAAAGTAGCAACAGGTTATGAATAGGCTGCCTGATTCCTGGTCAGAAGCAGCAATTACAGAAAATTCTTAACTACTATATGTCACTGAATATATAATAATATACAACACTGGCATTTCAAAATGGCTTAGTTGAAATGGTTCTATAATTCTGGGTCTTCCCAAGAGAGCACTGCTTACATGTTTATTAAACTAATGGATTATGTGAATCTGGTACTAAAAAATTTTCTTCAGTGAATGATTCTGGGTCTTCATGCAAAATTCTCATGAAGAACCACCAGGTGGGGCACCCCCTATTTTGAATTCTCTACGCTCTAGCTTCTCTACCATTCTCCCCTTGCAGTGCAAAGACTTTTGGGGTAATGTTTAGATCTGTGGTTTACATAAAACACTCTGAATCCTTCAACATGAAGGCCCGACCACATGTAAAAAGCAGCAATATCTGTAATCATGCATATTTGGGCTTCTACCAGATTCAATATTACTAATGTTATCCTGTCACTGAAATATTTAGCCCAAATTTTATAACTTTGATAGCTATATAGAAAACTGGCTAAAGTGGAAAAAGTTTGAGGCACAGAAGCCAATTAGGAGGCTATTACAGCAGTGGTGATATGACCCTGGACTAACATGATGCTTATATGAGGGAAGAGGAAGAGATTTATTTGAGAGATATTGTCAATCAGTCAATAAATATTTCTTGAGTGCCTACTGTGGTAAGCACTGGAGAAACAATTAGAAGCAAAAGACAGTCCTTGCCCTCAAGGAGCTGAAAATCTAGTAGTGGAGACAAGGAAACAAATATGTTAAATTAAACTATATACAGGAAAAAGAGCGAATAATTTAAAAAGAGAAAGCACTAAAATTAAGAGGAGTTGGGAAGTTGGGATTTGAAGGAAGCTAGGGAAGAAAAAAAGTAGAGATAAGAGGAAGAATATCCAAGCATGAGGGATAGCAAAAGAAAATGCCTAGAAGCAAGAGATGGAGCACTGGTTTAAAGAAGGGCAAGGAAGCCAGTATTACTGGAGTGAAAAGCAAGTGATAGGAAGTAAGGTATAAGGTGGGTGGCAGAAGGTGGTGCTAGGTCATGAGAGGTTTTGAACACAAAACAGAGGATTTCGTATTTGGTCCTCAAGGTAATAGGAGCCACTGGAGTTTAAGGAGCAAGGATTGAGGGTAACATGGTTGGATCAGTGCTTAGGAAAATCACTTTGGCAGATGAATGGAGGACAGACTTGAGGCAAGTAGACCCACTAGCAGGCTGTTGCAGTATTTCAAGTGTGTATTGATATTGTGGATACAGAATCAACAAGATTTGGCAAACGAGCGGATATAATGGATGAAAATTAAGAGGATAACACCAAAGCTTCAAAGCTGAGTTAGTGGAAGAATGGTGGTACTCTTGACAGTGATAGGAAAGAAGAGAAGCAAAATTCTAACACTATTCTGTATTATTTAAAAATATTGGCAATATTGACTGGAGTTCTGGGTACCATATTTCAGGATTAAAACTAACCAACAGGAGCACAGAAGGACAAGAAGGATAGTGACAGGAATTGAACCATTCCATATGAGAAAGAGTTGAAAAAGTTATAAATGTTTAACTAAGAGAAGTTGACTTAGGAGCTGTTTCCAAATATTTAAAAGTACTGTCATGTGGAAGAGGGATTACATTTATTCTGAACCAGGAAACGACAGATAGAAATTAAAGGGAGGCTGATTTGGATTCAATATAATTTTCTAACAATAACTATAGAAAATTAGAATGGTTTGCTTCTTGAAGTAGTTCTGGATTTTTAGTTTACCATTTGTGTGCCATGGGCAAGTCTTAATTTCAGCAGCCTAATCTGTAAAATGGGAATAAATAATAATAATACTTGCACTTCAATTCAATGAACCTTGGTAGTCTTTAGGAAACAGCATTATAAACAGGAAAGCACTTAAATAAATGTTAGCTGCTGCACAAAAGACAATCAACAACAGGAAGATAAAGAGTCCATCTAGATTATCAGGAGACTTCAAACCTGGAAGATGTATGTGTGTCGACTTTCTGTATCATGTTTAAAATTTTTTTTGGTTAGCTGGAAATTTTCTAATTAAAGATATCCTATAATGGAGGGAATTATAGTTAGTCTTTCACAATATAACTACTATGAAAATGTTTTCTGTAACTACACATGTACAACCTATATTGAATTGCTTATCTTCCCAGTGGGGGTGGGTGAGGAGGAGGGAAGAAGAAAAAAAAAATCTGGAACTCAAAGTTTTAAAAACAGATGTTTTTTTAAAAAATTGCTTTTTACATGCAATATATACAGATATGTAGATATCTGTATATATTGATATATATAAGATATACAGACACCGGGGTATAGAAATCCATCTTGCCCTACTAGGAAGCTGGGGGAAAGGGATGAGGGAGGACATATGAGAGAAGAGATTGGGGGAAGTAGGCTCACTATTAAAGTCACTGACCTCAAAAGTACATTTCAAATATAAAAAATAACTGTTTTCTCTAATAATTTAATAGAATCACATCTTAAAACTGAATACACATCCAAGTTAAATATGAACAGTTCTAGTGGTTCTACTCATAAGGGGGGCTGCCAGATTCAAGGATAACATTTTATATCAACAGAAACATCTATTATGAAATAAAGTTTTGTTAAATTGTTAACTTCGCAAACTGGTCATTATTGCAGTTAACTATAATGTAACACCATACAAAAAGGATGTAAGTCAAAACAATATACCTTGTTATTATTTATAATCTTTCCTTGATGGGTTAACAAACTGACACTGTTCCAATTACACAAAAGTTATTTAACATGATACTCTAAGAAAGCAAACTATCCACAGGAAAAGAAAATCTATGTTTAGGTATTTCTATGTTTGTATACTGATCTTTTGAAACAAACAAACATTCTTGATACGAATTTTTTTGGTTGATGTTACTTTGTAGAGCTTATTTCAAGTCATTTTTTAATAACCACTGTGAAATAAAGTATTAGCTTTGAATAGTTTTGGAATCAATAAAAAACTACTTTTAGAGGTTTTGGCTTATATTGATTACGTGTGTGTGTGTGTGTGTGTGTGTGTGTGTGTGTGTGTGTGTGTGTGTGTGTAACAGAGAACACAGGGAGGCTCCACCTTAAAAATACTTCCTTTAAATATTCTTTGTTGTTGTTTAGTTGTTTCAACAGTGTCTGACTCTTTGTGACCCCGTTTGGGATTTTCCTGACAAAGATACTGGAGTGGTTTGCCATTTCCTTCTCCAGCTCATTTTACAGATGAGGAAATGGAGGCAAACAGGGTTAAGCGACTTGTCCAGGGTCACATTGATAGTGTCTAAGGTCAGATTTGAAGTTAGCTCTTCCTGACTCCAGGTGTGGTGCTCTATCCACTGCACCACCTAGCTGCCCTTACATATTTTACTCATTATTAACTGAGCTTATCAGAAATACACCTAGCTTGAAGGTTTGGTTCAGAATTCCTAGAGTAATAAACTTTGACAAAATCCCAAGGTGAGAGGGGAAATTTTGATGGACAAGCCTAAGAAAGTGAAGCAGCAGAGGAGCATCAGATATCTTTGATGCATGTAAAATGAGATAAGAATTCATGATCTTTCCCACTCGAACAACCCTCTTCTAAGTCAGTCATACTTCTAGTCAATCAGGTTCACGACTTCAGAGTCATTTTCTATTTTTCATCTCCCAGAGAGAAAAAGCTCATATTAATCCAATTCTCTGCACATGACCACCTCTTCAGATCTTTATAACTTCTCCTTTGGATTACCACAAAGCCTAAATAAGATTCCAAGCTTCCAGTCTTTCCCTTCTATAAACTATCTTCAAGACATCTATCAAAAAACACCCCTAAAGTATAAGTCTAACTATGTCATTCTCTAGCCAAAGGAGATAAAGCCTCTAGGATAGGACTGCACAATCTGCTGCCCACCAAAGGATTTTGGGTGGCCCACAAAAAACGTGGAGGAAAACATCCTCTACATTTTTCACAGGCTGCCCGAAATCCTTTAGTGTGCCCATGGGATAGAGATTGTGCAGGCCTGCTCTAAGATATAATATAAATTCCTCAACTTGTTATTTGAAACCCTAAATAATCAGCTCCTACCTCTTCAGGTTTCTCACACTCTGTACAAACTTCCCTGCCAGTCCTGACATATAATCTCCAGCTACTATGCATTTGTCCATGCTGTCAGCACATATTCCCTATTCATTCCCCCTCCTTATTCCCTCTTCACATCTACCTCATAGAATTCTTACCCTCCTTCAAGGCTTGGTTCATGTGTCATCTCCTCTGTGAAAACTTTTCTGATCCTTCACTTTGTTGGTGCTCTCTTCCTCCTCAAATTACCATATATCTACTTATCTGTTTATATGTCATATTGCTCCACTATAATGTAAGCTCCTTGTAAACAAGGAATGTTTAAAACTTTTTGTCCTTAGTGCCTCACACATTTCAGACACTTAATAAGTATCTCCTGGATTGTACTGGAGATAAGATCTATGAAGCTGATAATCTAAGTCAGAAAGGACCTCAGGTAATCTTGTTCAACTCCTACCTGAAACTCAGAGTCTCTACATTACTACGTTATCTTTCAGGTTAAACTTGAAGGCCTCCAGTGACAGGCCATTTTTGGACAGTTCCATCCATTAGAAAGTCTCCTCACCTCTAATTCATCCTGGATACTTCCATCAGAAGTCTCTTTATGCACTGTTCTGGTGAAGTCACTAGCTCAAAAATCTTAAATTCAAATTATTTCTGGTATTCAAGGTCCCCTACAAATTAGTGTCATCCTATTGTTCTAGCCCCATTTCAAGTTCCTTCCCTCCAGGCACTCTATACCACAATAAAACTGATGTACTTGATTTCTCAAATATGTACTATGCTCTCATATTGACTACCTACCAAAGGACTGACATCCTTTAAAGCACAACTCAAATGGCACTGCCCTGTGAAGCCTTCCTTCCCCTACTCACCTTCATATGACAAAATCTATTACTCCTCACATTCATTTATTACTTTAAAAATGATTTTCCTTGCAATAATAATTATAATTATTTTACATATGAGGAAATTCAGAGCATTTCAATGACTTTCCCAAGATCACAGTTAAGAAGAATTACAGCCAGAACTTGAATGCTTTCTGGAATTGAGTTCCAAACTATCAACTTAATTCTCATTCTCTCTGTCTCTGTCTCTCTCTATGCCTGTCATGCTGTAGACAGCTTTGTTTTGTAACTGAACACATTTATCATGTATAAGAGCAACCTGTATTAATACCTTACAGCATCACAAGATTTTAGAGATGAAAATAAATCAATCAATGAGCTTTTATTAAGTGCCTACTATGTGCCAAGCACTACATTAAGTACTAGACACAAAGAAAGGCCAAAGACATTCCCTAACTTCAAGCAGCTAACAATCTAATAGGAAGACAACATGCAAACAACCATGTGCAAACAAACCATATACAGAATAAATAGGAAATAGTCAAGAGAAGGGGAACTGGGAAAGGTTCTTTGCAGAAGGGATTTTAGTTGGGATCTTAAGGAAGCTAGGGAAGCCAGGAGGCAGAGGTGAGGAAGGAAAGCATTCCAGGCACAGAGGACAGACAGCCAATGAAAATGCCCAGTGTCAGGAGATGAAGTCTTATTTGAGGAACGGCAAGGGGGCCAGTGGATAGAAGAGACACTGGGGGTGCAGTTGGACAGTGGTATAAGTTACAAGAAGACTGGAAAGATGGAATTCATAAGGGCTTATGAAGGGCTTTGAATACTAAAAAGAGAATTTTATATTTGATGCTGGCAGGATAGGGTGCTCTTGGAATTTATTGGGTGGGTGGAGGTGACACAGTTGAACTTGTGCTTTAGAAAAACCACTTTTTCAGTTGAATGGATGCTGGACTGTAGTGGGAAGAGACTTGTGGCAGGCAGACCAACCAGTAGGTTATTATAATAGTTCAGTGAAGTGATGAGGGCCTGCATCAGGGAGGGTGGTAACAGTATGAGAGAAGAAATGGGGGTATGTTCAAGAGATGTCGCAAATGCGAAATCAGTAGACCTCGGTAACAGATTGCATATGGGGGGGGTGGAGTCAGAGAGAGTGGAGAGAGTGAGGAGTAAAGGATGACACTAGGTTGCAAGGTTGGGGGCCTGGGAGGATAGTGGGACCTTCAACAGAAATAATGAAATCTGGAAGAGGGGAAGGTTTGGGGAAGAAAACAAATGAGTTTTGTTTTGGACACACTGAGGTTAAGATGAGACAATCAGTTTGACATGTCTAACGGGCAGTTTGAGACGGGAGAATGAAGGTCAGCAGAGAGGTTAGGACTAGATAAACAGATTTGAGAATTATCAGCACAGAGATAATAATTAAATGCATGGAAGCTGATGAGATCACCTAGTGAAACAGTATGGGGGAGAAGAGGACACAGGACAGACCAATGGTTAGAGGATGTGATCTAGATGAAAATCCAGCAAAGGAGGCTGAGGAATGGTCAGATAGGTAGGAAGAGAACCAGCAGAGAGTGGTATCCTGAAAGCCTAGAGAGAAGAGAATATTCAGAAGAAGAGGATGATCAATAGAGTCAAATGCTACACAGAGGGGAAAAAAAGATAAGGCTCACTGAGAAAAGATCACAGGATACTGGTTTAACTCTGGAGATAAAAGTTTTGGTTGAAAGCCAGATTGTAGAGTGTTATAAAGAAATGGAGGAGATGAAGTGGAGGCACCTATTGCGGACAGACTTCTCAAGGAATTTAGCCACAGAATAAATGTAGAAGAAATGGGAAGATAATTATCACAGAAGGCTCAAATGATGGGGTTTTGAGGATGGGAGAGACATGAAAATATATGTAGGTAGTAGGAAGTAGCCAGCAGACAGGGAGAGATTGAAGATAAGTGTGAGAATGGGTATAATAGGGGGTCAATCTGCTGGAGGACACAGAATGGAATGAGATGGAAGCATGTATATAGAACCTGAGAAATTACCCATCCCAATTTCCTGATTGTATACATAAAGAAACTGTTCAACAGGAAAAATGATTTGTCCAAGGCAGTAAGCTTTGCTTTATCTGATCTTCTCAAATTTAAATCCAGTCCTCTTTCCACTGCCTCTACAAGGCTGTAAGATCCTTGGGGGCAGAGAGCATGGCATAACTCTCTGTACCTAGGAGAGCATTCTATATAAAAAACTAAGTTGTATGACACTGAGTCTCTCTATAACTTGTACATACTGCTCTACTTCTCACCACTTAAAAGAGTACATCTGGAGCAGCTCACAAGGAAAAATGTCCCTAGTCCCTAGAGGGTATTAGCCTATATAACTTTGGAACGACTACTCTGGGCCCACATATCTTGACTGGTGAGTATAAACTCAGTCCATAAAATCTATCCAATTACAGACCATGCTTCAAATTCCATCCAGATGTCCATCTTGACTTCTGCCCTTCCAGTGCTCATACATATATGTATGCCTTCTTTCCTCTTCCTCAGGGCTCAGCAATTATGCTACCATAGTACCATTGTTCCTGGAAAGGTCATATCAATCAACTGTCCTATGGATCAACTTATCTTCTCTGGACCTCCCCAGACACTTTCTTTGCTGTCCATCATATATATATATATATATATATATATATATATATATATATATATATATATATATATATATATATATATGTACTGTCTTCTATTAGAATGCAAGTTCCTTGAGGGCAAGGGACTACATCACTTTTATATTTGTATTCCCAGTGCCTGGCACATATTAAGCAAATAATTCTTACTTCAATACTAAATCTTTTCTAAATTAATACTATGGTTTTGAGTCCCTCTGAAGATCGAATTTGATATTTGTGAAAAAGAACTTGGCACATAGTAGGTGCTATACAAATGCTTATTATCTTCCGCTTTTCCCTTTCCCCTTCACCAATGAGGCCTTCTTATACTGGACATACTTCAACTTGTTAATGCTCTGTCCAAAGACACTGGGAATGATAGGGAAGGCTGTTGCTTCCAGGAATTTAGAGAGCAAGAGCCCAGTGCCTTCTCCACAAGTAGGTTATCTTAAGTTAATCTTTTCAATTTCATCACTCAACTGTAATGGCTCTCTCCAAAGTCACCAATGATTTTTTTTTGCCAAATCCAATGGCCTTTTCTCAATTCTCATTCACCTTGACCTCTGTGGCTTCTGGCACTGTCAGTTACCCTTTTCTCCTTGAAACTCTCCTCTAGGTTCTGGTATCACAACTCTCTCCTGGTTTTCCTCTTACCTATCAGATCACCCCTTCTCTATCAGTTCTTTGCTACATCTTCATCCACATCCAAACTGCCAACTATGGGTGTCTCCTAAGGCTCTGCCTTCTCTTTGCTATCTATACTATTTCATTTGATGATCTCACTTAGTTCACATAGATTCAATTATTGTTTCTGTGCTAATGGTTCTCAAATCTACTTATCAGCTTTACCCTCTCTCCTAACCTCTAGATTCGCATCTGCAAATGCCTATGGGACATCTCAAACTGAATATCCCATAGACCTACTCAACACCTTCAAAAATGAACTCATTATCTTTCTCCCCTAAGCATTCCTCTTTTCCTAAATTTCCTATTATTGTCAAGAATATTTACATCTTCCCAGGCCCTCAGGATCACAACCTAGGTGTCATACTTGACTTTTCACTGTCTCTCCTCTTCTCCCCCCCATCCAATCTGTTGCCAAATCCTACAGAAGCAACATTTGTTGTATACATCTCATTTCTGACACTGCCACCATCCTTGGGTAGGTCTTCTTCAAGAAGCCTTCCTCGATTCTTCTTTCTGGTAGTACCTTTCCTCTGAGATAGTTTCTAATTATTCTTTTATATATATCTCATATTTGTATAAAGTTGTTTTCCTGTTGTCTCCCTCACTATACTGTGAATACTTTGAGGGCAGGGACAGTGTTTTATCACCAGCATTAGCATTTAGTAGACCCTTAAATGCTCCTTGATTTGATGACCTCTCTATGGCATTTGATATGGCTCTCTTCCTGGATATTCTATTTTCTAGGTTCTCATGACACTAAACTATACTGTTTCTCCTCTCACCTATCAGACCACTACTTCTCAGTCTCCTTTGCTGCTTCATCATCCAAATCAAGTCCAATAGTTGTGTGTATTCTGTCCTTGGCTACTATGTTTTCTCTTTATGCTCTCATACTTGGTAACCTCATCAGCTCCTATGTAGTCAATTATCTTCTCTATGTAAATGACTCCCAGACTTATACCTAGTCTTATGTCTCTTATCTGAGATCTAGTCCCACATCAGCAGAAGCCTAATGACCATGTCAAAATGATGTCAAGTAGGCAATCTCAAATGCAACAGGACTATCTTTTTTTCTGGACCTACCCCTCTTTTGAACTTTCCTAATGCCAAGGAAGGTCCTAAGATTTACAACTTTAGTATCATCCTCAACTCCTTACTCTCTTATCAGTTGTCTAATCTTGCCATTTCTACTTCTATGACATCTCTTCTATCCATCCCCTTCTCACTACTCATGCAGTCATCATCTGAGTTCAGATCCTCATCACTTTTCACATGTCAATAGTTTCCTAATTGTGCTGTCTCAAGCCTCTCCCCACTCCAATACATTCTTTACAGAGCCCCCAAGGTTATTTTCATTAAGAAGAGGTCAATGTCTCTATACTGCCTCTAGTGAAAAATATAAACTCCTCTATTTGGTATTTAAAGCCCTTTAAAATCTTTGCATAGATCACTCTATGATCTAACAGATCTGTCCTTTTTACTATTCCTTACACAAGGTACTCCATGCCCTATCTCTATGCCTTTGGACTTGCTATTCGTCAAGTCTCACCTCCTCATCCTTACCTCATGGAATTCCTTACTTTTTTCAAGATTAATATTAGATGCTGCCTTATATTTGAAGCCTTCCTTTCTCCTCCCCAACTGCTAGTGTCCTCTTGTATGTATTTAAATATTTATATGATATCTTTCCCCAAATGTAAAGTCCCTGAGAATGCTGTTTCATCTTTAACTTCATATCCCCAGGGCCTAGAACAGCACCTGGATATTTTAAAATTGTAAATTTTTTAATTTATTGTAAATTTGTAAATATTGTAAAAAAAGCTTACTAAAAATATTGTAAAAAAGCTTATTGTAAAATTGTAATTGTATTTGTATTGTAAATATTGTAAAAAAGCTTACTAAAAAATGTAAAAACAAAAATGCTTGCTGATTGACTGACTACACTTGAGAAGTATTTTGAATATACAGCTTGAATATCTGTATAACCTCTGGCAAGTCATTTCATCTCTTAGGGCCTCAGTTTGTTCAATTCTAAAATAAGAGTTGGACTAGACTGAGCTCTAAAGTAGTTCTTAAGCTTTGGTGCCCAAAACCAAATATAATATTCCAGATGTGGCTTAATCAGAGCAAAGTACAGTAGAGTCTAAAACCTCCTTGGTCCTGGACCCTGAATATCTCTTAATGTAGCCTAAGAAAACATTAGCTTTTAGATCTACCATAGTTACACTACTGACTCAAATAGAGCTTACAATTTACTAAAGTCTCCAGATCTTTTTCAGAGGAATTGTTGTTGTCTAGTTACATCCTACCCTTCATTATTTGTGAAGTTAATTTTTTTTAAATCCAGCATATAGGAAAGAACTTAAATATTTATTAGGATAAATATATCATTGTTAGATTTAGCCAATATTCTAACCCATCAAGATTTTTCTTTCCTACTATCCACTGTTTGCTATCTGTCCCAGCTTTATGATATTTGCAAATTTGATAAGCACATTCTCCATGACTTTAAACTAGGCAACAATAATAATGTTATACAGTACAGGACTAAGCACAGATCCCTAGGGACACATTGCTAGAGACCTCCTCCCACGATGTTAACAAACCATTAGAAGTTACACTTAGGTTTGGCTCCTCAACCAGTTCTAAATCTACCTAGTTCATATCTTTCTATCTTGTCCATAAAAAAGCTATCAAATATTTTGCTAAAATCCAGACAAACTGTATCTATATTTTTCCCTTGATCTACCTATTTAATAATCTTGACCAAAAAAGGGGATTAAGTTTAGTCTGGCATGACTTTTTCTTGATGAAGTCACAATGGGCTTTGTACTTCTTTTTCTAGATGTTCACTAACCATCTCTTTAGTACCTTCCAGAATTTTGCTAAGAGTTAAGATAACTGTCCTTCAGTCCATAGGTTCCATTCTTTTTTATTTTTTTAAAGTGAAACACCATTTCCTTTATCTAGTCTAGCAGTACTTCTCCCTTCTCTATAATCTTTAAAATATCATTGTCAATAATTCAATCACATCCACCAATTATTTCAGTACTTGTGGATTCAGTTCATTTCAACTGATTTGAACATAAATGGAAAGGAGTTCTACTCTTTTTTATCTTGACTAGCAATACCCTGTTTTGGCCACTTTTCTTCTGTTCTTTCTAGTTCAGGGTCCATGCTCCTTAGAAGAGACAAAAGAAGTAAAATATGAATTAAATAGTTTTACCTTCTATTGTTAGTTATAATTGTCTCATCTACTCCAAGCTATGGTCCTTTTTCTTATGGATTTTTTCTTTTCCTCAACATTTTTTGTTTCTAGCTTTCATTTTCAATTATAGCTCATTCTGAGCACTTCTAATACTATTCCTACAGAATCATGCACGCTTTTTAATTCAGCCTCCATTACTTAGTCTTGCTTTCCTTTTTAGTACATCTTAAAATCTAAATTAGGTGGTAAATTTCCTGTGCATCCACAATGATCTCTTCAGGTAACTCCTCTACATCCTCATCATAAGAATTGCTTCTATTTGTCTCTTCAGAATTTAATTCTCAAGAGCTTCCCATCTTTCTTGGCCTGACTTTCCCTATAGAATTCTAGTGCGTTATCTTACCTACCTATCCTTCTTTTGAAGCACTTGAAATACATTCTTCTAAAATCTAGGATATATATCAGATTATGCCTGGCTTTCCTCTCCTCTATTAAAAACTCTAAAAGGGAGTGAACATTTATCACTAAGGTACCTATTATTTCCATTGGAGCAACCGGTTACCCCCTATTGGTGAAAATCAGCTCCAGAATGGATATTCTTTTTGTTTGTTCCTCTACCTTTAGAAAAATGAAATTAACATCAGCTAGGGACAGCTAAGTGGCACAGTGGATAGAATGGTGGGCCTACAGTCAGGAAAACCTGAGTTCAAATTCAGCCTCAGACACTTACTAGCTACTAGCTATGTGACCCTGGACAAATCATTTAACTCTGTTGGACTCAGTTTCCTCATCTGGAGGATGAGAAATGAGCTGGAGAAGGAAATGGCAAATTACTTCATTATCTTTCCCACGAAAACTACAAAGGGGGCCACAAAGAGTTAGACACAACTGAAATGACCAAACAATTATTAGCTGCTCTGCTTTTGGCAGATACCCACACAAATACTGACATCTCCTATCATGCTTCTGCTTGTTATCTATTTCCTCTTTTTGTTCAGGTTGCGTCTACAATATGTTCCCATTAGAAAAAAATCTTACAATTTTTACACAAGAGCTCTTTATTATTTACCAACTCTGATTTTTAGATATCCTGAGTACATGAATAAATCTTCTTAATAAAGAATAAAAAGCAGTGTGGCATAATGGATAGAGCACTGGACTTTGAGACAGAAAGCTTTGGGTTCAAATCGCATCTCAGACATTTACTGTGTGATACTAGCCAAGTCATATTACTTCCTTAAATCTGTTTCTTCATCTGTAAAATGGGGGGTTTATAACAGCACTAATATCAGACAGTTATTTAGAAAATCAAATGAGATATTGATGCAAAGAAAATAAAATGTTACCCTATACCCCTCCGCCCCCCTTTATCTATTTTGTTTCAATTAAATACAGTATACAGTTTCAGAAGCCCATTACAAACATAGGTCTCATCCTACCAAGTTAGAATAATACCTATGAGGTAACAATTAGCATGGTTAAAGGTCATTTCTTGGTGTCTAAACACTGTGCTTTTATATATAGTCATTTGATGTTTTTACTATTTGCTTCTTGCTTGAATTTTGTCTGTCAACTTATAGGTTTCTCAAATGCTTTTCTTCCTGCTTTATAGCTATTTCTTATGGTATTTGGCTTGATGGAGATACACAGGCAGTTTTCTTTCTCCCTCTTCACCTTTAAAGTCTTTCTGATTAGATTTACAAAACTCGAGGAAAATATATTCTTATTCATTCTATACTTGCTAGGTATGTTCTATCTATCTGGCTAGAAGGCTGTTGTTTCTGTATTTTAAGTTGTACTGTTTCTTTTTCACGTTTCCAATGTCTAGCTAATCACATCATCTAGTTCAAATTATTCCTGAACTCAAATATTTCCTCAGAGTACTTATGAATATTGTCTTTACAGCTATGCTGTTTATGCGAGTTTGTGTTTTTTTGGCTTTTCTATTTTAAATTACAAACAGCATTTCTTTCACTTTTTTTTTAAACTCTCCCTTTAGCACTAATATAACAAGTATCCAACAGTGGATGACATTGGTAGTACTCAGTAATTATCTGCTGAGTAATTACAATATAATTTTAAAAATTATTTCAATACTTGATAAAAGTCTGTACAACAAATTTTCAAAATCACTTAGTAACCCCCTTCTCCGACCCAGGAAATTTATCCCTTTAATTCAAAGTTAACCATGCTCTGGTATAAACTCACCCATAGTGGCAACCAGCTTGATAAACTGCTCTTTAGGAAAATATGTCTCCCATCAGCATTCTTTAAATCCCTTAAAAAAGGAGGAAAAATATTTTAATAATTATTATTTCAAAAATAACAATAGGCGACATTTATATGGCATTTTAAGATTTGCAACATACTTTGTGTACATTATCTCACTGATTCTCATAATCCTGTAAAATAGGTATTATCATGTATCATCCCCATTTTACAGATGAAGAAACTGAAGCTGATAACGTTTAAGTGATTTGCCCAGAGTCACCCAGAACTTTATTTACTGTCACTTAAATCACCTAGGGAGACCCAAGTTCAAATTTGGCCTCAGATGCTAGCTGAGTTCCCCTGGGCAAGTCACTTTACCTCTGGCTGTCTTACTTTCCTCAACTATAAAATGGGGATCATAGTATCAGTTACCACACAGGGTTACTGTGAAGATAAAATGAGATAATATCTATAAAGTGCTCAGCACAGCTCCTGGCACATAGTAGGAATTTAATAAATACTTGTTGATTTCCGTTGCTGTTCATTGAGTAGAAGAAAAAGAGAAACTGTCAAGTAGGAAAATATCTTTCTATCAAATACCATTTTATCTTTCTTTATGCCTTATCTTTCCTAAATCTGTTTTGTCTTTCTCACCATCTCTCTTCCATTCAATACTTTTCTACTAAATCATAGCTCTACTGTGTCTTTACTTTTCCCCATTCCCAATCTTTTTTTTTTTTTTTAATTAAACAAATGCTTTATTAACTTCTGGTTTACATAACTCACCTCCACCAAATTTTGAGTCACAATCTTTTCCCCCATTTTTCCCTACCCACCACCCCAGAATAGCAGTCCCACTAGACATCCCCTCATCCAATCTGCTCTCTCCCATATCTTCTCCCATACCCCCCTCGACTCTGCCACTAGGGAAAGGTGAATCCCCGAGCCCCAATGCCTGGACATCTTATGAAACATTTAATTTTAAAACTTCGACTTTCAGATTCATTCCCTTCCTCCCCTGTTACCCACTCCCTCTGAGAAGACAAGCAATTCAGTAAGTGTTGTACATGTATAGCTATGCAAAACATCACCATAGTAGACACATTGTAAAAGACTGCTTATATTTCCCCCCCAGCCATCTCACCTCCCACCTGGTCCATTCCCCACCCTGATCCTGTCCCTCTTTGATAGTGGGTACTTACAACCTCCCCTCCCCCCAAGGATGCCCTCCCCTCCATCCTCCCCCCTCTCATCCCCCTTTCCCCCACTCTCCTGCAGGGTGAGATATCCCATTCAGTATGTATGTGATTATCTCCCTGAGCCAACTTCAATGAGAATATGGTTTTGCCTTTTTGCCTTCCTGTTCTTCCCCTCCCCTGCAACTACTTCCCCTTGCCTCTTCTACATGAGATAGTTTACCCTACCCTTTCTTTCCCCATCTCCTCTTGCCACCTTCCTCTCTCACCTCTTGACTTCACCCCTTAAGAATCATCCCTTCCCATCAAATTAAACCTGTGCCCTCTATCCATGTATACCTGTAAACATATGCCCATATACCCTTCTTCAATTATTTTCATAATGAGAAAGGTTTCGTCAGACACAGTTATTGTTTTTCCATGTAGGAATGTAAATAGTTCAACTTTGATAAGTTCCTTTTGATTTCTTTTCCCTGATTACCTTCTCAGGCATCTCTTACTTCTTGCGTCTGGATGTCAAATTTTCTATCCAACTCTGGTTTTTTCCTCAAGAATGCTTGAAAGTCCTCTATTCCACTGAATGACCATATTTTCCCCTGAAACAAGATACTCAGTTTTGCTGGGTAGGTGACCTTTGGCTTCAATCCCAGCTCTTTTGCCCTCTGGAATATCATATTCCATGCCCTTTGATCCCTCAGTGTAGAAGCTGCCAGGTCCTGGGCTATTCTAATTGTGTTTCCACAGTATTGAAATTGTTTATTCCTGGCTGCTTGTAGTATTTTCTCCTTGATCTGGGAGTTCTGGAACCTGGCTATAATATTCCTGGGAGTTTTCTTTTGGGGATCTTTTTCAGGAGGCAATTGGTGAATTCTTTCAACTTCTATTTCCCCCTCTGGGTCTAACACATCAGGGCAATTTTCCTTGAGAATTTCTTTAAGGATGATTTCTAGGTTCTTTCTTTGATCATGGCTTTCAGGTAGTCCAATAATTTTTAAATTGTCTCTCCTGGATCTATTTTCCAGGTCAGTGGTTTTTCCCATGAGATATTTCACATTGCCTTCTATTTTTTCATTTGTTTGGATCTGTTTAACAGCATCTTGAATCTCCTCAGTGAACTTTTGAGATTCTTTTTCTATCTGGCAAATTCAGCTTTTTAAGGTATTCTTCTCCTCATTGCCTTTCTGAGCCTCTTTGGCCATTTGAGTTAGTCTATTTTTTAAGGTGTTATTTTCCTCAGTCAGGCTGTTGACTGTCATTTCATACTTTTCTTGCATCTTTCTCATTTCTCTTCCCAATTTCCCCCCACTTCTCTTATCTGCTTCTTAAGGTCCTCTATGGCCTGTAGCCAGCTTGTATTTTCATTTGGGGCTTTTGGTGCAGGAGTTCTGACCTCACAGTCCTCCTCCATGCTTTGAGCCTCTTTGCCCCTAAAATAGGAGTCCAATGTTGAAGTTTTCTGTTTATTTTGTTTCTTTTGCCTAGGCATATTGCCACTTAATTACTTGATTTTGGGGCTTGTTGCCACAGTAGGACTCTGCCACCAGACAGGAGAGCTTCCGTCCCAAACGTGGGGTCTTCACAACTTCCGCTGGTTGGGTGGCCTCTCTAAAGCCTCCACCCGCTCTGGCAAATTGGATACCCACCCCAAACGTCCCCCCCCCAGACCACAATCCAGATCCAGGCAGTTTAAAGCAAGAGCGATTAATCCCCAGATTGATTGCTGGATCTCCCTACAGTTCGCAGACCAGGAGCTAGAGCAGCCATTGGCTGCAAAATGGCTTCTGTGCCGCATTTCTTCAGCAGCTTTTTGCCCCCAGGGGAGGAAGCTGAAGCATTCCCCAAATACTGGTCCCAAAGTCCATAGGGCACTAACCTCTCACTTTGTCCTAGGCATATCTGTGCTGATAGTTCTGGAATCACCACAGCTGCTGGTGTTCTGGGGTCCCTCCAGCCGCCTGCTGGCCCAGCCGCCCTAGGGATAAAACCTCGGCCCATGGGCCTGGGCTCAGCTCCCAGAGTGCTGTGCTGTCAGTTTCCAGTGCACTGTGCTGCCTGCTCTCAGAGTGCTGCGCTCGCCACTCCCTGTAGCGCTGCTGGGTTCTCCCCAGTGGGAGGTTAGTTTCTCTGTATAGTTCTGTGGGTGCTGGGGCTCCAGAAGTTGTTCAGATTCCCCTTTTACATTGTTTGGAAGTTGTGTGGAGCAGAGTACCTTGGAAGTGCTGTTTCTACTCTGTCATCTTGGCTCCGCTCCCCTCCCCATTCCCAATCTTGACCCTTTTATTAAACTCTACAATATACCCTTTACTACTAAATCCCTTTCCTCCTTATCTTATCACCATACTTGTCAAATACCAATCCTGAATTACTTCTACCATCTGTCAGACTTGTCCTATCTTAATCACCAGTTGTTGAACAGAGCTAGAAAAAGCCAAACAACTCAGCAGACTGGATTCCTTATAGATGTATGTGATACAAACTCAACTGATTCCTAATTACAGTAAGATAATCCTTTGATTCTTCCATAATTGATGCTCTACCCTGTTCTCCACAATGGCTATTTCAAAACTTTTCTTCTCTCCTCACATTCTCAATACCAGCATTCCCCTTACCCTCTCAAATGAGGATCAAGCCTCATATTTGTAACAGAAAATAGGATACAAATAACAAATAACCATTTGTTAAAACCCTTCTTCTCTCCCACTCTGTATCTCAAAACTCCATTCTTTTCTGCCTTTTCTATCATGATCTCTTATGATGAGGCAGCCCACATCTTCACCATAATCAACCTGTCTACATATGCCCCAATCCCATTTATTTTTTAAGTTTTTATTATTTTGTTCCTTACATTACTACAGAGTACCATGTATCATCAAGTCAAAACTAGTAATTTTTTTCTGAGAGGAAAAAAAAAAGTCAGCAACAACTGACTAACATACTGAAGAAGTCTGAAAATGTGTAATATGGAGTATCTGTGGTCTTCCCACCCATCTCTTCATTCAAGTCCCACTTGTTTTTCATAATTTTTTACATTTACTTTTGATTTTTTTGGTGTGTCATTCTTTCCATTTTTGCTGTAGTTACTTGTATATTGTTTTCTTGGCTCTGATTCCTTCATTCTGCATCAATTTATATAGATCTTTTTATGGTTCTCTGTACTCATCACAAACATAACTGATTATAGTGCAGTAATGTTCCATTACACTCAGGTACTACAATTTGTTTAGCCATTCCCTAGTTGATGGACATCTACTTTGTTTCCAATTACTAGCTATCACATAAAGTATTGTTATAAATATTTAGGAGTATAGGAGGACTTTATTGTTGGCTTCCTTCTTGTATAAGCCCAATAACAATTTCTGGTTCAAAAGATATGAACATTTTAGTCACTTTATTTGCATAATTCCAAACTGCTTCCCAAAATGCTCCACCAAAAATGTATATATTCCCATATCCCCTCCAACATTAATTGTCGCCATTTTTGCCAATTTGTAGAATGTAAGATGAAATATTAGGATTGTTTTGATTTGCATTTCTATTATTAAAGATTTGGAGAATTTTTTTCATTTGACTGTGAATACTTTGCAGTTCTTTTGAGCACTGTTTTTTCATATCTTTTGACTATCTATTGGGGAATTACTACTAATTTTATGTAGACGTATGTATGTATGTGTGTAATATATGTGTATTACATGTGTGTGTATGTGTGTGTGTGTGTGTGCATAGTTTATATAATTTGACTAAATCCTTTACAGAACAATCTGATACAAAGATTCTTTTCCCCATTCAACCACTTCCCTTCTTATTCTAGATGCATTAATGTTGTCTAGATAGAAGCTTTTCAGTTTCAAGTAGTCAGTTATGTTTCCTTTTGTAACTGCCTCTATCTCTTGTTTAGTTCAGAATACATCTCTTACCATAGTTGTGAAAGGCATATGACCTGTTTTTCTTCTGTTTAAAAATAGTATGATCTTTAAAATTAAGGTTATATATTCATTTAGAATGTATTGTGGTTATGTGGTGTGGTGTGTTCTAAGCCTACTTTCTATCAGACTGTCTTCCAGTTTTTCCATCAGTTTCATAAAATAAGGAGCTTCCCTAACTTAAGTTTTCTACTTACCAAACACTGTATTATTGAGTTCTATTGTTTCTGAACCTTCCTTATTCAGTCTGTTCCATTAATTTCATTTTTTCTTTTTAAAATTTTTATTCATTTTGAACTTCAGTACAAAAAGAAAAAAAGGACATTTCCATATATGCAGCACAATATAAAAAGAGGGTTCAATAGAAAACCATGAATTTCCATTTCACACTGTTTACTTTTTAAAACTAGGTAATAAATATAATACATAATTTTCAAAGCTACCGTCCTTTTCTCTGCTTTTTTTTTTTTTGGAGGGGGAAGGCAAGGCAATTGGTGTTAAGTGACTTGCCCAAAGTCACACAGCTAGTAAGTGTCAAGTGTCTGAGGCTGGATTTGAACTCAGGTCCTCCTGACTCCAGGGCCTGTGCTCTATTCACTGCACCACCTAGCTGTCTCAATGCTATGTTTTGTAGGGTTTTTAGCATAAAAGAGTTGTGCTTCATCAAAGGCTTTTTTCTGCAGCTACTGAGATGATTATGTGGTTTGGGATGGGTTGGTTTTTAATATGATTAATTATGTTGACTGCTATAATAACACTGAATCATCCTTGCATCTCTGGTATAAATCCCAAATTGATCATAATGAATGATTACTTGCATAAATTGTTGGATGAGCAGTCTGTTTGATGAGATTTTGTTTTAAATTTCTGGGTCAATGTTCATGTTTTTTCCCCCTCTGCTGTGCAAACTTTTAATTTCTCTCCCCCCCATCAATTCTATATCTATTCTTTAACCAGCACAAGAAGTTTTTAATGACTGTTGCTTTATAATATAGTTTGAGGTCTTGAAATGTATTCTCCTTCAGTTTTACCTTTCATTTCCCTTGATATTATAGATCTTTTGTTTTTCCAAATGAATTTTCAAAAATTATTTTATGACGTTCTGTAAATACCCTCCCTTAGTAATTTAATTAGCACTGAAAGTGTAAATTAATTTTAGTAGTATTGTTATTTTTATTACATTGGCATGACTCTGCCACAAACACTGAATTTAAGCTATTATTTTATTTGCTTTTTAGGATATTTCTTTAAAGGGGTGCTTTATAATCAAATCTATATATCTTTTTGTGATTTGGGAGATTGCTCCTTAGATATGGTTATGTGGAATGGGATTTCTCTTTCTATACATTTTGCTGTTTTTATATAGAAATGCTGATTTTTTAAAGATTTCTTTCCTAGCCTGTAACTTTGCTGAAACTATTAACTGTCTCAATTTTTATCTTTGCTTATTTTCTGGTGTTGTCCAAGCAAACCAACATATCTCCTCTTTAGCTATCATTATTCCTTTCAGTGCTTTATCTCATTCTTTTCTCTTATTTTTTGCAATTACTATGATATACAGAACTATATCAAATAATAGCAGTGAGAGTAGGCATCTGTACTTCACTCTTATATTTACTGGAAAAGGTTCTAGTGTATCTCCACTGTATATAATACTTGCTTTGGGTTTTAGATACGTATTTTTTTTTAAAAGTCCCTCTATGCCTATGTTTTGTAGGGTTTTTAGCATAAAATAGTTGTGCTTCATCAAAGGCTTTTTTCTGCAGCTACTGAGATGATTATGTGGTTTGGGATGGATTGTTTTTTTTTTTTAAAGCAATTGGGGTTAAGTAACTTGCTCAAGGTTACACGGCTAGTCATTATTTATGCGTGGGTGCTCATTTTCTGAGGCCGGATCTGATCTCAGGTCATCCAAACTCCGAGGCCGGCGCTCTTACTCACTGCGCCACCTAGCCGCCCCTTTAAGGCAATTGGGGTTAAGTAACTTGCTCAAGGTTACACGGCTAGGTTTTTGTTTGTGTGGATTAAGTGTTGGAGGCCGGCTCAGAACTCAGGTCCTTCTGATTCCAGGGCCGGCGCTCTATTCACTGCGCCACCTAGCCACCCCTGGGTTTTTAATATGATTAATTATGTTGACTGCTATAATAACACTGAATCATCCTTACATCTCTGGTATAAATCCCAAATTGATCATAATGAATGATTACTTGCATAAATTGTTTGATGAGCAGTCTGTTTGATGAGATTTTGTTTTAAATTTCTGGGTCAATGTTCATGAATAATATTGGTCTGCTGTTTTTTCATATTTTATGTATTTATGTATTATGGTTTATGTATTAGGGCTATATTTGTTCAGATTCTGGGTGGTTTTTATTCCTCTCAATTTGTGAGAATAATTTGTGAAGTATGGGTACTAACTGTTCTTTAAAAGTCTGATAGAATTCTCTTGGCCCAAGATTTTTTTTTCCTTTGGCAGTTAGATCTATTTCCTTTTCTGATGTTGGGTTATTTAAGATCTCTATCCTCTGATAGTTTGGGTAATATATATTTTTGAAAGTATTTCTCTGTTTCTTTCATGTTTTCAAGTTTGTTAGCATATAATTATTCATAGTATGTTCTGATTACTTTTTTCATTTTGTCTGATTTTACTATGATTTCACCTTGCTTGTTTGCTATCTTATTGATTTGATTTTTGGCTCTCTTCTTTTTAATCAGATTAGCTAAGGGTTTATCAGTTTTATTAAGTCTCTTCAAATCGCTAGTTTTTAGTTTTATCATTTCTATGGTTTTTTGGTTTCTAATTTACCTATTTCCCCTCTAATTTTTAACATCTCTTTTGTGTTTATTTTAGGTTTATCTGCTGATTTCCTAATTTTTTAAAATGCATAGTCAATTTAGTAACCTCTTTTTCTGTTTTTGTTAAACTAAGATTTTAAGAATATTATTTTCCCCAAGGACTGATTTATTTGCATCCCAGAAATTTTGGTATGTTGTTTCATCATTAACATTTTCTTTTACAAGATTATTGTTTCTATGATTTGTTCCTTGACCCATTTGTTATTTCAGATTTCATCATTAAGTCTCCATTTGGTCTGTATCTTTTGTTTGTGGTCCAGTCCCTGAATCAACTTCTATTCTTGTTGCATTATGGTCTGTAAAGTATCTATTTACTATTTCTTCCTCTTTGCATTTATTTATAAATTTTTTGAGCTAAAATTCATGGTCTTTTTGGTAAAAGTTCCACATGGTATAGAAAAACAAGTATATTTTTTCACTACAATTTAGAAGATGTCACAAGTCTTTTAACTGTAATTTCGCTAGTAATTTGTTCAGTTCCACATTTTCCCTTTTACTTCTCTGTTACCCCAAACCAACAGAAGGACACTGAAGGCTCCTTTCACTATTGTGCTAACACTATGTCTTTTTGAAGATCATATATTTCATTTATGATTTGGATATTAAGGAATTTGAGGTGTGTAACTTTATTACTGATATTGGTTTGTCGTCTATGGTTCCTTTCAGAACAATAGTTTGTTCCTTTTCAGTTTCTGAATGTTTGTTTGTTTGTTTGTTTTTTACACAATTGGGGTTAAGTAACTTGCCCAAGGTTACACAGCCAGTCATTATTTATGTGTGAGTGCTCATTTTCTGAGGCTGGAACAGATCCTGGGTCATCCCAACTCAGGGCCAGTGCTCTTACTCACTACGCCACCTATCCACCCCTTGAATGTTTGTTTTGCTTTGGCTGATAGTATGAGTGCAACTCCTGATTTTTTTTAGATTTACTTGATACACAGTAAAATTTTTTTCCCATGTCCTCAGTTTTATTTTGTTTTTTAAATGTTTTTCTTGTAGGCAGTGGATTACAAGGTTTTATTTTCCTATCGAATCTATCACTTTTTCATTTTATTGAACTGTTTAATCCATTTACAATTGAAGTTTATTATGTTACTTATATTTTCCTCCGTGTGTCTCAAAATTTTTTCCAAGTTATGACCCCACCCCTACCCCTTTTGCTGTAAACATATTATTATGTTCTTTTAATTATTTTACTTTAATCTTTTTTTAAGGTAGTCCAGGTCCCACTGGCTCTCTTCCCTTCTCATTTGTTAACTTTTTCCCTTTAGGATTTTATTTGTTCAATTTTCCTGCTTTTATCTGGAAATATATTTCTTCCTCTCTTTGTTCTTCTTAGTTAAGTAAAGTAAATTCCCTTTTCCTCTCCTCACCTTTAGCTATTCCTGCTCGTCTTTAATTTTATTTTTTTTCTAAAAAGGATTTCTCTTATTCTCTTCATTATCCATCGTCTTTGTTTACACCCTCATTCCTGATTTATGACTCATAATCATCTGATCTCTTTTTTCTCTATACTCTTTACATAATTCAAGCTTTAAAGTTATTCATTCTAGACTCTGCCCTCTAGGTGCTTTCTGAAACTGCCTTGTAGGGTTTACCCAATGGGGTTTCCTTTTCCATTGTGCATCACTCTCAGAAGAATGTCAATTATTGCAGATGTCAGAAAAGACACTGTGCCATAGTAGTGCTCCTACCACTATATTCTCTCTTACTGTTCTTTGCCCCCTTGTACATTTGCCTAGAAATCACCTTCTTGTGTTCATGTTCTCCCGCCCCTCCAAGTGACAATTCCAATTTACCCATCCCCAAAAGTGGACTTTTCAGGTACCAATGCCCCGGTCCCATCTCATGCACTCTTCAGGCACATTCACCAGGGGCACCTCCAGTAAGGTCTCCTCTTCCTTTCACATCTTTTCTTCCCTCCTCTCACCCACTTCCCAGGAGGCTCTTCAGTTTCTGAGACCACACAGGCTACTTTCTCCCTCACTGCTAGCCTTTGATTTAACCTAACCTAGCATATTACTTACTCCTCTCTATTCCCTTGCTATCCTTCTCTCCTCACTTTTAACATACCCTCCTATGTTGTAATGTAGTCCCACAAAAGAAGCATTCATCTGTATGTAGGCTGTCACTAGATTCTGTCCATAATGCTCCCTCTCTGCTTTTTCATTGTTAGCACTACAAGATTTCGGCCACCTATCTACTTGTGAACCTTTAGAAAGAAGTCTCCTTTTGGTCTTTCTATTTTCACTGTTGCTATTGCCATTTATTTACTCCTCCATCAATTCTGTTGTTTGAGGGGGGAGGTTCATGAAGCAAATGATCTTTTCAGTTCTGGTTTTCTTTATAAACATGTTTCCATTTTTTCTTTATTATTGAATATCCATCTTTTGTCCTGAATAGTTAAGCTCAGATTTGCAGGTTAAGTCAGCCTATGCTGTATCCTAAGTGCTAATGATCTCTAAAACACATTATTCCATTCCCTCCTCCTTTTTCTAGTGGGTATGGGATAGTCTTGCATTATTCAAATGTCCCTCTTCCTTTGTATTTGAAGATATTTTTCTATATGACTTTTAAAACTTCTTGTTTTAAAATTTTAATTGTCAAATTTTACCACTATGTGTTTTGAATTTGCAGCTTTGATGCTGTTGTTTTTAAACTGGAGGCAATCTATGAATTCTTTCTATTGGAATTTCATTTTCTATGTTCATAAGTTCTAAACAGTCCTCTTTTATTATGTTCTGCATTATGGTGTTAAAGTTTTTTTGTCCTGTTGTGTTCTTTGGGAAGACCTATGATCCTTAGGTTGCCTCTGTGGTTTTGGTCTTCAAAATCTGTATGTTTTGCTTGTACAGTGAGCATATTTTCTTTTAAAGTTTTTGGGGTTTTTCCTCATCCATCTTTAATTTCTGTGTATTTGCATTCCCAATCTCTTGTTATCTCTTGTTTCTTCTGTGAGCCTTGCCATTGCAGATTCCAGTTTTTCCTATTCTGCTCATTATTGCTTATAAACTCTTCTCTCATAATTCTCATTTCTCTTCTAAATCATTCAAAAACAGTGGTTGCACATTATCCTTCATTTTACAGAATTTATTCATAGATACCTGGACTCATTTATTAGATAGGGAAGACATCTTTCCTTCTGTTGCTGTTTTTCCTGTTGATTTATCTATTTATCTTCAAGCTGTTTGAGAATTCTTGAAATCTTTGGTACTTTTAGTATCTCCTCCTTCCCCTCCCCCACTATCTTCCTTATTACTTACTTCTAAGATTCCTTCCCTCTGACTTGGGGGGTGGATGTCAAATTATCTTAGCCTCCTCCCTCAGTGGACAAAATTCAAAGAATGCTAGCCTGTCTCTGTGTCAGCTGACTTTTGGATGTTCAGAAAAGGTCCCAGCTGAATGCTGTGCTCCTACCCTTAGGCTTGGTAGAATCCCGTACAGTTCCCCACACACAAGCATGTCCAGTTCTGGTGATCTGTCTTAATCCCTTCTGTTCCTTAGTTCTTTGGTCTCACTTTGGCAGTCCTTAGCCTGCTGGCACTGGCAGTTCAGAATTTTGCAGAATCCCCAGGAGGCTTCTGCTCCTAAACAGCTATGGCCAAGATGGTTGTCAAGGCCTGAGCAAACTTCCACAACCTAAAGCCAGGTTCTTCTCTATGGAACCAGAAAGAGGGAGGGGATGATGAGGCACAAAAGTAGGTTTTAATGTAAGCCTGTCCTTGAGTTTACTAGTGCAACCCTGCTCTTGTAGTGGGGGAGGCAGAAGGGTACTGAAAGAGCTCAGGGTCAGTGAGCATCAGTTCCTGTGTTTTGTTTTAATCTTCTTTTAGATTCTGAGTGTCCTAGACCATGGAAACTGTTTTATCTTTGACACAACATTTCTGATTTGGAGAGGTCTGAGAGGTTGTGACAAATGGAGAAAATGTCCAGTCTGCCATCTTCTTGTTCACATGAACTGGAAGTCCCATAATCCCATTTCTTCCTGTCTTCACCTACAGATTGCATCCACAATCACCTCTCCTTCCCCATCTCAAATCTAAATCTATCATTAATTCATTCTGTCACTTACAAACATGTGCAAAAGTCTCCCAACCTTAAATTTTTTTATTATATTCCACCAACCCCTCTACTTATTGTCCAATATAGCTGACTTTCTCAAACTTCTAGCTAGAAAAGGCTTACTACAATCATTGCTTGTACTATATACCCTCACTCCTCTCAACACCCTGAAATCTAGATTCTATCTCATCACTCAGCTGAAATCTGCTTATTCTAAAGTCACCAATGATTTCTAAATTGCTAAGTCTGATAGTCTTAACTCAATCCTCATTTCCTGACTTCTCTGCAGCATCTACTCTTTTCCTGGATATACTCCTTTTTCTAGGTTCTCATGACACTGTTTCTCCTCTTACCTAACCTGACCACTACTTCTCAGTCTCCTTTGCTGCTTCATCATCCAAATCAAGTCCTATAATTGTGTGTATTCTGTCGTTGGCTATCATCTTTTCTCTCTATACTCTCTTATCTGGTGACTTCATCAGCTCACATGTGGTCAATTATCTTCTCTAGGTGTTTCTCCCAAACCTATATTCATAACTAAGTTTCTTACCTGACAGACAGTTCTACATCAGCAGAAGCCTACTAACCCTTTCAAACTGATGTCAAGCAGGCATCTCTAATGCAACATGTTCAAAACCAAACTCTATCTTTTCCTTTGAATTCACTCCTTTTTTGAATTTCCCTATTGTCATGGAAGGCACTAATATTTACAAGCTTGGTATCATTCTCAACTCTTCACACTCCTATAAGTGGTCTAATCTTGCCATTTCTATTTCTATAATATCTCTTCTTTCTGTCCCTTTCTCACTCACTACTCATTCAGTCATTTGAGTTCAGATCCTCCTCACTTCTCACATGGAATAATATCAATAGCTTCCTAATTGTTCTTCCCGTCTTAAGCCTCTCCCCACTTCAATCCATTCTTCACCCCACTGCAAAGTGATTTTCCTTAAGAGGAGGTCTTTGTCATGTAATGCCTCTTCTCAATAAAGTCCAGTGCTTCTCTATTGTCTCTAGAAAAAAACATAAACTCCTCTATTTGGCATTTAAAACCCTTTAAAACCTGATCCAAAAAATTTTCCCTACCTATTACGTACCATTTTTTATCATGCTCCCTCTGGTCTAGTCAAACTGGAGTTCTTACTGCTCCTCATACATGGAACACCAATTATTTATTTTGTTTAAAGGGATAGTTAAAATAGGGGCTGGGGGTCAGAAAGGATATTAGTAAGGTAGAGATCATCCAGAGCAGGAATTAAGCTCTTCTAGGTCATGGACCCCTTTGTTAGTCTAGTAAGGCCTATGGACACAAAATATTTTTAAATACATAAAATATATAGAATTACAAAAGAAGATAATAATATTGATATGTTACCACAACATTAAAAAAAATTCATGGACCTCAGGTTAAGAATTCCTGCTCCAAAGGACAGCACCAGATTATCGGACTTTGAGTTCATGCCAAAGTCAGCCAAAAAAAATAAGGAGTTCTAGCCTGTAGAAAAGATGCCTCAAAGTGAACATAACAGCTTTCTTTAACTATTTAAAGGGTTGGCTATTGTGTGGAAATGTGATCAGGTATGTTCTCTTTGCCCTAGAAGGTAAAAATAAGAACAAGAAACACATGGTACAAAGATAAGTATACCAGATTTGCAATTAGAGGAAATCAGAGCACCCTGGTTTGAATCCTGCCTCTGTCACTTACCACCTATATGACCTTTAGGAAGTTACTTACCTTCTTTGGCAGTAAGTTCCTCATCTCTAAAATAAAGGGATGGTACTAGATATAATCTAAGGTTACTTCCAGTACTAAATCTCTGAACCCATGACCCTAAGTTTCAAAGAGACAGATCTTGGCTTCACGTACAAAGACATCCGAACAATTAGTGCTATCTATAACTGGCATAATTCGTCTAAAGATGTAGTTATTTCTGCTTCACTGCAGGTCAAAGCAAAGGATGATACTTATTAGGTATGAGGTAGGGGTTGTCTCTCCCCTCTGCCCTCCACCCTGGTCAGTAAGTGCTTTTTTTTTTTTAACCTTATTTTGGATTCTGGATGTCTTAGACTATGGAAACAACTGAAATTGCTTTTATATTTGGCACACAGTTTCTGTTTTGGAAAGATCTGAGAAGTGGTAAGGTTTGAAGAAAATGTTTAGTCTGCCATCTTGTTGCTCAATTAACCCAAAAATTCTCCTGATCCTATTTCTTAGATGATGCCTGATGTCCTATCTCAGAGAGAATCTATGATGCTCTAATCATTCTGCAAGACATATGTCAAGGAAATAAAGTAGAAGGAATTGCTGAAGAAATGAGGTTCAAAGGATGTTAACTAACAATCTCATTTATGATAGCCACAATCTAAGGTTACATCTCAGCTCACATAGCTAACTCAGAATGCCTCATTTCCCAGCAGATAGATCACTGTCAAGAGTTAAGACACTCAGCTATTTTATTCTTTTTATCTTTGTTACAAGGGAAGACTATCTGGGTAGAGGCTGAGGGACAGATCTATCTGGAAATGAATTTAATATATAAAGGAGAAATGTAACATAAAAAAGTTTTTTTTAAGTGTTAAGATATTAGTACATCTATAAGATTCAACCATCTATTTCACATTTACTGCTATGCTTCCCTCTCCATGCCTTTAGTCACTGTTTTTATGTCTTTTCTTCCTCATTTCCCCTCCTACCCCACTGAGTTCCAACCTGTCCTTTAATCTCAAATGAAATATCATCCCTTCTATGAAGCCTTACTTGAAGTTCTCTTTGGACTTCATACAGTACTTTGTGCCTCTTATTAAAGTTATTTGTTCATGATTATACCTCTACCATCTTAAGTTCCATGGGGTGAGGGACCATGTCATATAAATTTTGTATTATCTTTAGTACCTCTCAGGTACAAAGAAGATAACTGATAAATGTTACTTGAATTGATTTGCAACCTTCTTCACTTTACGAAAGAGAATATAAAGGATAGTGAAATGCTCAAAATAATATGTCAAGTTTTATTTAGACCTTTAAAAATATATATGTATATTTTAAAGCAAAATTCTATCCTCTTTAGTCATGCTCCAATAGATATGTAATTAAAAGGTTATCCTGGGCTCACAGAAAACAAAGTGTACCTAAATTTCTCAGCAATGCTCAGCTAGATTAAAAATTAAAGAACTATCAACAGGGTACTAGCACTTTTGCCTTTCTTTGTATCCCTAACACTTAGCATAGTTCCTGAAAGCATGGTTCTTAATTAATGTTTACTGATTTACTATCTACCAGTCTCAGAGGCTATGAAAGAATGAGCCACCAGTGCGTGTTTAGATATCTAGGTGCTAGAGTAGAAGCTAAGTATCACTGAAAAAAAGAACAAGTCTTAACTAAGGAAAAAAACTTTAGGCCTAGGGTGGGGGAGCCTGCAGCCTCAAGGTCACATGTGACCCTCTAGGTCCTCAAGTGTGGCCCTTTGAATAAATTCAAACTTCACAGAACAAATGCTTTTCTCAAGGGGATTTGAGTTAATCTTTGTTATGAGGGAAGGCTAGCTGGGTAGATTTGTTCAGTAAAGTTTGGATTCAGTAAAAGGGCCATACTTGAGAACCTAAAGGGTCACATGAGGCCACAGGTTCTCCACCCCTGCTTTAGGCCAATGTCTTCTGAACCCCTAGTGGTTCCTTGCTAACAATTTTTAATGGTGACATAAGCAGCAAATGATTGTCCAGTTATGTTACAAATATATTTTTTTCTCTCTGACAACACACATATGAATGTTTGAAGCTTTATAGGTTATTTTTTTTTCTTACAGCAATTCAGAACCATCATGATCCTGAGCACAATGATTTGGGGTTTGTGCAATGATCACATTAAATCAAGTGCTTCTAAAGCACAACATATTCTTGCAGTTTCTAACCTATCAACAATTTATTTCCAAACCACCACAAGGGTTTGACCAATTAAACACAAACTGATTTCTGACAGACAAATGCATTCACATACTCTCATTTATGTTCTGTACACTGCACCAGAGAGTAATTCCCTCATTCTCCTCTGTTACCCTGTAATAGTATTTCATCAGCTGTGTAACCATGTGATCAAGACATCACAAACATTTGTGTCCTTACAGTACAAATGTCAGGCTATTTAAAAACCATATTGACAAGGCATGTGCACTACAAGCCACCTTGAAACCATCATGGACATCACAAATGTTCTGCAGAAATAAACCTTACCTTGCCTCTCACTGAAGTGAGGCTATTTTGTGATTTAAACTTATCCTTCATTTATATTACCATTCTTCTCTCTGGCAAATTTTCAAACAAACTGTTTAGAAATACTGGTCAGTTGTTCAGTAGAGTTTTTGTGAGAGTGTAGCTAGTGTGCCAGTGGTAGAAGAGAAGGAAGAATGTCTGAAAGCTATGTTGATAAGTCTGTTGATTTTTTAACTGGAAAGAACAAAATATGAAAATACACAATACTGACTCACTTATTTTTGTGAATAAACAAGGCAGAAAAGCGATTAAATCTTCCTATTGACTATTATCAAATTGAAAAAAAAACAGGCAAGTTCATATTATTGCAGAAAAATTAATTCTGTCATGTTCCAAAGAATTAATTAGTGGGTGTATGTTTGGAGATGATTTTGTTAAGAGGCTAGAGATAATAACCATTTCTAAAAATACATTGTCTCATAGGATACATATGTCCAGTGATGATGAATTCCAAAGTATATTTATGCATTGTAATTAGATGAGAGACCTGATATAACCTCCCCATTTTAATTGTATTTATAAGATATCTTCATGATGGAAATGGAAGAGAATGTGGTATTCTGTCATCAGTTAACAGAATATACAATTGGGAATACATTTTTAATCTAATTAATACTTTGAAAGAAACTGGTCTTACTATAGTGCACTATAATTGCAAAGATGGTGCAAAATCAACGAATGGGAAATGTGGAGATGTTGCTGCATATATTAAAAGTATTAATGAGGATACAGAATGAATATAGTATGGAATATACAAATAAGTTTTAGCATCAAAGAGAATGCCACAACATTTTATAAGCATGTTACATGAAGCTGCCAAAATAATTTTATAAAATCAAATCCCCATTAACTCTCAAATATTTACTATTTTATGCAAAGAAATGGGCAGTAAGAATGTTACACTTCTAATGCACATAAATATTACATAGCTTTCTTATAGGAGAGTTATTATTAATTTATTTGCATTGATAGAAGAGTTAGTTATCTTCTTCACTGATCATCCTTTACAATGAGTGAAAGGTGATATCATATGTCTATAAAGATCAGCATATTAAACATGTATTTTTTCAAAAATTAAACAACACACCATTACAGGGTGCAAATACAAACATATTCAACATTCAAGACAAAGTGTAACTGAGAAACATATTTTGGAACCACACAACTGAAAATAGTACTGAGTGCTTTGTGATATTACATTATTTCTTTGAACTATCTTTGGATCAGGTTGTCAAGAAAGACAATGGTGATCATCTGATATTTTTAGAAGTGACTTTCAATGCATATAGTCTTGGAGCTTCCAATAAAATAAAATTAAACTGGATTTACAACCTATTTAATATGTTTTATATCTCTAATGAACTGACAATAGATGGAAAAGAAAATTTAACTTATATGTGAATAGATTTAGGACTACAAATATTAAAAAATTACAGCCTTCTACCTTTTTTTTTATTAAAAGTAGAACAATGAATTTCCATCTCTTGGTAAAAGGGCTTGTAAAATTCTCCTTTTATTTTTTTACCATGAATTTGTGTTAACATTTTCACTTTGTTATTCTAAATCAAAATATAGAAATAAACTCAATGCAGAATCAAATCATAACTTTTCAATTTATTTTACAATTTTTTTTGACTATAAACATTTTAAATGAGATAAGTTACATGGTATTGAGCAAAATAATGCAAATTTTTACTAAAATAAGAACTAAGATAAAAATTAATTATATTATATTAAGCATCTTCCAAGTTTCCTTACCTTATTAAAATGTTATAGTCAAAAATATGTAAAATCAATCAATCAACATTAAGTACCCTACTACATGTTAAGCACTGGGGATACAAAAAGAGTCAAAAGAAGGAACTTACAATCTAATGGGAGAGAAAACATGCAAACACACACACACACACACACACACACACACACACACACACACACACCACAGAGCATGCTATATATGGGATAACAAAGGGAAAGCACTAGAATTAAGAGCGGGTGGGGAAGGTTTCCTATAGAAGGTGGGATTAGTTGGGACTGAAAAAAAGCTGGAGAAGATGACAAATCACTCCAGTATCTTTGCCAAAAAAACCCCAAATGGGGTCACTAACAGTCAGACATGGCTGAAAAATGACTCAACAATAACAACAAAGAAAGCCAGGGAGGTCAGTAGTCAGAGTGGAGTGTTCCAGGCAGGAATAAGGACAGCCAGAGAAAATGCCTAGAGCTGAGAGATGGAGTGTCTTGTTAATAAAAAAGCCAGGAGGCCAATGTCACTGGATACAAGAGTATCTGTCAGGGAGTAAGGTGTAACAAGACTGGAAAGGTAGGAGAAGGCTAGGTTATGGAGAGCTTTGAATACCAAACAGCACATTTTATATCTGTATTTGATTCTGGAGGTCACTGGAGTTTGTTGAAGGGGGAGCGGATGTATGGTGGGGAGTGGGGGGGCAATGATAGAGAAAGAGAAAGAGACAGTGTGTGTGTGTGTGTGTGTGTGTGTGTGTGTGTGTGTGATGACTGAACCTACACTTTAGGAAAATCATTTAATAGTGGCTGAATTGGAGGCGGAGCCAAGAGGGCAGAGTAAAAAGCAGGGCCTTGCTTGAGCTCACCCCCAAAGCCCCCCAAATACCTGTAAAAAATGACTCTAAACAAAACCTAGAGCTGCAGAACCCACAAAATGACAGAGTGAAACACATTTCCAGTCCAAAACAGCCTGAAAGGCTAACAGGAAGGGTATATTGCACCAGGCTAGGAGCAGAGCACAGTTCCGCCTGGGCTGCACCAGGTGCAGATGGGGCCAGAGCAGACCTCAGAGGACTGAATCACTGGAAACTGTGGCAGCTTCCAGACTTCCCAACCCACAAACACTGCGGATAGTGTGGAAGGTCAGTCAGGGAACTCTGCGGGACCTGGGTAAAAGACAAGCAGCGGTCTGGCAACAGCTTCAGGTTGGTGGAGATGGCAGCACTGCTTCTGGAGCTTTGGGCCCACAGACAGTGGGGGATCCATCAGCCGATACAAAACCCCAGAAGCCTGGGACAGTATACCAAGTCCCACCTCCACTGGAAGCAAAGTCATGCCTTAACAGGGAGTTAGAAAGTCAAGTATTGGGGTGGCTAGGTGGCGCAGTGAATAGAGCACCGCCCCTGGAGTCAGGAGGACCTGAGTTCAAATTGGCCTCAGACACTTAACACTTACTAGCTGTGCAACCTTGGGCAAGTCACTTAACCCCAATTGCTCTGCCTGTCCTCCTCCAAAAAAAAGGATGAGTAAACAGTGTAAAAAAAAAAAAAAAAGAGTGTAGAATCTTACTTTGGTGACAAAGAAGATCAAAACATAAAACCAGAAGAAGACAACAAAGTCAAAGCTCCTACATCAAAAGCCTCCAACAAAAATATGAATTGGTCACAGGTGATGGAAGAGCTAAAAAAGGATAAGGATTTTGAAAATCAAGCAAGGGAAGCAGAGGAAAAATTGGGAAGAGAAATGAGAGTGATGCAAGAAAATCAGGAAAAGCCAGTCAACATCCTGCTAAAGGAGACCCAAAAAAATACTGAAGAAAACAACACATTAAAACATAGACTAAATCAATAAAAGAGGCCCAAAAAGGCAATAGATCCAGGAGAGATCATTTTAAAATTATTGGACTACCTAAAAGCCACTATCAAAAAAAGAACCTAGAAATCATTCTTCAAGAGATTCTCAATGAAAACTGCCCTGATATTCTAGAACCAGAGGGCAAATAGAAATGGAAAGAATTTACCCATCACCTCTTGAAAAAAGATCCCCAGAAGAAAACTCCTAGGAATATTATAGCCAAATTCCAGAATTCCCAGGTCAAGGTATAGAAATCCATCTTGCCCTACTAGAAAGTTAGAGGGAGGATAGGGGAGAATATAAGAGAGAGCAGATTGGGGAAGGGGTATTCAGCAGGCTCACTATTTTGGGGTGAGGGGTAGGTGAAAGACAGGAAGAAAATTTGTAACTCAAAATCTTGTGGAAATGAATGTTGAAAACTAAAAATAAACATATTTTTAAAAAAGAACACCTTAAAAATCAGATAACCCAAATGGCAAAAGAGGTCCAAAAAGCGAAGCTAATGAGGAGAAGAATACCTTAAAAAGCAAAACTGGCAAAATGGAAAAGGAGATCCAAAAGCTCACTAAAGAAAATAATTGCTTCAAAATTAGAATGGAGCAAATGGAAGTTAATGACTTTATGAGAAACCAAGAAATTATAAAAGAGAACCAAAAGAATGAAAAAATAGAAGACAATATGAAATATCTTATTGGATAAACCACTAACCTGGAAAAATAGATCCAGGAGGGATAATTTTAAAATTATTGGACTACCTGAAAGTCAGGATCAAAAAAAGAGCCTAAACATCATCTTTCAAGAAATTATCAAAGAAAATTGCCCTGAAATTCTAGAACCAGAGGGTAAAATAGAAATTGTAAGAATCCACCAATTGCCTCTTGAAAGAGATCCCAAAAGGAAAACTCTTAGGAATACTGTAGCCAAATTCTAGAGTTCCCAGGTCAAGGAGAAAATTTTATAATCAGGTATTGTAATCAGGTAGAAAGAAACAATTCTAGCATTGTGGAAATACAATCAGGATAACACAAAGAAGCTAGAAGCTTCTACATTAAGGGATCAAAGGACTTGGAATATGATATTCTGGAGGTCACAGGAACTACAATTAAAACCAAGAATCACCTACCCAGCAAAACTGAGTATACTACTTCAGGGGAAAATATGGTCATTCAATGAAGCAGAGGACTTTCAAGCATTCTTGATGTAAAGACCAGAGCTGAATAGAAAATTTGATTTTCAAATATAAGACTCAAGAGAAGCATGAAAAAGTAAACAGGAAAAAGAAAACATGTTGGACTCATTAAAGATGAACTGTTCACATTCCTACATGGAAAGATGGTATCTGAAACTCATCAGACCTTTCTCAGTATTAGGGTAGTTGGAGGAAACAGACAAGTAGACAGACAGATAGACAGATAGATGGCACAGGGTAAGCTGAATATGAAGGGATGATTTCTAAAAAAATAAAATTAAAGGGTGAGAGAGGACTATATTAATAGGAAAAAGGAGAAAGGGAGAGATAGAATG
This sequence comes from Gymnobelideus leadbeateri, assembly GCA_011680675.1. Taxonomy (NCBI): domain Eukaryota; kingdom Metazoa; phylum Chordata; class Mammalia; order Diprotodontia; family Petauridae; genus Gymnobelideus; species Gymnobelideus leadbeateri. The sequence continues at coordinate 147,828 of WOXC01006779.1, forward strand.
AGGTATATTATCTCACATAAAAGAGGCAAGAAAAAGGTTTCACAATGGAGGGTAACAGGGAGGAGGTAAGAGTGAATAAGTAAAACTTACTCTCATCAGATTTTGCTTAAAGTGGGAATAACATACACACTCAATTGGGTATCTTACTCTATAGGAAAGTAAGGGGGAAGGAGATAAAGGAGGTAATAGAAGGGAGGGCAAACACTTTTCAAAAGAGAGATGGTCAGGGGCCGATAGGTGGTGCAGTGAGTAAGAGCGCCAGCCCCAGAGTCAGGATGACCAGAGATCGGGTTCCGGCCTCAGTACTTAGCACCCACACATAAATAACTAGTCGTGTAACCTTGAGCAAGTTACTTAACCCCAATTGCTTTAAAAAAAAAAAGAGAGAAACAGGGTCAAAGGAGAAAATAAAATAAATGGGGGATGGAATAGGATGGAGGGAAATATAGTTAGCCTTTCACAACATGACTATTATGGAAGTGTTTTGAATAACTACACATGTATAATCTATATTAAATTGCTTGCCTTCTCAATGAGGGTAGGTGGGGAGGGAAGAGAAAGAATTTATAACTCAAAGTTTTAAAAACAAATGTTAAAAATTATTTTTACATGCAACTGGGATATAAGTTAGACAGGCAATGGGGTAGAGAAATATATCTTGCCCTATAAGAAAGTAAGGGGGAAGGGGATAAGGGGATGGGACTTGATAGAAAGGAGGAAAGATTGGGGGAAGGGGTAACCAGAATGTATGCCTTCTTGGGGTGGGGAGAGAAGAGAGAGATGGGGAGAAAATCTGGAACTCAAAATCTTGTGGAAATGAATGTTGAAAACTAAAAATTAATTAATTATTATTTTTTAAATAGTGGCTGATGGGACGGCTAGGTGATGCAGTGAGTAGAACACTGGCCCTGGAATCAGGAGGACCTGAGTTCAAATCCAGCCTCAGCCACTTAACACAAAAAATAGCCGTGTGACCTTGGGCAAGTCACTTAACCCCAATTGCCCTCCAAAAAGGGGGAAAAAATTAGTGACTAAATGAAGGATGAACTGGAATGGGGAGAGACTTGAAGTAGGAAGACCAGCCAGCAAATTATTGCAATAATGGAGGCAAGGACTAAGAGTAAAGAATGAGACTTTTAGAAAGTGGCCAATGCACTAATTTGTTTTGTTTGACTATCCATATTTTTAACAAGTGCTTTGTTTTTCATTCTCAACAGAAAAGGGCAGTGGGTTGGGCTGAGAGGCTGAGAAGACAAACTTTTGATGATTGAAAAAAATATAATTAAAAAAAGTACAGATTACACTAGTGTTGGCTTTAATACATATGTTGCAAATATATTCAGTAGTATTACTACAGGAACTAACAAAAAAACCCAAATAACTCATTTTTTCTAACCATTTTTAACTTTGTAAAATAAAACAGGAAACATTTTTAAGTGCAGTTTCTTTCAAGTAATGGAAAATATAAGATGTTAAGTTAACTATTTATGATCTATGTCAACAGAAGGTAAAAGCAGCACAGAAAATCCCAAAGAGTGGATAAGTCAAGATGTACCAGTATATATTATGATACTTTAGTCAAATGACAATTGAGTAAGGTCTTTTTTGAAGATTAAAAGGATTCTAAAATTTCCAAGCTAGAAAGACCTGAAGTTTATACAGTCTAAGAAATAGTCTGTTTAAGGCATTGAGGGAAACGAGAATGCTTCTGAAGCCACCTAGAAAGACCTTTTTTATGTTCATTAAAACTAGCACAGGTAAGGGGCGGCTAGGTGGCGCAGTGAATAGAGCGCTGGCCCTGGAATCAGAAGGACCTGAGTTCGGAGCCGGCCTCAGACACTTAATCCACACAAACAAAAACCTAGCCGTGTAACCTTGGGCAAGTTACTTAACCCCAATTGCCCTAAAAGGGGGCGGCTAGGTGGCACAGTGAGTAAGAGCGCCGGCCTCGGAGTTGGGATGACCCAAGATCAAATCCGGCCTCAGAAAATGAGCACCCACACATAAATAATGACTAGCCGTGTAACCTTGAGCAAGTTACTTAACACCAATTGCTTTAAAAAAAAAAACTGGCACAGGTCTTAAGAAAATAATTGTGTATTATATAGTATGTATATTGTATAATGTATATTATATTGTATAATCTTAGATAAAGTCAGAGACAGGCTGTGTAATGGGAAAAGCAAAGGGTTAGGAGTTAAAGAACCTAAATTCAAATCAGCAGACCTTCCAATAACAGGGTGGTGACAGTTTCACTGTATGCTGTCCTCATCAGACTTTATCTAGAACAGAGGTCAGTAAACTCTAGTCAGCGGTCAAGTCCTTCACCTTATTCTGTTTTTGTATGGCCTGTGAGTTAAGAATGACATATATATGTATATGTATATATATATATGTTTTTTGTTTTTTGGGGGTTTTTTTTGCTTTTTGGAGGGCAATTGGGGTTAAGTAACTTGCCCAAAGGTCACACGGCTAGGGTTTTTTTTTTGTTTGTGTGTGTGTGTGGTAAGTGTCTGAGGCCGGATCCGAACTCAGGTCCTTCTGACTCCAGGGCCAGCGCTCTACTTACTGTGCCACCTAGCCACCCTGAATGACTTATATTTTTTAAGTACAATAAAACTTTACTTACAAATATAAAAACCATTTTCAGCTTGAGGGTCTTACAAAAACAGGTGATTTGCTGCCGATCCTTGAAAGCCCCTTATTCAGTTCTAGGTGATACAATTTAAGAAGGTTAGTGATAGTCTAGAATGTCCAAAAGACAGTGACCAGAATGGTAAAGGTACTGAGTCTATGTCATATGATGATGAGCTGAAGGAACTGGGGATATCTAGCCTATGTAAAAGAGAAGACTCGAGGGAGATATGATAACTGTCCTCAGTTATAAGAAAGTCTGTCTTTGGAAGCGGGATTAAGAGTTTTTCTGTTTGGCTCCAGAAAGCAGAACCAGAAGCAATCAAGAGAAGTTGCAAAAGGCAAGTTTAGGTTTAATGTCACAAAAAACTTCATAACAATTAAAACTGTTCCAAAATGGAACTAGCTGGTTTGCAAGATGGTAGGATTTATGCTCCTTGGAAGTCAGACTTCAAGTAGGCATCAGAAAAATCGCTTACTGGGTTCGTTGGAATACAACAAGAAAATCACTTATTGGGTCTAACATAGGAAGGGTTCTTTCTGTATATGGAATGGTCCAGATTAGTGTTTCTGTGGGGAGTTCCTTTTTTACTTTTTCCAAGAAAATTATGTCCCAAGAATCCCAAGAAAAATTAGTTGAGAAATCAAGAAAAAGTATTATGATTCTCCTGTAAGAACTAAAGCTTAGCAATTAACATAGACATGTTACTGGTTTGAAGGAATACCCTGATATCAAGTCAAAATCAAAAGCAGAAAACAGTGGCCTGTACAGTTGAAGGCTGAGGTCAATATTTCCAGGAACCAAGACAGGAACACATAGGAGAGAAGTGGTCACAATCTAATCAGTCTTGCTTGTAACTGTTGCCACATTGTAAGTGTGTGTTCATGGCCCTCTCTGCTGCTAATGGTAAGTCATTCTTGCACATAAAATAAGTATCAATAAATTTATGTAATGGTATACTTTACACAAATCCTGTGAGTGGTATTTGAAGAAATGTTTTGGAAGCAAAATTAAGTTGGTCATTGCAAAATGTAGTGTTATTAATGTAGTGCTATCCGTATTACTATTAACTTTATTAGGAGATATGAATATTATGTTATTTGACTACTACTCAATAACATTTGATGACATCTTCTAGCATTCTGATATTTACTATCAGCTACAGTTCTTTGTAAAAACTACTAAACTTAATACTTCTAATTTATTAAAATAAAAATTTTAAGATGTCCATAATAATGAGTAAAGTAAAAAAAATATTTGAAGTATTTTGACAAAAAGGAAATTACCTTATTGGTTTAAAATTATTATTAAAATTATTAAAAACCTTATAGGTTTTAAATAATTTTCACAATATATTATTTCATGATAACAAATTATGTACTTATTAGACTTTAACAGAAAACCTTTGAATTTTTAGTATATCAGAAAAAGATTAACTTTTAAATTATAGACATAATATTTTTTAAAGTGAAAAAATAAAATGCTTTGAAAAATACAGAATAATTTATGAATTCAGGAATTCCCAAGAATTCTAATTTCTTATTCCAATTTCTCAAAGATTAATATCTATCAACAATTTGGAAACACTAGGTGGCCACTAAGGTCCCTTTCATGCTTCAAATTATATGACTCTGTGTTACTTCCAACAAATCACTTAACCTCTCTGGACCTCAGTTTCCTCTAATTTCCATTTTATCAAATATTAAAAAGTAAGAAATTAAAATACCTCAAACCAACAAAAAAGCCTACGACCTTCAGAAGGAGCTAAATGGTACAATGGATAGAGTGCCCTGCCCGGAGTCAGGGAGACCTGAATTCAAATCCAGCACCAGATATTTAACTAGCTGTGTGACCCTGGTCAAGTCACTTCAATTCTATCTACCTCAGTTTTCTCAACTGTAAAATGGGGATAACAGCACTTATCTCCTGGAGTTCCTTTCAGGATAAAAAGAGATAATATTCACTAAGTGCTTAGCACAGTATCTGCTACAGAGCAGGCACTTAACAAATGCTTATTTCCTTTCTTTAACACAGGCTGGTCTGTAAAGTTACTCAAAAGTATAGACTAAAAATTAGTATCATTCAACTAAATACTTAATTTAATTAACTAAATGCTTAATCATTCGACAAAATAAACCACTCTGAAAAGCTGTTTGCAAAATTCTTATGAAGTGCAATCTTAATGTGTTTATTGGTCCCCACGATTTTTTTCCCTCAAAGTACAACTCCCTCAAATTAAAAAAGGATAAGTAGGGGCGGCTAGGTGGCGCAGTGAGTAGAGTGTCGGCCCTGGAGTCAGAAGGACCTGAGTTCGGATCCGACCTCAGACACTTAACACACAAACAAAAAAACCTAGCCGTGTGACCTTGGGCAAGTTACTTAACCCCAATTGCCCTCCAAAAATCGCAAAAAAAAAAAAAAAAAAAAAAAAAAAAGGATAAGCAATGACAGACTGCCATGTTTCTTAGATCCTAGGCATAAGATCTATATAGGGTCTAAATCATACAATTTTTGGACCATCTATAAACATTAACATAACTGTTAATGCTCAATGTGAGAGTCTTTCTAATGACTAAAAAATGGAAATACAACTAGAGAAAATAAATCAGAATGATTTTGACACACTTGCTATAAACGAAAACAAGACAAAGTAAAGTTGCAGCTAGATAAAAAGGGAGCTCTCAGGTTCTCTCAAGAGTCAATAAAAGAGTTGGCACAGTTGGTTTTATAACGCTCCCAAAGGCAACAAGAAATATTTCATAGACACTTGTAAATCTCATACCATATTACTCATCATAAGCATAAGTAAAAAGATCACCTTGAAGATATTTGCAACTTATTCACCAACATCAGTTTCAAAGAATAAGTGAAATTTTATGTAATGATGAAAGTAGAACAACAAATTGGTGAAAATGCAAAGATGTTAAGATGTCTTTCTATTTTTCTTTGAAAATTTTAATTGATATTGTTTTTATCACCTTCATTTCCAAATAAAACCCTTCCCTCCTCCCCAACCAAATAATCATACTTTGTAACAAAGAATTAAAAAGAAAAAACACCACTCTGTAAAACTAACCATCTGTAGAAGTTGTGTATTGCAGCAAAGACTGCTACAACAAATTATGCCCTACATCAGTGACAACAGAGACACTATATTTGGACGCTAATATATTAAACAATCCCCCTGTGCTTCACGGAATTAACAGTAGTAACAACAAAGAAAACAAAGACGAAGAAGGTAGCTGCTGAAAGTGAAACAATTTTGAAATTAGTGAGGGATCAATTTCTTACAATATCTCAAAAAGTGGGAGATACCAAATATTTGGGAAAAGAATAATAGGTTCTATTATCACACACACACACACACACACACACACACACACACCCCCAAAGGAAACTATGAAAATACTAATAATTACTGTTTCATATGCCAGTAATAACTACTGATTCATACTTTTAGCATCTATATAAAATTTGCATGGGAATAATCTAAACACATGTCAAAGGTACAAAAGATGAAGGTATGAAAATGAAACAAGCAAGCTTTTGCAAATGGTATTCTATAACCAACCACATCTGTCTGTCACAAATTGACAAATGGAAAGATTGAAAGATCCCTCTTTTTTGCTTACTGTATATATATTTTGATTCAACATAGCAAAATATATCCTTAAAGACTCTTCCTCCTAAGAGGAATCTTCATTCCTATGTTAAAGATGTAATACCAGAGATAACTTTGATTACTCTTTGCTTATCACTGTCAAGCAAGAGCCACAAAGGAAAAGTATGTTGCCAGAGGTATTTGTAGACATCGTTGGGGATGTCCAAAACAGGGTGCATATTAAAGAGGGGTATCCTATATAAGGAGAAGTTTTTTACAGGCACTTGTTTATGCATAAAATGTGCTGATTGTATCAAGTCTCAGAACACTTCACAGATTCTTAAATGAGATCTATAATCACTGCAAAGAGTTCAGCTTAACCAAACATACTAGAAAAACTCAGTAGATATGTATTACCTATTGTCCAGAGTATGATATGAAGTTGGAGGGACAATCTATAAAACTGGTGCATCTTTCTAGACATATATACATATACATACAAATATATATTTGTATGTATAAATATATAATAGTTATTTATGCAAAATTATATTTGTATGGTTTATTATTTGTATATATACATTATTAAAATGTGTACACACACAGACATATATGTATACACACATACATAGTTTATAAAATAAAATCCCATATTTTAAGTAGTCTAATGCTACCACTATATGGCAATTAATCACGGACAACTATATCTTCTAAGAATTAAAACTACAAGTTACCCAAATGACAATGGTAACATGTGGATATGAGTAACTTGCAACCCATTACTAACATAGAATTTTGCAGGACAGACAGTATAATGGATATTATTAGAGATATATAGTCAGAAAAGGAGATGGGCAAATCATATGATTAATCAAGTGACTACTAACTTATAGCTAGGGCAAGGTACGGACAGCTCAAAGTTCTCCCTTGGTATCCATGTAATGTCAAAAACAATTAATAAGTTCAATTTTGGACATTAAGTTTGAAATGGTTATAAACCATCTAGCTTGAAATGGCCAATATGCATTCTTTCTCTACAATATCAATTAAATACTGGTCCATCACCCTACTTGAGGTCTTCTTCATCTTGACTTTGGACTATTAAATAGCCTTTTAATTGGTGTCAAGTCAATTGAATAAGCATTTATTAAGTGTTTACTATGCGCACTGTATTGACAATACAAAGAAAGGCAAGAACAGCCTCTGGCTTCAAGGAGCTCACAAGCTAATGGGGAGACAACTATGTACAAGCAATATATATGTGTGTATGTATACACACACACACACACACACACACACACACACACACACACACGATAAATAGGAAAAAATCCAGAGGGAAAGGCACTAGCATTAATTTCTTTCTGTCTCCATTAAAAAAAGAAATATATTAAGGATAAAAATCCTAGAATGACAATTAGCTTTAAATTACACTAACCATAAAATTTTAATGAAACCCAAAGTTTAAAAGGCACAAAATCATTAAATGCCATTGACATGCTCTTTCCCACAACACAATTTTTGTACCTTCATGTCCCACTGACACTTAACTCCATCCTGCCATTTATATCAGAATTCTGAAGCTTGTTTACTTTCTATACAGTCCAACAGTACTTAAACCTAGAGATACCCAGTAAGTCTAGTGCCCCCTGCCTCAATCTTTTCCCCACCCCAATACATATTCCACACAGCTGCTAAAGTGACTTGCCTAAAATGGAGGTCTGACCATGCCCTTTCACTTTCTCAATAAATTAAAAGGGCTCTGTATTAACTCTAGGATCAAATAGAGTCCATTTAAATGTTATAAAGAATAACCTGGGGGCGGAGTCAAGATGGCGGAGTCAAAACAGCACTTCCACTGGGCTCCAACCCACACCACTTCAAAATTATGTAAAAGGGAGACTTTGAATGACCTCTGAAGCTCCAGAACCCACAAAATGACACAGAGAAGCTAACCTCCCGCCGAGGACAGCCCGGCAGCCCAGCAGGGAGCAGCCAGCACAGCACTCTGGGAGCCAAGACCAGGCCCAAGTGAGTTGCGGTTTTAGCCTGAGGGCGGCCAGACCAGCAGCTGGCTGGAGGGACCCCAGAACACCAGGAGCTGTGGCATTTCCAGAATTATCAACACATAGATGCCTAGGACAAAGTGAAAGGTTAGTGCCCTATGGACTTTGGGAATGGTTGGAAGAATGCATCAGCTTCTTCCCCTGGGAGGGAGAAGCTGCTGAGGAGCAGGTGCAGCTTGTGCCACATTGCTTGTTGCAGCTTCAGCTCTTGGCCTTCGAACTGTAGGGGGATCCCGTGATCAGTCTTGGGGGTAATCGCTCTCGCTTTAACCTTCTTGGATCTGGATTGCGGTCTGGGGTGGAGGTCTTGGGGTGTGTGACCAGCTTGCCAGAGTGTGTGGAAGTTTCACAGAGGCCACCCAACTAATACTTCAGGAAGTTGAGAAAACCCCAACGTATGGGATGGAAGTTCCCCTGGCTGGTGGCAAAGTCCTACTGTGGCAAGAAGCCCAAAAGTCAAGTAATTGAGTGGCAACATGCCTAGGCAAAGGAAACAAAATAAACAGAAAAATGCAACATTACACGCCTATTTGGGGGGGCAAAGAGGATCAAAGCATGGAACAGGAGGAGGACTGTGAGGTCAGAAATCCTGCACCAAAAGCTCCAAATGAAAATATAAGCTGGTTACAGGCCATAGAGGACCTTAAGAAGCAGATAAGAGAAGTGGGGGGGAAATTGGGAAGAGAAATGAGAAAGATGCAAGAAAAGTATGAAATGACAATCAACAGCCTGACTGAGGAAAATAACACCTTAAAAAATAGACTAACTCAAATGGCAAAAGAGGCTCAAAAAGGCAATGAGGAGAAGAATGCCTTAAAAAGCCGAATTTGCCAGATGGAAAAAGAATCTCAAATGCTCACTGAGGAAATTCATTCTTTCAGAGTTAGACTGGAGCAAATGGAAGCTAGTGACTTTATGAGAAAATAAGATGCTTTTAAGCAGATCCAAACAAATGAAAGAATAGAAGGCAATGTGAAATATCTCATGGGAAAAACCACTGACCTGGAAAACAGATCCATGAGTGACAATCTAAAAATTACTGTACTACCTGAAAACCATGATCAAAGAAAGAATCTAGAAATCATCCTTCAAGAAATTCTCAAGGAAAACTGCCTGGATGTTTTAGAACCAGAGGGCAAAATAGGGGTTGAAAGAATCCACAGATCACCTCCTGAAAAAGATCCCAAAAAGAAAACTCCTAGGAATATTATAGTCAGGTTCCAGGATTCCCAGATCAAGGAGAGAATATTACAAGCAGCCAGGAAGAAACAATTTCAATATTGGAAACACAATCAGGATAACACAAGATCTGGCAGCTTCTACACTGAGGGATTGAAGGGCATGGAATATGATATTCTGCAGGTCAAAGGACCTGGGATTAAAACCAAGAATCACCTACCCAGCAAAACTGAGCATCATGTTTCAGGGGAAAATATAGTCATTCAATGGAATAGAGGATTTTCAAGCATTCTTAAGGAAAAAAACAGAGTTGAATAGAAAAACTGACATTCAGAAACAAGAAGCAAGAGATGCTTGAGAAGGTAAACAGGGAAAAGAAATTACTATGAACTTATCAAAGTTGAACTATTTACATTCCTACAGGGAAAAACAGTAACTGTAACTGATGAAACTTTTCTCAGTATTAAAATAGTTGAAGAAGGGTATATGGGCATATGAATACATTTGTGAATGTATGTATATATGTTTTCAGGTATACATAGAGGGCACAGGTCGAATTTAATAGGAAGGGATGATACTTAAGAGGTGAGGTTAAAAGGTGAGAGAGTAATGTGGTGAGGGGTAATAGGGAGAGACAATGGGATAAACTGTCTCGTGTAGAGGATGCAGGGTAAGGTGGTTACACGGGAGGGGAAGAACAGGAAGGCAAAAAGGCAGAACCTTATTCTCATTGAATTTGGACCAGGGAGAGAATGACATGCATACTAAATAGGGTGTCCCACCCTACAGGAGCGTGGGGGGGAGTGGGATGGAGGTAGGTGGTGGAGGAGAGGGCGGGCTGGTGGGGGAGGGATGTTGGAAGCACCCATTTTTGAAAAGGGATAGGATCAAGGGGGGGAGTGGACCAAGTGGAAGGTGGGATGGGAGGGAGAGAAATATAGTCAGTCTTTTACAATATATCTACTATGGTAATGTACACGTGTACAGCACATACTGAGTTGCTTATCTTCCTTTTAAAGTCATTTAAAATATATATATATATATATATATATATATATATATATATATATAAATACTACGATTAATACTATTTTGCATATAATTGGGAGATAAGATGTGCAGGCAATGGGGCGAGGGGATTCACCTCGCCCTACTGGAAAAATGGAAGGGGGTATGGGAGAAGAGATGGGAGAGAGCAGATTGGATGAGGGGATATCCTGTGTGACTGTTATTCTGGGGTGGTGGGTAGGGGAAAAATGGGGAAAAAATTGTAACTCAAAATCTGACGGAAATGAATGATGTAAACCAGAAGTTAATAAAGCATTTGGAAAAAAATAAATAAATAAACAAAAAAGGCACAGCAAAAAAAAAAAAGAATAACCTGATCTCTTCCTACCTTCTCAGACTTCTGATATATTACTTCCTTCATACACACTATAGTTAAGCCATACTGGCCTTCTTTTTGTGTCTCACAGAGGACACATATGTCTCAGTGTCCTTACAACTGTCTCTTGGAATTCTAGATTTCTTTCACCATTCAGCTCAAAGACCAACTTCTACCTTAAGTCACTGCTGATTCTAAGTGCTGGAGACCTCTCTCCTCTATACTTAAATATGTGCATGCTCTCTCCCCTGTTGGAATGCAAACTCCTTAAGTGAAGAGACTTTCATTTGTCTTTGCATTCCCAGGATTTAGCATGGTATCTAGAACCTAGGAATTACTTAAATCAGTTTGTTAGTTGGTTGATTTTGTTTTAACTAATTTCTTTCTAGCTTTATTTTGAAGGCTGGTCTCCTTATTTGGGGGAGGGAGGAGAAGGAAACAGAAACTGAAAAGTCGTATTTACTTTCTTGTCATCATTCTGTTTACCCCCACTTAATTTCACTCAACAGGCATTTATGTTAGTACCTACTCAGTGCAGGAGAGTACCAGATGCTTACAATACAAAGACAAAAATGAAACAGTCCCTTGAAGGAGTTTATAATCCTGCTCTAATTTCTCTATTATAATAAACTGATATCTTTATTTTCCAACATTTGTTAAGTTCACTCCTTTCTATCCTCCAAATTAGTACCTTAGAGTACTACATGCCTGGTAAACTACAAAAGCAACAGACTTCTAGGTGGTTATCTTCTTTCTACTACTATACACAGATGCCAAAATGATCTTCTTCAAATATAATTTTCATAACATCATTTGCTCCAAAAATTACAATGGCTTCCTGTTTATTATCATATTAAATCCTAATTTCAAGATTCAGTACCATCTTCCCAAACTTTTCAAACTTTATCATTCATTATTCCTTCTGTAACAGTCAAGTCAATCTGCTTTCCTTACACTTTCTAGTTCCTATTCCCCCAAAATGCTGCTTATATCATTCCTACTACTTGAAATACTGATCTCTCTTCTCACCAATGCCTGTCCACTATACCCACCCATCAAGTTAGATGAAAATGGTCACTTTATAAATCATATAGTTCACTTAATTATTTTATTGATGAGGAAACTAAGCCCCAAACAGATTAGGTCTGTTGTTAAGGGTCATACAGCTAATATACATAGTTTTCTGATTCCTAGTCCTGTTTTCTTTCTACCACAAAAACTCCTCCAAGATATGTTCTTATTTAAAATTAACCTTACTCCCACTCTAAACACTACTTTATAAAGCATCCCTTCAGTACTTCTATGTTTTCATTTAATTACATTGCCCTTATTGAGATGTTGCTTTGGGCTGGCTCAATGGTTACTTCTTTTGTGTTTTGTCACTGATCTAAATTATAAACTACTGAGTTTCTTTTTTTTGGTTTCTTCCAACAGCATTTTGTAACAGTGCTCTCAATACAGTGGGCATTCAATAAATTATTAGCTAATTTAAATGTCAAATTGCATTTAACATATACAGCTTTATCCACAAGACTATTATATTTCATTAATACAAACTAAATAATTACATGTTAGCATTCACAAAAGCAGCGATGTTCCAGTAATCTCCAAAATAAATGTTTCTCTGTAGGAATCTGGCAAAACAGTGAGTTACTCAAATTGAAAGATATGACAGGGGGCGGCTAGGTGGCGCAGCGAATAGAGTGCTGGCCCTGTAGTCAGAAGGACCTGAGTTCAGATCTGGCCTCAGACACTTAACCCACACAAACAAAAACATAGCTGTGTAACATTGGGCAAGTTACTTAACCCCAATTGTCCTCCAAAAAGCAAAAAAAAAAAAAAATATGACAGATTTAGAACCTGGGAGAAAGAGAGGCGTATGAATATTACAATGATCCAGTTTATACCATTCTTCTCTGAATTTATAATTGCAAAGTAACAGGACCCCATAAATAGGCAAAACCTGACAATGTAAGAACTCCATTCTGATTTTAAAACGTAAGTAATTTTAAAAATGTATTTTCTCCTCAAATATTTTCTTAATTGTACTTTTCACTATAAAACTTATTACTGTCATAGTAATAACTTATGATGTCAACAAAATACAATTTAAATACTCCCATACGATTACATTTAACTTTGATGACAGTTTTAGAACTCTATTTCCAAAGCCATTTATATTTCACCCCCAATCATCATTTTTAGAGCAAAAGGAGTATTTTTCTATTCCTGGATATTCTCTGATCCTTCAGTTTTCCTAACACTGCTCTTTCTTGCTTTTCTTCCTATCTAAACACTTCAGTTTTCTTTGCTGGATTGTCTACCTGTGTTGCCCTCTTACCATGGATGTCATCTAAGGCTTTTTTCATATAGCTGCTTCTTTTTCTCCCTCTACAGTCTCTCCTTAACAATGTCATCATCTCTCACGGTTTCAACTTAAGTTTCTATGAAGATGATTCTCAGACATATACATAGAACCCTACTTACTCTTCTAAGTACCAATCCCACAACTCCAACTGCCTGATTATCTCCATCTAGATGTCTCCAAGGCAAATCAAACTCAACATGTCTTTCCCTCTACAGAACAGCCTGCTTTCTCTCCAGGCATCACCATCCTAGTCACCCTAGGTTCACATTCTCAGTGTTATCTTGAACTCCCTTTCCCTTACCCCACATATCCATTCAGTTGCCAAATACTGTCATTTCTTTCTGTACAACACTGCTAACATCTGACTTTCTCTAACAAGGCCATGACCCTAGTTTAGGCCCTAATCATCTCTAGCTTGAGACAATAGCCTCCTAATTAGTTTGCCTGACTTGAGACTATTCCAATCCTCTCGTTACTCCTGTTAAAGTAACTTTCCTAAAATGAAGGAATGATTCTCCTCTATTCATCAAAATCCAGGTAAGAGAGAACATGCAGAAATATAAACTTACTTTGTATCCCCAAAGTCTAGCACATAAATGCTTACTGATTGTTGGATTCTAAACTCCCTATTACTGTTAAATGTACAGTCATCCTTTCAATCCATCCAGGTTTCCAAACTCAGTCATTTTTAACTCTTCTCTCTCCTTCACATTCCCAATAATCCATTTTACTTCCATGACACCTCTCACATATACCTTAGTTTATCCAGTTGCATGTCAATAAATATTTATTAAGCACCGATTTGCCAAATGTTAGATATATAAAGGAAGGCAAAAACAGTCCCTGCCCTTGAGGAAGTCACTATCAAATGAAGGAGACAACATACAAAGAACTATATACTAACAAGCTATATATAGGATAAATAGAAAATAATTAACAGAGAATTAAGAGGAATTGGGAAAGGCTCCCTGTGGAAGGTAGGATTTTAATCAGAACTTGAAGGAAGCTGAGGAAGCCAGTAGGTAGAGATAAGGATAAAGGACATTCCAGCTACAAGAGACAGGCAGAGAAAATGCCTGTGCCAAGAGATGGAGTATCTTGTTGGTAGAACAGCAAGGAGGCCAGTATCCCTAGATCAAAGAATATGTGAATGGGGGCGGCTAGGTGGCGCAGTGAGTAGAAAGCTGGCCCTGGAGTCAGAAGGACCTGAGTTTGGTTCTGGCCTCAGACACTTAACACACACAAACAAAAACCTAGCCGTGTGACCTTGGGCAAGTTATTTAACCCCAATTGCCCTCCAAAAAGCAAAAAAAAAAAAAAAAAAAAAGAATATGTGAATGATAGTGGCCAGTATTTTTTATCACACATCACCAGGTTTATTCTAAAAGCTTCCTATAACAATCTGCTTCCAGTATCTCCTTTCATGTCCACCAAACAATTACCAAAAGAAACTTTTTAAAGCACAAGTCTTGCCATGTCACTCTGCTGGTGAAGAACGTTCAATGCATCCCTACTGCCCCTAAGATAAAAGACAAACTCCTCAGTTTAGTATTTAAATCTTTTCACAATCTGACTCCCATCTACCTTTCCAAGTTTATTATATAAAACTTCTATTAAAATACTCTCTTTTTCAATAAAACTGGTCTACCTGCTATTTTCTGAACTCAGCATTCCATGTCTTTCTTTATTCCCCTAGCTGTGAGTGCTGTCTCCCTTTTCTTCAAATTATCAGGTATACAGTTTTAGAAGATGACTGAATGAAAAGAGGCAGGCAGTTCAGCTCCTCCATATCTTCTCCAGCAAAAATCTAAAAATCACATCAAGTCAAATAACGATCAAGAAACCCAATAAGCAGCTGCAATAAGTGTAGCTTATTAATCCCACCCCAGAATTGCACAATAAGTCAGCCAGAAGCCCATTAGCAATAGGAAAGGAAGTTCCCATAAAAACCAGTTCCTGCACAGGCCAAAAAGTGAGCAGCCTCCCCAGCATGAACCTGCAGGGCTATGTGTACAGAGGTAGCAAGGGCAGAGGACTTCCAAAGAAAGCCCCAGGGTGGAAACCTGTTGTGGGGACCTCAGAAGTAACCTAGAATATACCGTAATGAACATTACCCTGGCAGAATAGTATATCCCAAGCCCTTGGGCTCCAAGGTGTCTAGCACTCTGTCCTGAAAAGTCAAGAGCTCTCTGAAGATACAACACTCTGATCCTCAAAGATCTAAGAGACCCTAACCCCTGGTAATGAAGATCCACACAGAAACACAGGGAAAACAGAGTAAAATAAAACAGGGTAGACGACCCCCACTCAAAAGGGGAAGAAAAGGGGAAAAGGTTTTTTATATGGTGCCTACTATGTGCCGAGCATTGTGCTAAGTATCTTTTACAAATATTACTTCAATTGATCCTAACAACATTCCTGTGAGATAGATGCTATTATTATTTCCATTTTACAGATGAAGAAACTGAGGCACACAGATGTTAAGTGACTTTTTCACAGTCACACTAGTAAGTGTCTGAAGTCACATATGAACTCAGGTCTTCCTGACTCCAGGTCCAGCATTCTATCCACTATGCCACCACAGCAGGAGGCAGAAGCCTAGTCCTAGCACAAAGATACAGTTCAAAAACTAAGACTAGAGAAAAAGCAAACAAAATCAACCACTATGACAACATTAGATCTAAAATCAAAGGACCTAGATTCTAATTCTACTTCTGCCACTTAAAAGTCTGTCTAACCTCGAACAAAGCACTTACCCTCTCTCAGGCTCAGTTTCTTCATTTGTAAAACAAGGAGACTAGAGTTGACTTAAGTTTTAAATTCTCTGATCCAATAGGAATTAAATATATGTCTTTTATATCTTTTGTTTCCTCTACAACACTCCTCAGTACAATATGAGCCCTTATTTAATATTGGTTGACTTAACAGAAACTTCCAATGACCTTAGTCTGACATATTATTATTGAATTTATATTCATTCTATTTTCCCTTACAAATAAAGATCCTTGCTTATAATTAAGATGACTCAGATTTAATAAATGAAAAAGGGAGGAGCTATTAGAATCAGACACTAAGATTCAGGGGCTATAGCCGAGATGAGGAGAATGTAAGTGGGGATTAAGTTTTGCATATATCCCTCTGAAATCAAGGAATCAAGCAAACTCAAAGACTACAAAGGTCAAACAGTCACTGTTCCTATAGCTAAAGGTAGAGTTTTGGAAATAATTAAAAGCAAAAGGTCGAGCTCCCCTGGACTAGTTCTGAAGGAGGTTCTTGCCTTTGGAAGCTGATAGTATAATCAAAAGGCATATGGCTCGGGGATGGCTTTTTCTACTAATACAGATGCCAAAGTCACAACATCCAACTAGCTAGCAATTTCCCAACGCATCTGGCCACCTGGTATACGCCAGATTATTTTGAAGTAAGGAAAAAGGATGCACTACAATATTCTATCATTTGTAATTTATAACAAAATCCAACACTTGATTGATTACAATAGCATTGTTCATAGAATCTTGGAATTGAACGGAGCATACTAAGGCACAGTGCAGGGGGAGGGGAGGGGTCTGTGAATGGATTTAATTTTTCTGGAAAACTATTTGAAGTTATATCAAAAAGTTGTTCATCTGTGCAGAAACTTTCACCCAGAAATATCATTACTAGGCATACAGTCCAAGGAAGCCAAAAGAAACAGTAAAAGGATTTTACCCATATATACAGAATTTGTGTATTTTAGAATACCTTCTATAATAACAAAGAACTGGAAGGAAAGTAGGGGCCCATCATCTGGGAAATAGCTGAAATAACGGTGGTATATGAATATAATGGATACTTATTATACAGCAAGAAATGACAATTCTGAGAAAATCAGGAAGATTTATAAGAACTGATACAAGTAAACCAGGAGGGCAATTTATACAATAATTTAAAAGAAGAAAACACTAAGTCTTTTGGAACGTTGAGGAATGCAGCAATCAATCACAACTTTAGAGGGACAATTAGTAGAGAGGTATTTAGATAGTGGATTATAGGTGCAAAATGAGGAGATTTTCAGACGTGTCTAAAGGGTTGATTTATTTTGCTTAACTATACTTTTTTTTTCTTTTTGGAGGGCAATTGGGGTTGATTTGCTAGTTTTGTGTTAAGTGTCTGAGGCTGGATTTGAACTCAGGTCCTCCTGACTCCAGGGCCGTGTTCTACTCACTGTGCCACCTAGCCGCCCCTTGCTTAACTATACTTGCTGAAAAAGGAAGGGTTCTTGGGGATGAGGAGAATAACTGTAAAATGACAATGATGTGCACGTCTCTCACCTTCTTTTCTTTTAAACAGCTGGAAAGGTTCATAGACTCCAAACTCCTACCACCATGTAGGAATTCTTTCTCTACAACATCCCTAACAAATAGTTTTTTCAGCCTTTGCTTAAATACTTCCTGTGGCAGGAAACTGAATATTTCATAAGGTTAGCCCTTTCTATCATGGAGCAGCCTTATTTATTATAAAATTACGTATATTAAAACAAAACCAATCTTAAACTTTAGCACATTGGACCTAGTTCTCCTGTATAAGTCCAATGCATCTTCCACATTACTGATCTTTAAACATGAGAACAAAACTAACTTATCCTCCAAGTTTCTCTTTTCCCATGGTCCTTCAATAGCTTTTCATATAACATGGTTTCAAATTTCCTTAAGTCCTATTATCTCACCTCTAAATAAACTATAATTTATCAATATCTCTCTTAAATGTGGCATCTATAATTTAACAAATTCTCCATATATGGTCTGACAAGTACTAAATAGAATGGGATTATCAACTACCTCATTCTATTAATGTCTTGTACTTCTTTTGTTTCCTAAATCTTCAGTACCTCTGTGTATATCAAGTATTTGCTAACTTAAAAGAAATTATAACCATGATGAAAAGCATCATAGTTAACTCAACTTCCAGGGGCCAACTAGTGGTATTCTTACTTCCATACAGTATTTCTAACATGTTATTAGCAGAGGAAAAACTCTCAGTATCTCATTAGATCAGTAAAAAAGGCAGTTCTTTGGCACAGAAAGCCAAATTTAGAGTCAGGAAGAGTTGAGTTCAAATCTTGCCTCAGACACTTGCTAGTGGCATGACCCTGGGCAAGTTATTTAACCTCTCCCTTAGTCCCAGTTTCCTCATCAGTGAAATAGAGATAATAATAGTATCTACCTCATAGGGATGCTGTGAGGATCAAACTAGATATGTAAAGAACTTTACAAACGTTAAAGCAGTATATAAATGGTAAATTAGCAATCAATCAGTTTACCAGTCAACAAGTATTTTAATAACTGCTTACTAAATTGTGCTAAGTAGTAGTCTCTGTCCTCAAGAAGCTTGTATTTGGGCGGGGGGAGGGAAGAAATGTGTAAGTAACTAGGTACATGTAAGATCTATACAAAGTATACGGGAGATGATCTTAGAGAGATCCAGAAAGGCCTACTGCATAAAGTGAGATGAACTGAGTCTTAAAGGAAGCTAGGAAAACAAAGAGAAATAAGGAGATAGAACATTCTGTTTAATAAGGGGAAAGAGGGATCAGTAAGCACAAAAGCATGGAGTCAGAGATGGAGTGTCATGTTCAAGGGACCACAACTAAGACAATGTAAGTGGATTATAAAGTTTTTGGAGGAGAGTAAAAAAAGGGCCCAGTCCAAGAAGAGGAAAGATAGGAAGTGGCCAGGTTATGAAGAACTTTAAATACCAAACAGAGCAATTTATACTTGATCTTGAAATTACAAGGAGGCTACTGGAGCTCACTCAACCATGACTTGACATGGCCAGACTTAGACTTTAGAAAAATCACTTAGGCAGCTGAATGGAGGCTAGATTAGAATGGGGAGATATTTGAGGGAGATAGATCAGTAAGATAAATATTGCAATAGTCTAGGTAAAAAATGATGAGGGTCTTAAGGTTGGTGGCTGTGTGAGTGAAAGGAAGGGAATACATACAAGTAGTGTTATGAAAGTAAAAACAAGAATATCTGACAAGACACTGGATATGTGGTGTGAATGCAATGAGTCATTAAGGATGACACTCATGTTGCAAACCTTGGTGACTGGTAGGATATTGGTACCCATAACAGGAACAGAAAAAAACTAACAAAAAAAGGGTTTGGTGGGAAAGATGAGTTCTATTTTGAACATGCTGAGTTTGAGATACCTATTGGACATGATACCTATTGGACATGATACCTATTGGTTCAAGATGTCCAAGAGGCAGTAGGTGGTACATGACTGTAGCTGATAGAAGAGACTAGGGCTAATTATAAAGCTCTAGGAATCATATGCTTTGAGATTTTAATTGAACCCACAAGAGTTGATGAGGTTATTAACATTAAAATATAAGGAGAATGGATAAGAAGGCCTGGGACAGAGCCTTGGAGAATATCCATAATGAGGACAATGACATGGATGAAGAACAAATGAGACTGAGAAGGAGCAGTTAGATAGGTAGGAGGAGAAACAAAAGAAAAAAGAAAGTATGCAGGAGAAAAAAGTGATCGACAAGGGTCAAAGGCTACAGAGATGTCAAAAAGGATGACCTAGAATAGGACATCGATTTGGCAATTAAGAGATCATTTTACTAGAGAAGTGGTGATATGATGGGGTACATTTAGAGGGACTGATTTGTGCAATAAGAAGGATCACCTCTTTACCCAAGACAGGAGTGAAGTGGGGAAAAATGTCTGAATGACAAGAGATGAGGAGAAGGAAGAGCTTTTAGTCAGCAGCCTCTATTTTTTACTGAGGTATGAGACAAGGTCCTCAGATGAGAGGGTAGGAGAGGCCAGACCAGAAGATTCGGAACAATCACTGTAAAAAGTGGGCTACTGAAGTGATTAAGAAAGAATAAAATGTTTGCCTTGCTGCAGTGAGAGTCCAGTTGAGATCAAATGACACAAATTTATAGTGTGCTCAACGGCTTTGTGATTTCTTTCAGCTTTCTGTTAAGTGACTTGCCCAAGGTCACATGGCTAGTTTTTGTGTTAAGTGTCTAAGGCTGGACCCGAACTCAGGTCCTCCTGACTTCAGGGCCAGTGTTCCACTCACTGTGCCATCCAGCTGCCTCCAGTAATTATTTTTTTAAAAGATTCTCAATGTAGAAACAGAAGTCAAATTTAATAAAAAAAAAAAGTCAAAGTATTTCAAGTTCTAATGATAAATTTTTCAGTCATAAACATAATACAAGAAAATAATGCAACCTGCAGCATTTATATTACAAAATCATTAACCAAGCAGACCAAGCTAACTTCTCTTTATGCATTGTGTAACAGCTGTTTAAAATGATAATTGGCAGACTTTTATCATATTTTCCCACTGATTTATTTGAATGAATCTGACAGTTATTTCCACAAAAATTTTGGGCCCCAATACATAATAAAAACTACACAAAGGATTACAGATTTAGAGCTGGAAGAGCCCTTAGAGGTCATTAAAGAATGACTGAAGATTCCTAACATCCACATGTAGGAGCATTTATCAATAGACTATATACATTTAGTTCTCACACACCTACTGTATAAGACATTAAAAGAAAAATGAACCCACCACTCATTTAAAAGTACACACACATAAAATACTAGTCATTCCCATTTAATTGAAAAACTCACTGACTCCATGGGATTTTAATATTCAACAACAAACTGTTTGAAAGCCTTCACTATGGTTGACCATGGAGGGTAATCTAGTAAAAACTAACATTTATATAGAGCCATCTGCAAAGTATTCTATGTGCATTATTATCTCATATGAACCTTACAAGAACCTGAGAAAATTTGGTACTACTGATATGGTCATCCTCATTCTATAGGATTCCTATTCAATACAAGGAACTATAGAGAGAAAAGACACTTAAACAGATAACTTTAATTAAAAAAAAAAAAAGAAATATGCAAGAGCTTCTTTCCTACTGCTTACATACAAAATCCCCTTCACTTGATCATGCCATACCTTTAAATCTTACATCTTTTTTTTTCCCTTGTAGTCAAAGCTCCTAGGGGAAAAAGCTATCTACATTTATTGCCAATTAATAATAAATAATAGGTGGCATTTAATGCTTTACAAATATCTCATTTGATCCTCACAACAATCCTGGAAGGTAACTGTTATTATTATCCCCATTTTACAGATGAGGAAACTGAGGGAAATAGAGGTTAAATGACTTGCCTAAGGTCACACAGCTAGATTAAAGTGTCTAAGGCACTATTTAAACTAAGCATTTCCTGACTTCAGGCCCAGCACTCTATCTACTGTGACACCAGCTGCCTCATATTCTTTTCAACTACCTCTCTCTTCAAACTGCTTTATCCAAGGTTACTAATGATATCTTAACTGCTAAATAAAATGTCCTTTTCTCTGTTCTAATTCATCTTGACCTTATTGTAGCTTTTGCTACTGCTGACTATTCCTTCTTCTTGGATAATGTCTAATTTCTAACCTTTCATTTCAACCTGGTTTTCCTTCTACTTTGTTTCACCAGCCCACCTCAGTCCCCATTTGCTGAAACATCATCAACTATGTTCCTCTTGTACCTTTACCATAGGAATTACTTAAGACTCTTGTATAAGGCCTTCCTTGTCTTCTATACACATTCTCCCTCTCTCTCTCTCTTTCTCTCATCTTATCATCAATTTGTCTCTATAAAATAACTAAGATCTACAAATTCATCTCTGGTCTCTCCTGGCCTCCAATCCTCCATCATCAAATGAATGCTTACATATCCACCTCACTCTCAAACTCATCAAGTCTAAACAGAAGTCATTATCTTTTCTCTAAAACCAAACCGTTTTCTGAACTTCTCTATTTCTACTGAGGACACCATCATCCTTCCAGCTGTCCAGTTTCTCAACCTCAAGAATTATCCTCAACTCTTCCTTCCCCATATCCAATCAGTTGCCATATTGCACTAAATGTCCACATCTCTCATATCCATTCAGTTTTCTCTACTCAGATGGCCATCACCACGATTCAAGTCCTTATCAATTCTAGTCAACTGCCTCCATCCTCTACCCTCTCCAATCCATTCTCTTCATAGTGCCAAACTGGTATTCTTAAAGCACAGGTATGACCATGCCATTCCCATGCTCAAGATGTTTCAGAGTCTTTAGGCTAAAATTTTATTTGGCATTTAAAACGCTTCATGATCTGCCTCCAACCTTTCTTCCCAGAATAATTTTACATTACTTCCATTTATAAACTCTCCAGGGGTGGGGAACCTGTGGCCCCAAAGTCACATGTAGCATCTAGGTCCTCAAGTGCAGCCTTTTAATGGAATCCAAAGTTCACAGACCTTTGAGGACCTAGAGGGCTACATGTGGCCTCGAGGCCATAGACTCCCTACCCCAGTATTCCAGAAAACTAGCCTACTTACTATTTCCCAAGACAATATTTCACCTCACATCTTTGTATCTTTGCAAAAGCTGTCTTCCCATGCCTAGAAAGTTTTCTCTCTTCAACTCCCCTTTTAAAACACCTCAGCTCTTTCAAAGGAAAGCTAGGGTGTCCCCTCCAACACAAGGCCTCTCCTGAACCTCCCATTTATTAGTGTCCAACAAAATTACTTTATATATTTGGTATTTACTTATCTGTGGACATGTTTTCTCCCAATAAATTTAAGTTTCTTGAGGGAAGGAACTATTTTGTTTTTCAAAGAAGGTGCTTAATAAATAGTTAAAATCAACTGAACTGGGGATGAGATGGAATTGTGTCAAGGAGGGCTTCTTGGAGAAGGTTGCAGAATCTTAAAAGTTAAATAGGATTCCAAGAGAAAGAAAGAGAAGGGCTGTTTTGTTGTTCTTTTTGGGGTAAAGGAAGAGTTTTTGGCAACACTTCTTATATCATTACCCCAGATATTTATTTAACTGAGTACACTAACCAGAAAAGTCTTACAAAACCTTTTTTTCCAGATATCTAGTTCTTTAATTTGCATCTCAGTAGAGAGACAATTCACTTATTTATCAATGTTTATTGTTTCTAAAACTGTAGTTAAATAATTGACAAAGAGGTCCTAATACTTCTTCCCCAAGAAGATAATGCAGTATTGATTAATAAAATAGGAAATATTTCAGCAGTTTTCTAAGATCACTGAAGTCAACATTAGTTCATTTTAAGCCTAACGGCAATACAATGATTCCTAAAGTCCACCTGGTTCCCTTTTTCAGTTCTAGGGAGTTCATTTATCTATCTATCTATTTATTTATTTATTTATTTTTGGAGTCAATTAGATTTGTGACTTACTCTGTGTCACACAGCTAAGTGTCTGAGGCTGAATTCAAACTCAGATCCTCCTGACTTAGGGAATTTATTTTAGATAAAAAGTTCTGAGTTCAGTAACAACTGCTGCAAGCACCCAATTACAAAAATTACTAATACCTAGCAAAGCTCTCTCTCATCTTACATTTATATCTGTCTCTAGTTACTCCTTGTCTTTATAGTACAGGAAAAATTCAGTTTTCAGGAAACATCTGTGCAACAACAGACATTATAGTATCTGTGAACAGGTACTATAATCTAGTACAGCTAGGCAGCTAGATGGGAGGTTGGTGAAAAAAACCTGTCTTTTCTTAGGACTTCCCTCATACTGAGTCCTCCTCTCCGGAATATCCATAGAGTCAAAGACTCTCGGTCCTCCCTTTGCTCCATGCTTGCTCTAACTTCCCAAACCCAGATTTCTGTATCTTCTCCCTCCTTTTTCTGAGATAGTTTTTCCCTTTCATACAAATTGTTTAGGGCATGCTCCAGTCTCTCACATAGTAGATTTGAATAATTAAAGATGGTGTACTAGTCCCATTCACTCAGTTCTGATTCTATAATTCAACCAAAAAGTATTCTCATCTAATCATGGCACCAGAGCCAAATGAGGTGGTTTCAACATCATCCTTACACTTGCTTCAAGGAACACATACAACCAACCATATTGCTAATCATCATACTGGTAAATTTTCCCATTAGAATACATCTCTAATTTTATAATTATAACTTAAAAGAAAATAAGGTTTGCTTTGCTGAAAACTATTAAGATCTGAGCATTTACTAGACACTGTGTGGGAACACAAAAAAGTATAAGACCTTTCCCCAGCTCTTTCTAGTTGGGGAGATAAGCTACATACACAAACATTAAATAAGTTACTTAAGTAAAAACAGACGTTAAAAAGCAATACATGATTAATTGCTATGAGTAACAGAGGCAATACATGTCCCAAATGAGTTCAGAGGACACCCAAGATCAAATGATACATTTTGTAGTAAATATTTAACATCTTAGACTTCTTGTAAATGCAACTCATAGACAACTGTCTTGCTTTACATTAGAGATGCATTCTTTTAAAAACTTGCATGTATTTCCCCCCCTAAATCAGATATTTTAAATGCATTAAGAGAATGTGCTTTATCATTAATCTTTTTTGTAAAGTAAAAAATGACATTTCTAGATTAATTTAATTTTGTGTGAATTTAGATTTACACACAGGCTTGCATAAAGCAAGGCATGCCTTTATCTAATATAGAATAACTATCTCCCCTTGAAAAATAAGGCAAATATGACAAGGTTATATACAAAGACCTCCTTAAGATGTTTTCCTAAAAGTTTGTAAAGCCCCCCCCCCAAAAAAAAATAATAAGTCAGATCTATTAGTAGAGGCTTATTTCAGGACAAACCTTTATATGGATCATAACTATATAATCATTCCACCAATGTCTATATGACTCAGTCAAATGAATTCACTCTTTTACAAAGAATAAATCAATCTGTAAATCATTTAAAAATTCCTTTAATTCTATAATCTTTTTCTTCAATTTGTCAGATATCATACTAAAGTTCTTAGCATAGTTGTAGGCACTGACTAATGTTAAAGAATATTCCAGATATGAAAAACTAATTTCACAAATACTGTAACTGCATTTTTCTTAAGCAAGTGGAAAGAAGTGTGTACACCAAATCTGTTATAAGAGTTTTAAAAAAAATCATTTATTTTGTTAAGTATCTCTGGTTCCTTTAATAATTTTCTGAAAAAAGTAATGAAATGGATCTTTTAAGTTAGCATACACAGTATACATTCATCCCTCACTGCAAAGGAATGAAAATTCAATTAAATAAAACTGACAGGAGGTAACTTTCGATGATTTCCTAAACTAAGTGTTCAAATAATTCAGAAACACTGCATGCAACAAGAAGAAATAAGACTTGAAAATTAGTTGGGTAGTCACTGCCAGATATCTAACAACAAATTTATCAAGCAGGAAATCTCAAGTAAAACACCTAAGTTTCTAAATCTCTCACATTCATCAAAAGCCAATTGCAAAATAAATACAACAGCAATTTACATCTCTTCACATTATTAAAGAGTAAACAAGCATTTCCCCCCCAAACCCTAACAACAAAAAGGCAACTGGAAAAAAAAAAAACCTTTAAAAATTATGAAAAGCAAAAGCAAAAAAAAAATTCCTTGGCTAAGTTGAGAAACTCATGGAAAAAGCTGCAGTCCAGGAGAGTACAGTAATTGTTTGTACTTAGTACCCAGCCCAAAGAGGGAACTGTTTATTTAGCTCACACCTTCTTCAACACATGCATCCCTAGCAAAATCTGGGTATAGCTGAGATGCCTGTAAATTCTTCTTTAAGAATACAATGGAAATAAACTTTAAATCGAAGGGTACTAAAGAAACGTGATACTTTTTAGACAGGTACTTTAGGGGCTGTGAAATGCTTCTAACTCTCCCAGATACTGTTCCTAACCACAGTCTTCTAAAACTGTTGCAGATTCCTCATTTCCACAATTCCCCCCACCCCATCAACCCTAAAAAGTGGGCCCTCGATACAAAACTAATAAGCTCATGAGGTCCACCCTGCATGATTAAAGTCTGTCTTCCTAAAAGGACGAAATCAGCGCAAAACCAGAACCTAGTTAGTGATCCACAGGCCCATTAAGTGCCACCAACAGGCGCTTCCCTTATTCCAGGCAGTGACAGCCCAGAGAGTTGACAAGGCCCTCATCTACACACAACAGCACATCTGCAGGCAGCCCCCGGACACCCGACAGGTCTTAACGACGCCGAGGCCTTCCTGGAGCTCCATCCCTGCTCTCCAGTGACCCCAACACCCCGTACCTCCATCTTCCTCCAGGCAGCGGCCCAGCTGCCACATGTATGCTCCCCCCTGCAAGCCCAACCCTTTACCCTTGCACTGGAATCACCACCACCGTACACACGCGCGCGCACACGCACACACACACACACACACACACACACACACACACACACACACACACACACTCGTACCTGGCTCCAAGCACTGCAGGGGGCGGAGGGCCGTCACCAGCCAGACCGGGAGTCCGTGCCTGGTTAGGTCGATCCGGGGACGGCCTTTCCTGGTGCTCCACGGGTCCAAAGGGGGGCCTCCGCGATCCTCTGAGGGGGCTGGGCTGGGGGGCGCCCCCGCCTTCGGCCCGCCCCCACCCCCCTCCCCCTTCCCGGCCTGTCACCGCTCCCCCCCGGGGGCTGGGGGGGAGGGAAAGGAGCGCGGACCCGGGCGCGGGTGACAGCGGAGGGACCCCCAAGAGAGGAGGGGAGGAGGCGAGGCGGCCAGTCCGGGCTCGGAGAAGCGAGGCAGTCACGCAGCTGGTGGCCGGCGAGGGCCAGGCCCGTCTCTCACATGGAGCCCCCGGCGGCGGCGAGTAAAGGGCAGATCGCCGTCCCCCTCCTGCGGAGGCCGGCTACGGCCGGCGGGGGCCTGGCTGGCCGCTGCGGAGGTGAAAAAAGGGGAAGCTCCGCGGCCTGGCGCTCCCCGAGGCCCCAGCAGTGACGAGCAGCTGGGGCTGGCGGCGGCGGCCAAAGCTCCTCACCGGTGGGGACTGAGGAAGGAGGCGAAGGGAGAGGAGGAGCCGGACTTGTCTTCTCCGTCGTCGTCTACTCCGTCCGCTGCCAAGCCAAGCCACCCCACCCCCCCCCCCCCCGCCGGAGCAGCCAAGCTGCTTGCCTAAGCCGCCGTCGCCGACGGCAGCCCTGCCGCCACTACACACGCAGCCGTGACGTAGAGAACCGCGCGCGGGAGGTGTCACCAGTCCCAGCTCTATCGACTCTTCCCCGCGTGCGCGCCGCGCCGTCTTGGGCTCGCGCGCTCACGCGCGCTCAAACTTCGTGCCGGGGGAATGGGGACGAGAGAGAATGGAGTGTGGAGAGAGGGGAGAGGGGAGGAGGCGAAGGAAACGGCGGGCGCGCGCTCGTTCTCTCTAGAGCGCCCCTGTGGCTGTGCAAGCCTAGAACTGTTACGGGAAGAAGGCCATTGGCGCCTGCGCAGTGAAGGCGCAGTTTAGGGGAACTCCAGCCTATCTATCGTCCTCGCGCCCCCCGGTCCGAGGCGCTGGTTCTGAGCCGGGTCTCCGGTGGGTGTCACGATTCCCGGCCCTCGAGTCCCTACTCCGCCCAGCTTGGCCTACCTGACTTCGAAAGGCAGAAAAACCCTTCAGTTAATAATTACCCCCACCCCTTCCGCACCTCTCTCCCTGGGGAGGCTGGAATCACTGACCGCAGAGAAGAACGTCAAACCCCGTGTTTTTGTTTTGTTTTGTTTTGTTTTCGGGATGGGGCCCCTCGCAACGTCCGGGTGAAATGAGGGAGTCAAAAGCGAAGGATGTTCGTTCTGGGAGAGGCTGAAAAATCAAAGCCAGTCACCTCGTTTTACAGATGAGGAAACTGAGGCCGGGAAAAGCGCAGTGACCCAACAACCGGGTCCGAATGATCCGCAGAACCGGTCCCGGCAGCCCGAGGGCCATGGTGCTGGCTCGGGGGGCTCCAAATGTTCACTTAGCCTCCTGTCTTTGAGCCTTCGGCCCTAACAAGGATTCTTGTTGGTTATAGTCTAGGTAGAGGCACTTTCCCTAGATCCTGGGGAGCAGGGGCTCTTTGCATCTCCATGAGGCTGAGGCTCCGGCTGAGGTTTCATTGATGTGGGAGATTCCCAGGGAGGAAATTCCCCCCATCGATGCAGATCCACACCTTCTCTGAAACTTTATACTCTTAGAGAAGTTGCCTGAGCGCTGAAAGCTTAAGGGACTTGTTCAGTCATTCAGCCAGTATTTGTCACAGGCAGAACTGGAACCCAGATTTTCTGACTCCAAGGCCAGCCTGCCTCTCAGTCTCCTAAGAACCCCTTTCTGAGGCACAGTTGTGGGCAGCTAGGTGACTCAGTGGATAGCATGAGATCAGCTATGACCTCAGACATTTACTGTGTGACCCTGGGCCAGTCACTTAAACCTGTTGCCTCAGTTCCTCATCTGTAAAATTAGCTGGAGAAGAAAATGGCAGTATTTTTGCCAAGAAAACACTAAATGAGGTCGTAGAAAGTCAGAACTGAAACATTCAACAACAGCAAATGCAGTGGATCTGTTAGTGGGTCTGTAGTGGCCCTCAGAGCCCCTAGAACTCTTGTGGAAGCAGTAACTTGACCTGGGAGTTGAGGAGATTCTTTCCATCTCACTTTAGCCCATACAGTTCCTCAGAGATCCCGAGTGTTCAAAGATTTGTTCCCATACAATATTACTGGAAAAATGTTTGTGTTTAAATGCTTGTGTTATAGGAAACAGTTTAGGATTGCCAGAGGTACTGTGCAGTTTCCCAAATGCAATCCTACCTAGTGTCTTTCTCTTATTCAATTGTAGGCGCAGCTTACTCAATTGTGGAGCGAGATGCCTATATGGATATACTACAGCCAGGTTCAGTGCAAACAATGAATCCTGTGAAATGGTCACAGTATTTGAATTTGAATTTGAATTGAGATAAAGTAAAAATGTATATTTATATTTGTCTGGAGCAAATTAAGATATTTTACATGACTGTTACTTAGATGAGTATGAATTGGAATACATACAACCATTTCCCAGGTGGGTTTCATTATTTGCACTAATCTGGACCTAGCTGTAATTTAGAAAGCCACCGTGTGGGCCAGTCTTGGAGTTTGGAAAATCTGAGGTCAGGGCCTTCCTTTGACACATTCTAGCTATGTAACAATGAGCAAGTCACATAACCTCTCAATACCTCTAGGTAACTCTTATTAGTTGAAGAAATTACCGTACACAGATGAAAACCATAGTAACTCACAAATTGGCCATTCAACTGTGCATAATTGTCTGGGACTATTAAATAATTTGGTTTTTCTATATGGATTTATTAGGCCAATCTCTTTACTAATCCCATCAGATGTTAGTGCTCTAGTCCAATGGTGTCAAATTCAAATAGAGGCTGATCTCTCATGATCTGCAAATATAGATTTAGAAAACCACAAAGTAACATTACATATGTTGTATTGTTGGCAAAGAAAATGGCAAACTACTCTAGGTCTTTGCCAAGAAAATTCCAAATAGGGTTATGAAGTCAGACAAGATCAAAACTAGACAACAAAAAATGTTTTGTTGTATTTTTATTTAGTTAAACCTTTTCAAATTATGTTTTAATCTTGTTGTAACTCAGGACTGAGTTTGAAACCTTTGTTCTACTTCACTCTTCTCCATATCGTCCATCACTTTGTATTATATATGTATATATGTGTGTATACAAACACACACACACACACACCTCTGTTGTTTCTCTTATATAGAACATAAGTTCTTTCAGGACAGGGACATTTATTTCATCTTCATGTTGCTATCACTTAGCACAATTTCTGACACATAGTAGGTGCTTAACATGAAGTTTGAATTGAATTGAATTAATAATGGATTGAATTGAAGCTGCCCAGTGATGTTACAGGGCTTGTGTAGAGACATAAGATCCTGCCAATTATACCAATTTAAAAAATGCATAGTATGGGGAGGCTAGGTGGCGCAGTGAGTAGAGAGCTGGCCCTGGAGTTAGAAGGACCTGAGTTCGGATCCGGCCTCAGACACTTAACCCACACAAACAAAAACCTAGCCGTGTGACCTTGGGCAAGTTACTTAACCCCAATTGCCCTAAAAGGGGCGGCTAGGTGGCGCCGGCCTCGGAGTTGGGATGACCTGAGATCAAATCCGGCCTCAGAAAATGAGCACCCACACATAAATAATGACTAGCCGTGTAACCTTGAGCAAGTTACTTAACCCCAATTGTTTAAAAAAAAAAAAGCCAAAAAAAATGCATAGTATGTATATAGTACATAATCTGTCCTGATTATGTCACTTAGAGAGTGGCAAATCCTCTGAGAGAGTACCAAGATACCAAAAAACGAAGGGCAGTCCATGCCAGCACAGGGATATATGTGTAGATTTATTGGATTAATTGGGGGAGTTTGGGGAGTTTACTCACAGGACCCTGGCAGCAGGAGGACTGAATAGTGTACACCCGCTCTTAATTAGGCTAGATAAGATATATAGAAGCAGAGCAATGAAGGCAGAGTGCCAGGGATGGCCAAGGGTCATTTGCAAGATTTTCCATGGCATAGTTCAAGCTTCTTTTACTATTTACATTTACCCAGGGTATCTTACATTAACATTCTCATACTCTGGCTCCTACCAGACAGCTCCATGTAGACAGCACATTGTCTTCTGCAAAAATAAGTATCCAGGGGCGGCTAGCTGGCGCAGCACCGGCCCTGGAGTCAGGAGGACCTGAGTTCAAATCGGAACTCAGATACTTAACACAAAACTAGCCTTGTGACCTTGGGCAAGTCACTTAACCCTAATTGCCCTACCTTCCCCCCTCCAAAAAATTTTTTTTAAAAAAAAGAAGCATCCATCTGTTGGAACTCATCATGTAGAGGGAGGTCCTCTTCCATTTGGATGCTTCACAAGACACCTTCCATATATAAGCCAAGTCCCAAAGCCCATTTGTATAGGACTCTCTTTCTCTCTCTTTCTCCCTTGCTGTTACCTCCTAAAGGGAGAGCTCTTTCACCCTGTATTTGTCTGATGTGTATTCTCTTATGTGTACTTTCTCTTGTTCTCTTTTACTGTCAACTTGGATAAATGAATTTCTTTGTTACTTGCTATGAGTGTTCATTGTGGAACTGGTATTTGGTGAGAAAGGGGTCAAGACGTGGATATAAAGGCAGCTAGGTGGTGTAATGGATAGAATGCCCAGCCTAGAGTCAGGAGGACTCATCTTCCTGAGTTCAAATCTGGCCTCAGACACTTAACTAGCTTAGGGACCCTGGGCAAGACATTTAACTCTACCTCAGTTTCCTCATCTGTAAAATGATGTGGAGAAGGAAATGGTAAACCACTCCAGTGTCTTTGCCAAAGAAACTCCAAATGGGATCATGAAGAGTCAGGCATGATTGAAATGACTGAACAACAACTTGGATGTAAAGCTTGGGGACCTGCTTCCCAGATTAATGAAATAGCCATCACAAGTTATATTGAACCTAAAAACCACATCCACTAGACAAATAATAGTTAAGGGTGCAGATAGACATAATTTTACTCTAGTTTTTTTGAGTACCAGAAGATGGAAGAAATATGAGAGTAAGAAGCTCAGTATAAAGGGAGATTTGTTCATTATGGAACTAGAGAGTAGAGGAGACAATGGAAGCATCTAGCATACCTAGAGGTAGAGTTGAGGAGGATGGAGATGATTTCTGTTGTTCATCCTTTGTTCTCAAAGAAGACTAATGACCTCAAGAGTGTGATAACTTGACTTGCTTGTGAATTGGATTAAATGAGGCAGAGCTTGGCAAAGTAGCCTCACTCTCTCTTCCAGGGTCATCGAAGTCTAGTTGCAAGATAAAAATCAAGATGATCGTCAACGATGGCCTGGGATGTAGTGGATGACTTTGACTTGTCTAAATTAACATCTTTCTCAGGCCTCACAGGTAACAGACAATAGAGGAAAGGATAGGAGTAAGAATTCGAGTTGTGACTCTGGAGGCTATTGAACTGTAGCTTGTGAGATGGGGTTGTCACAGGGGAAGTGATGAGGTGTAGTGGAAAGGATGCTAAACAGATCATCAGAAGACCTGAAGTGGAGGGCCCAGGCTTTGGACAGAGGCAGTAATTATCCACATGGAGATGATATGATTTAGAGATCATTTGAGGCTATTTTAAAAATTCTAGTTGTGCTTATCCTAGCTACCCAGCACATACCAGACAAACTTTCGCTTAGCTCATTTGTGTTTAATGAATGCAAAATAAAATTTAATATTAGCCTAAATAAGATATAATTAGGGAGGTAAATGTTTGCTTTAAAAAATGTTCAATATGGCTGAGGGTAATCTGCAAGTTTTTCCATGGCATAGTTCAAGTTTCTTTTACTATTTACGTTTACTCAGGGTATCTTACATTAAATTCTCACACTCTGGTGCCTACCAGACAGCTCCATGTAGACAGCACATTATCCTCTGCAAAAAAGAAGCATTCAGGAGCAGCTAGGTGGTGCTGGCCCTGGAGTCAGGAGGACCTGAGTTCAAATCTGAACTCAGACACTTAACACAAAACTAGCCATGTGACCTTGAACAAGTTATTGATCACTTCCTACATGAAAAATAATGTAGAGAATACAAAGAATAAGACTGTCTCTGCCCACATAGAATCTAGAGTCTAACAAGGGAGAGTGGGGAGTAGGAACAGGTAAATGACTTCTTGATTGGCCACTTTATTAAATAGTAGCACAAATTTTCCTGAAACGGGGAGTGGAACTATATACCCCCAACAGAAGGTTATTTAGAGATTTCAGTTATTTATGTTGATGACTTCTGTATTGGTATGAACAATATTGAGTTGATAACATGCACTTTTTTGTTTTTTAAAAATATTCAGTTTTAATTATCTAAAATCCCACTTCTTATCTCCTTTCCCAAGCCCCACCCCTGCAATTGAGAGTACAAGCACAGTAAAACCCATTGCAAACATGCATAATCAATCAAAACAACTTTCCACACTGGCTATGACCAAAAAAATTTTGTTTCATTATGCATTCTGAGTCCTTCACCTCATTATCAGGAGGTGAGTAGCATGTTTCTTCATTTGTCCTCTGGAATCCTGGTTGGTCATTACACTAATGAGAGTTCAGAACAAAAATATTCCATTACATTTATAACTTGTTCATCAATTCCTCAGTTCATTAGCACCCCCTCTGATTCCCATTCTTTGATACCACACAAAGAGCTATATTTTTATTATGTAATTTTTATAAAAACATAAATATTTTTGTACATAGAGTTTGTTTTGCTTAGGACTAGTCCCTCCTTTAATCTACCCTCTTTTTAATTCTCTTTCCTTCCTTTACCCCTTTTCCTCCTATTTCCCTGTTGAGTAAAATATTTCTCTACTGAACTTCCTCTGTGTGTGTGTGTGTGTGTGTGTGTGTGTGTGTGTGTGTGTGTGTGTGTATTCTTCTCTCTTTTCAGCAGTTCAGATGAGAGTGAGGTTCAAGTGTCAGCTATTCCCTCCCATCTACTGGGTTCCTCCATGTTTGTATAGATGTCTACTTGTATAATCTGGTCATATGAGATAATTTTCTCTAACCTTCCTTTCCTTTCAATACCAGTGTATTCATCTTCCCCTTTCTTTGCATTCTTAAGATCTTGAACAACAGAACCACTCTTGGGTCTTATCTAATTTTATTCTCTCTATGGACTCCTGTTGATGCTTGGGTTCAAAAGAGACATGGCATCATTTCCTCATAATTTAATGTTAGCAGTTTATCCCCATTTATTCCTTTATCATTTTTCATTCATTTTTTTCATTCATTCATTTTTTATCTTTTTATGTTTCTCTTCACTTCTGTGTTTGAACTTCAGCATTTCTATCCAACTTTGGGTTTTTTATCAAGAATGCTTGGAAGTCCTCTATTTCATTTAAGATCATTTTTTTTTCCTTCTAGGTGCA
Organism: Gymnobelideus leadbeateri; assembly: GCA_011680675.1. NCBI lineage: Eukaryota > Metazoa > Chordata > Mammalia > Diprotodontia > Petauridae > Gymnobelideus > Gymnobelideus leadbeateri. The sequence continues at coordinate 181,882 of WOXC01006779.1, forward strand.
TCATTCTCAGTTTTGCTGGATGATTTATTCTTGGCTGTAAAGCTCAATCCTTTTTTTTTTTCTTTTTGGAGGGCAATTGGGGTTAAGTGACTTGCCCAAAGTCACATGGCTAGTAAGTGTGTCAAGTGTCTGAGGCCACATTCGAACTCAGTCATCCTGACTCCAGGGCTGGTGCTCTATTCACTGCACCAGCTAGCCACCCCAAGCTCAATCTTTTTTTGCCTTCTGGAATATGGTACTTCAAATTCTCTAGTCCTTCTTAGTGGTGGTTGCTAAATTATATGTGATCCTGACTGTGGCTCCTCAGTACTTGAATTCTTTCTTTTTGGTTGCTTGCATTATTTTCACTTCGCCTAGAAACTCTGGATTTTGGCTATGATATTCCTAGGAGTTTTCATTTGAGAGTTCTTTTCAGGAGGTGATCAGTGAATTCTTTCTATTTCCACTTTACCCCCTAGTTCTAAGATATCTGGGCAGTTTTAAGATTTCTTCAAATAGGATGCCTAGGGTCTTTTTTTTTTATCATAAATGTTCAGGTAGTCCAATAATTCTTAATTTTTTCTCTTCAACCTGGTCTTGCAGATCAGTTATTTTTACTATGGGTCTTGGGGTACTCTAGAGTCTGAAGCCTCCTTTTGCCTTGCTGACAAGGCCTTTCCCTGGGCTCTGGAGTGTTTGCACATGGCCTGTCTCCAAGTGTCTCTGGACTTCCCTGTCTGTTTCCTTATGTTGAGTTGGGCTGGACAAATGACTCACTGTGACTTTTTCTAGATTTGGTTCCATATCTTTTCCAGATTTTTAAAGATGAATTTTATGTCCACTATTTCAATACAGACAACATTTTCTGACTTGCAGGGTATAAAACAAAATCAACTCTTTGGTTTTGTCTATAATACTAAGGGTGACTTATTTTAGAGAGATTATGGTTCTGTTTACTCTAGTTGGGGCCAAGGGTGTGGTTGTTTTTAAGCCACTCATATTTGAAATTACATTGAATTATTTGTCAATTTTAAAATATTGTACACCTTAACATCTCATGAAAAGATTTTTAAAAATTGATTTCATTTTGCTAAAATCGTTTTTGTGTACTTTTGCATAATTTTGTGATTTTCTGTCTCTATCTGATTTAGATGTAAATGGTTCAAATTTAGGGACATTGGCTGGAAATTTACCTGCATGTTTGTTTGAATTGTTGGTTAACTGGTGTTTGTTTTAAATGTAAATATTTGTTTTAAATACTTCAGTGGATGTGGGATCTCACTGATGTAGGTCCAACAGTGAAAATCCCAGCCCATCTCACCTGGTGCAGTTCTTGCTCATGTTCTGCATTAGATCCTTCCAACATGCTGGAGACCTTCCTCTAGGGCTTTTTATATTCCATGAGTACCAGTAAGGTACTCAGGCTGTCCATCTGTTATCAGGCTGTCCATAATAATAATAATGATGATAATAATACTTTCAAATATATCTGACTACACATAATATTTAAGTTGCCAAATAATTGTCACTAAACTGTTACCTCATAACTTGGTGTCTAGACCAGTTTTCCTGGATTGTGTCCTTTAAACCTTTATTTCCAACAATTGTTTCCTATTTGTCTAGGCTCTTTCACTGACATCTGTGTCCAAACAGCCAAATGCCAATGACCTACTTCATTTCTTTCTCCTACAGTATTATCCTTTCTCTTTGTTCTTCTTCCTCACCAAGCAGTTAAGAGTCCTGGATTCTAATCCTTGACTTTCTGCCAATAATTTGTTATATTTGACTTCAGAACTTCATGTTTCTTCAACTCAGTTTCCTCCTCTATTAAACAGACTAGGTGACCTGTGAAGTCTTTCCCACTTTCTTCTTCCTTTTCCTTCTAGGATTATAGGCTTCCAGGATATAAATTTGCAAGGGACTCTAGAGATCCTCCTTTATCTTCTTATATTTACCAACCATTTACTAGTCCTGCCTCATAAAAGTCCAGAAAAGTAGATGAGCCTAATTATTCTTATTTTACATATCAGGAAACAAAATTGCTAAAAGGTTAAGTAGCTGTCTTAAGACCTCACAATAATCAGCGGTAAGATCAGCTTTGGAACTCAGAATCCACTAATTTCTCTCTTCATCACTGCCATTCACACCCCTGCTTCCAGATGCCCAGGTCCAAATGCCACTCCTTAATTGCCTTCCTCCTCTGGCCACTCCCTATTTTACAGATACCAGCTGTTACCACCAACTAGGAAGTGCCCAGGTTGTATCTGTATTTCTCAACACTTAGCTCCAGCCATTTGCCTTCTCAAAGCCATGGTTCTCCATTTCAGATATCAATACTGAACATAATTAAACCAACACTTTTAAAGCTACTTTGGAGGATCCTAAAAGTCATTTAAGAATACTTTGGACTAACTCTGTAACTCAGTGAACACAGTTCTTGTTTGCCTGTTCTGCCTCCCCCTTTCCTCTGAACCCTATAAGTTAGTCATGCTTATTTGCATATATAACCTTGCCCCTTTTTATCCAATGTAATATGGTTCTATAACTCACCTTTACAAGTAAAATGGAAGGAATTGAAGCCATTCATCAACCCTATTGTCTAGTTTCTTTGACCAGGTTATGCCATTAGTTACTTTGCAAGTCCAGTTTCCTCTCTGGAGAATGAAACAGCAGATAGTGAAGATTCTGTGGGGAAATTTGTGGCTATTGCTGGATATCATAGTCTCTATAATATTAACTAGCATTTATATGGTGCTTTAAGGTTTACATATACTCATCTTATTCTAACCTCTCAACAACCCTGTGATGTTATGTTAGGTGTTATACCTATTTTATAGCTGGGGAGACTGAAGTTCAAGGGGTTAAATGCCTTGCCTAGAGTCTGAATGTCTGAGGTAGGATTTGAACCAAGGTGGTCCTGACTCAAGTCCAGTACTCTAGCCTCTGTACCACCTAGTTCCCTACCTGTAATGGTAGGGACATTTACTGTGCCTGCTCCTACAGAAGTCTCTAAGAGTTCCTGCACTTTATTGGCTATCTGAGTGGGGTTTTCGAGAGTAATGAGACCCTGACTCTCTGGCCACCTTCCCAGAAGAGAATCTATTAGGAGTTTGGAGATCCAGGAGGGGTCCACTTCCTATGCCCCAGAATTAGCTGTGCTCCAGTGTCCATGTACACTAGCCTTTGGCAACAGCAGAGAAGTAGGGGTGGGGGAAGATGCAACAGATACCTGGCCCAGGTTCAACAAATGATTTGCTGCAAAGTACTTTATATTGTTTAAGTCTCACAACAGTACTGTGAAGAATATGCTATAGGTTTTATCATTTCCCCTTTACAGAAGAGAAAACTGAGGATCAGATAGGCTGAAAAAGTTGTTCATAGTCACACAGCCAGGAAGTGTTAGAGGCACGATAATAACCCAGATATTTCTTTTGCAAGTCTAGACTTCTGTCTACCAGACCATGCTACATTTCACCGCCCCCCCCCCCCCCAGCTTGTGATATGGCACAGTGCCTGCAAGAAGCTTACAAACAAACTGAGGAGAAGTGACTAAAAGATGAAACAAAATGGAGAATAATACAGGGTAATATAACAATAAGATAATCAAGTGCCAGCACATGTCCTACTATGTTAGAGTTCCTTGCAAAGAATAAATTCAATTCTGTTGTTACAGTATTGACCAAGCAATCTTCCTTATTCAGTTCCTGGAGACAGAAAAGAAATCCCAAGTTAGCTTTAAAAATTGTCTGCAATCTCAGCTTTATTTACAAGTTGTTATACATTACTTATCTAATTAGAATAGTAAAGATTTAGTACAGCTGCTACCACCCACTCCTTTGTCTTACCACTTCCTCCAGTTCTAGGCCAGCCTCCTCTGCAGTCTTTCATTCATTTTCTACCAGAAGTCGCAGTTAAATTATCTAGGAGGCTTATAATCGTTCTTGATCCCCACATTTTTCTAGTTACTAAGGTCCTAACATCCTTTCATTCATTTTTGTTGGAGCTTCACCAGGAGGAATATGTAGCACAGAGATTCAAATAAATGAAAGAAATGACAAAAGGAGCAAAAGAAATGGTAAATAGACCAAGAAATGCACTCAGATTTTGTAGCAATGAATTGTATTTTATTTATATATGTTATGTCCTATTACTTGGCAACCAGTTCCCAGCTTCATGTGTTAGGGGAGGGATGAGGGAATTTAATAGCCAGGGTGGGTTTGGATGACTCATCCCTATATACTCTTACCCTAGAACTAGGTTAACAGGGCATACATTGTTAAAAGTCACAGGCAGACTATTTTTGCCTCTGAATTTTGAGTCTGCTGTGATTTTGCACAATTTTGAAAATCTTTGAAGTGAGTGTCTCTTTTTTGTTGTTTATTTGTTTTTTTACAGGCAGTGTAGAACAGTTTAAAATACTTTATTTCAGGCAGGGCTAGATATAAGACAGCTTTTTTAAGGTGTCCTCCTTGAAAGTAGTAGTAGGGACTATAAAGACCTCTTTGGCAGGCCTTTAAAGTCTTGGGGAGTCTAGCATGCTAGCTTCTATAAAGGTCATTTTCTTGGGCTCTAAGTCTAGCTATGACTTTTTCATTAGTAGAAACACTGGACTGGTCCCTGGAAAGGATGCAATTCCACTTTGTACCTCAGCCTGTCTATTCATGTTGTGAGCCCTTATAATTAAACCCTTTTATAGATATGAGTCAACTGAGGTTTTAGGAGAATTGTTTCCTACTGTTATGGAGTATTAAAATGTGATTATTCTACTCTGTTCCTTGCACACTACAGGCATCCCTCATTTTAAGCAACATAATTTCTAATTTAGGGTAAGAAAGCAAGTTGCAAGCATAGATAGAGAGTTGGAAGGGACCTCAGAATTCATCTAGCCTAATGCCCTTATTTTACAGATGTGGGTACAGAGCACTCCCCCAAATTAAATCATTTAGTTTAGTTCACAGATCTAGTAAGTGGCAGATTTTGTTGTTGTTCAGTTGTGTCTGACTCTTTAGGACCCTACGTAGGTTGGCAAAGATACTGGAGTGGTTTGCCACTTCCTTCTCCAGCTCATTTTACAGATAAGGAACAGAGACAAACAGCGTTAAGTGACTTCCCCAGGGTCACATAGATGGTAAGTGTTTGAGGTCAGATTTGAACTTAGGAAGATGAGTTTTAGGGGTGGCTAGGTGGCACAGTGAATAGAGCACCGGCCCTGGAGTCAGGGGGACCTGAGTTCAGATCCAGCCTCAGACACTTAACACAAAAAATAACTGTGTGACCTTGGGCAAGTCACTTAACCCCAATTGCCCTCCAAAAATCAAAGAATAAAAAAAGAGTAATAATAATTAAAAAAAAAAGAATAGCCCTCTTCCCCTACTCCTTAAAAAAAAAAAGATGAGTCTTTCTGACTTCAGGTCAGACATTTTAACCATTGTGCCACCTAACTGCTCTATAAGTAAGTGGCAGAGGCCAGATTTAAACCCAAATCCACTGTTCCCACCAGTTCCCACCAGAACACAGTCATTTCATAAATCATTTTTAATGAGTCTAAAGCCTTAAACTTAAGGAATTTTTAGACCAGAAGGGATGAGAAACCTGCAGGCTAAAGACCAGGGCAAATTTTCTAACAAATGCCAAATAACTCAATCCACAATTTTAAAACCCATTTTTTCTAGTTGTAAAACTGCAACATGGCTTTAAACATCATTAGTGGAAATATTCTGGAAGTCCTCAAGCTGAAGATGCTGCTCCACGTAAAAAAGATCTTTAGCTTTGGATCATGAGCAAATCTTTTGTGATCACAGTACAGGCATATTCATGGGAAAAACCTCTCCAATTTACCTCTGATACATGACTACCCATATGACCTTGGAGAAGTCCAGGGGTGGGAAACCTGTGGCCTTGAAGCCACATGTGGCCCTCTAGGTCCTCAAGTGCAGTCCTTTGAATCCAACTTCACAGAATAAATTGTCTTAATAAAAGGATTTGTTATGTAAAACTTGGACTAAAAAGTAAAAAGGCTTACCCAAGGAACTAGAAGGCCACATGTGGCTTCAAAGCTGCAGGTTCCCCGCTCCTGGATAAATCATTTCAGTGTTCCTGAGTCTCAATTTCCTTATTTGTAAAATGAGAATAACCTAGGTAGTCTCTGAGGTTCCTGGTTCCTTACAGCTCTAAATCTATGATTCCATATGACCATTCAGTTTGAGAGAAGGAAATTAGAATCAAATGTAGTAATTGTTTAGGAGAAAAATAGAATTTAAAAAGCAAATTACTTCCAGGAATTTAATAAATCCCTTTTATAAATTGTGTCTGAAAAAAAGAATGTATCACGTGGTAGCCAATGTTCTAGTGATGCGATTTGTACCATGATAATGTAGCTTGGCCATGATAATACTATCCATACATACATGTATATGTGTGTATATATGTATGTTGCCCAGCTTATCCCTTGAAGACCTTCTATCCTATAAGAGCTTGCACTTCCCTGAATAGCATTAGAGAACCCAGGGTTATATCCATATCATGTGGGATTCTCAGGAAGCCTAGGATCTATTTTAAAATACCTTATTGGAAACCCAAGATAAATGTAAGCTGAAAATAAAAAAAGACAAGGTGCTTGAAAAATAGCTCTGCATACCTTACAGTCTCAGTAAAAGACACGTATGGAGCAAAAAGGACAAGTTTCAAAGAATGTAGCAATAGAACAAAGAAAAAAACCGCAAGAATGCTTTAAGGCAGAATTAGGGCTAAAGCTGTGGAGAGAAGCCTGGATAAGAAGGGATATGGAGACCAGGCCAGGAGTTGAAGGGATGAGAAATTTTGACAATTCTTTATACTTGTCTTTTTCTCCCTTTTTCTCTGTGAGGTTCCTTCCCATTCTGCCTTTCTTTCATGAACATCTCTCATTCTTCTCCCATTAGTTGCCCTGAATTCTCTCTCTCGCCTTTTGCCTCTCTTACCCGTCTAGGTACTCTTTGCCCTGAATATCTCTTCTCTTTTCTTTGAATGTGTTCCGTTCCCTCTTTTCCCCATAATTTTTATTTTTCGATTTTCTTCTGTTTTTGTTCTTTCATTTTTAAAAATTCAATTTTATTTTCAGTTCCACATTCTCTCCTTCCCTCCTCCTACTGCCACACCCATTGAAATGGCAAGAAAAACAAAACTTGTTATAAATATGTATAATTATGCAGTACAAATCCCCACATTAAACATGTTTTTAAAAAAAGGAGAAGGGGGAAAGGAAGAAAGGAAGAAAAAAACCATGCCTCAATCTGCCCTCTAACTCCATTAGCTCTCTATTTGGAGGTGAATTGTATGTTTCATCCTGAGCTGGTTGAAATTGTGTCTGGTTATTATATTGATCAGATTTCCCAAGACTTTTGGGGTTGCTTGTCTTTCAATATTGTTATTGTAGAAATTGTTCTCCCGGTTCTAGCTTCGTTTTGCATCAGTTCATACAAGTCTTCCCAGGTTTTTCTAAAACTATTTTCTCATCATTTCTTTAAAAATTTTTTTTTACTTTTAAGTATTTTATTACACACACACACACACACACACACACACACACACACACACACACACACACACACAATATTTAACATTCGTTTTTTAAAATTTTGAGTTCCAGAGTCTCTCTCTTTCTCCCTCCCCCATCTTGAGAATAGAAACTATATGATATAGGTTATTGTGCAGTCATGTAAAACACTTCTATATTACTCATGATATGAAAGAAAACAGATTAAAAACAAACAAACAAATCAAATAAAGTTTAAAAAATGTGTATTCAGACCCCATCAGTTCTTTCTCTGGAGGTAGATAGCATTTTTCATCATAAGTCTTTTAGAACTGTCTTGGATCATTGTATTGCTAAGAATAGCTAAGTCATTCAAGTTGATCACTGTACAATATTGTTATTACTATATATATTATTTGGTTCTGCTCACTTCAGTTTGCATCAGTTCATATAAATCTTCCCAGATTTTTCTAAAGGCATCCTGCTCATTATTTCTTATAGCACAATAGTATTCCATCACTATCATATACCATGAGTTATTCAGCCATTCTCCAATTGATAGGTATCCCCTCAATTTCCCATTCTTTGTTATCACAAAAGGAGCTTTTAAAAAAATCTCTTTGGGACACAGACCTAGTAATGCTATTTCTGGGCTAAAGTATATGTACAATTTTATAGTTTTTATCCTTTGAGCATAGTTCCACATTGCTTTCCAGATTAGTTGGATAAGTTCATAACTCTACCAACAGTATTTTAGTGTCCCAATTTTTCCACATCCCCTCCAACATTTGGCATTTTCCTTTTCTTTCATATTAGCCAATCTGATAGGTTTGAGGTGGTAGCTTAAAGTTATTTTAATTTGCATTTCTCTAATCAATACTTTTTAGAGCATTTTTTTCATTGCTATAGATAGCTTTGATTTATTCATCTTAAAACTGTCTATTCATATCCTTGGACCATTTATCAATTGGGGAATAATCTTTACTATAAATTTGACTCAGTTCTTTGTATATTTGAGAAATTAGGCCTTTATCAGATACACTTGCTGTAAATTTTTTTTCATTGTTTTTAAGGAATTATCTTCAGTGAGCTTTTGGACCTCCTTTTCCATTTGACCAATTTTGCTTTTTTTTTTTAAACAATTGGGGTTAAGTACCTTGCTCAAAGTTACAAGGCTAGTTTATTTAATGTGTGGATGCTAAGTAACTGAGGCTGGAACTGATCCCGGGTCCTCCTGACTCCGGGGTTGGTGCTCTTACTCACTGTGCCACCTAGCCACCCCTCCAATTTTGCTTTTTAAGTCATTCTTCTCCTCATTGTCTTTTTGGACCTCTTTTACCATTTGGCCTAGTCTGGTTTTTAAGATGTTATTTCTTCAGTATTTTTTTGTGTCTCCTTTACCAAGCTATTTTTCATGATTTTCTTGCATTGCCCTCATTTCTCTTCCCAATTTTTCTTCTACCTCTCTTACTTGATTTTCAAAATCTTTTTTGAGTGCTTCCATGGCCCAAGACAAATTCATATTTTTCTTGGAGGCTTTTGGATGGAGGAGCTTTGACTTTGTTGTCTTCTTCTGAGCGCATGTTTTGATCTTCCTTATCACCATAGTAACTTTCTATAGTCAGAGTTTTTTTTTCTGTCGTTTATTCATTTTCCTAGCCTATAACTTAACTTCTAACTTTTTGTTAAAGTAGGACTTTGTTTTTGGGGTGGAGGGCTCAATATCCCAAGCTTCAGGGGTTTTGTGCTAGAGATACTTCTAGGGACCTATAAGTTTTCAGTTCTTCCAAGGTGATATGATCTAAGGAGAGGTGTTTACTACTCTCCTGATCTGTGCTCCGGTCTGTGAGTGACCACAAGCACTCTTTTCTTCCCTGGAACTGTGGGGAGGGTCCTCCCTCCCTCCACTGTCACCACAAACTCTGCTGTGCTAGTGTTCCTCCTTACCCTGAGACTGCTACCCAGGATTGTGACCTGGATTGTCTGTAGGCTGAGGACTCCTGCTGCTGCTGCTACTAATTAATTTACTCCCAAGGCCTGCTCCTGGTTTCCTGGAACTCCTGATTTGCTGGCAGGGCCTGTGTTGGACTGTGCTCCACTCTCACCCAAATGTGACAGCCCCTTCCTACTGACCTTCCAAGCTGTCTTTGGCATCTGTGGGCTGAGAAGTCTGGAAACTACCACTCCTGCCTGAGGCCTGCTCCAAGTTTGCTGTGGCTTTGTTTGTGCTGATGTGGCCTATACTGGGCTGTGTTCCTCTCTCAACCTGGTGCAACTGACCTTTCCTACCAACTTTCCAAGTTTTCTTGGGCTAGAAGTTAGTTTCTCTCCATCTTTTTGTGGGTTCTGCTGCTCTAGAATTTCTTTAGAGTCATTTTTAAAAGGTATTTGGAGAGCTTTAGGGGTGAGCTCAGGCTAGTCCCTACCTTTACTCTGCAATCTTGGTTTTATGTCCAATTTTTTTCATAGTTAAGATTACTGTGTATTTCCCTTCATCCTATTTTCCTTTCTGTTTATCTGTCTCTCTCTCCTTTCACCTTGTCTGTCCTCAAAGGTATTTTGCTTCTGACCACTGCTTCTCCCAGTCTACCTTCCCTTCTATCAATCTGTTCTCCCTTTTTTTAATCCCTTTCTCCTACTTTCCAATAAAGTGGATTTCTATACCCAACTGAGTATGTATGCTATTCTCTCTTTGAGCTAATTTTGATGAGAGTAAAATTAAAGCTGTCTACCTACCCCCACCCCGCCTTCCCCTCCACTGTAAAACCTTTTTTGTGCCTCTTTTATGTAAGCTAATTTAACCCATTCTACTTCTCACTTTCCCCTTCTCCCAGCGTATCCCTCTTCCTCACCCCTTAATTTTATTTTTTTAGATATCATCTCAACATATGTGCTCTGTCTATGTGTGCTCCTCTAATCACCCTAATAATGATACAGTTTTTGAAGTTACAAGTATCATTTTTCCATGTAGGGATATAAGCAGTTTAATCTTATTAAATTACTTATGATCTCTATTTCCTGCTTACCTTCTTAGACTTCTTTTGAGTCTTGTATTTGAAAGTTAAATTTTTGATTCAGCTCTGGTATTTCATTAGGAATTCTGGTAAATCCTGTATTTCATTGAATATCCATTCCCCCTTCCCCCAAAGGATTATACTCAGTTTTGCTGGGTAGGTGATTCTTGGTTATAATTCTATCTCCTTTGCCCTCCAGAATATCATATTTCTAGCCCTCTGATCCTTTAGAAACTGCCATATCTTGTGCTGTCCTGACTAAAGCTCCATGATATTTGAATTGTTTCTTTTTGGCTGTTGCACTTATTTTCTCCTTGACCTGGGAGCTCTGGAATTTGGATCTAAAATTCCTGGGAGTTTTCATTTTGGGATCTCTTTCAGGAGGGGATTAGTGAATTCTTTTAATTTCTATTTTACCCTCTGGTTCCAGGATATCAGAGCAGTTTTCTTTCATAATTTCTTGAAATATGATGTCTAGGCTCTTGTTTCTTTTTTTTTTTTGGTTACATTTCTTCATATAAAAAGTAAACACTCTGTCCTTGAGTCCCTTGTCATTAGTCTTTGATGTTTACCTTATATTTCTCTTAACTCATATGTAAAATTTTCTATTGATTTCAGGTCTTTTTGAAACAAAAATCCTAAAAGTCTGGCAATTCATTGAATATCCATTTTTTTCATCCGGGATTATACTTAACTTTGCCATGTGTGATACTTTTGGCTACAACCCCAATTCTTTTACTCTTTGATATATTGAGCCCTGCAATCTTTTAGTGTTGCTACTGCTAGGTCTTGTGTGATATATATACATATATATATGTATATATATATACATATATATAGATATATATATACATATATATCTATATATACATATATATGTATATATATACATATATATACTATTATTAATATTATTTTACATTTACCTGGACAATAAGATATACAGGCACTGGGGCATAGAGATCCACTGTGCCCTACTGGGAAGTCGGAGGGGGTATGGGAGAAGATATGGGAGAGAACAGATTGGAGGAGGGGATATCCAGTGGGATCTCTATTTTGGGGTGGTGGGTAGGGGAAAAAGATAAAATTTGTAACTCAAAATCTTGTGGAAATGAATGATGCAAACTATAAGTGAATAAAGCATTTGGAAAAAAAAAGAAAATTTAATGAGCAACAAGAAAAAAATTCAAATATAGCAGAGCCACAGTATACACACACACACACACACACACACACACACACACACACACACACACACACACACATACATTTCTATTCCCTTCAACTGTTCTGATACTGAGAAAAGTTTCATAAGTTACAATTACTGTTTTCCATGTAGGGATGTAAATAGTTCAATTTTGATAAGTTCCTTATGATTTCTTTTCCCTGTTTACCTCCTCATGCTTCTCTTGCTTCTTGTATCTGAATTTCAAATTTTCTATTCAACTCTGGTTTTTTTATCAAGAATACTTGAAAGTCCTTTAGTCCACTGAATGACCATATTTTCCCCTGAAACATGATACTCAGTTTTGCTGTGTAGGTGATTCTTGGTTTTAATCCCAGCTCCTTTGACCTCCAGAATATCATATTCCAGGCCTTTCGATCCCTTAGTGTAGAAGCTGCCAGATCCTGTGTTATCCTGATTGTGTTTCCACAATATTGAAATTGTTTCTTCCTGGCTGCTTGTCATATTTTCTCCTTGATCTGGGGACTCTGGAACCTGGCTATAATATTCCTAGAAGTTTTCTTTTTTGTGATCTTTTTCAGGAGGTGATTGGTGGATTCTTTCAACTTCTATTTTGCCCTCTGGATCTAAAACATCAGGGCAATTTTCCTTGAGAATTTCTTGAAAGATGATTTCTAGGTTCTTTTTTTGATCATGGCTTTCAGGTAGTCCAATAATTCTTAAATTATCTGTCCTGGATCTATTTTCTAGGCTGGTTGTTTTTCCAATAAGATAGTTCACATTTTCTTGTTTTTTGCATTCTTTTTATTTTGTTTTATTAGGATAAAACATGGAGTCATTAGTTTTCCCTTGCCCAATTCTAATTTTTAAGGAATTATTTTCTTCTGAGCTTTTGCACCTCCTTTTCCATTTGACCAATTTTATTTTTTTAAAGAGTTCTTTTCTTCATTCGGTTTTTGTGCCTCTTTCACTATTTGTCCTATTTTGTTTTTTGAGGTGTTATTTTCTTTAGTATTTTTTGTGCCTCCTTACCAAGCTGTTGATTCTTTTTTTCATTATTTTCTTGCATCCCTCTCATTTCTTTTCCTGATTTTTCCTCTACCTCCCTTATTTTTATTTATTTTTTATTTTTTTTGTTTTTTGGAGGGCAATTGGGATTAAGTAACTTGCCCAAGGTCACACGGCTAGGTTTTTGTTTGTGTGTGTTAAGTGTCTGAGGCCGGATCCGAACTCAGGTCCTTCTGACTCCAGGGCTGGCACTCTACTCACTGTGCCACCTAGCCGCCCCTACCTCCCTTATTTTAAAAATCTTTTTCTGTAAGTGATAAATAAAATAATTTTAAAAATATTTTTTGAGGTCTTCCAGAAATTCTTTTTTAGGTATAAGACCAATTCACATTTTTCTTTGAAGTTTTGCTTTCAGCTCAAGCATTACTTTCTACAGGAAGCTTTTCCTGATTCTCCCAGATCTTAGTGTCTACTCTCCCAAAATTACCTTGTATTTTTTTATTGTTTATTCTCTATATACCTATTTATGTCCATACCATCTCTATTAGAATAGAAAGTCCTAGGGTGTAGAGACTTTTTCTTTCTTTTCTTTTAAAAAAAATATCTCCAGTACATAACAAAACAATTAATAAATGCTTGTTGAATGAATGATTGTTGGATGGTTGATATTTCTTCTGAATTCCAGACTGGCATTTCCCATTGCCCATAAGGCATTTCTGTCTTGATGTTCCACTAGCATCTCTAACTCAAGACATTAGGAATTGGTTTATTATCTTTGTCCCTAACCCTGTTCCTCCTATGAATTTGCTCTTTTTGTGGCCTATCCACTCAGTGTTTTAATCAAGCCCAGAATTTTAATAAACAAAGAAAGCATCAAGCAAAATTGATCCGACAGCAGGGTTTATTAAGTAATATATAAACCATATGGACATACTTACTCATGAAGATACAAGAAAATATGCAGATCCTTGTCTATGTGAAAAAAAATCCCACCCCTCAAATATAGAGTATTTTCACAATCTCATTGCTATCTCCTGGGTCTCTGTTCTTGTCTAACACTAATTCCACCACTAACTGGCCTACAGATTCTAGGGGTGTATGGTTTTATACTAAACCAGACAATGGGAACTAGGACCCCTTACCAATACATTAATCTCATGCTGGTCAGATGAGGTTGAACACAGGCTGGGAGAATTCCTTTGGAATCAGAAGAAGAACTCATGGATATTCTTCAGTCACATTTAGCTTTCTCCATTTATATGTTTCACCCGCTCTGGGAAAAATAGGTCTTGTCATATTGGCTTGTATCACTCAGTATCCCATCTTCCTAACTTTGATTTGATCTTTGATTCTTCTTTCCCTCAGGTCTTTTCCCTTTTTCTTTTATCTCTTTGGGTTATGACCTACTAGTGCTATTGTTAGATTAAAGGGTATGCACAATGCCTTTTAGGTGTAGTTCCAAATTATTATCCAGAATGATTAGACCAGTGCACGACCTCATTGACAGTGCATTAGTGTACCTATTTTTCCACTTCCCTTCTAGCATTTATCGATTTCCTTTCCCATGAGGTTAGCCAATATGATAGAAGTGAAGTGGTAACCCAGAATTGTTTTAGTCTGCATTTCTATAATTACTAATGATTTAGAGCATGTTATGTGACTATTGACAAATTCAGTGTCTTCTTCTGAAAATAGCCTCTTCATATCATTTCACCATTTGTCAATTGGGGAATAGCTTTGATTTTTATATATTTTGTATATATTTTATATATTTGAGAAATGAGGCCTTTATCAGAGAAATTTGTTATAAATTCCCACCCCAACCCCCACCTAGTTTTCTGCTTTCCTTATAATTTTGGTTGCATTGGTTTTGTCTGCACAGACTTTTAAATTTTATATATTCAGAATTATCCATTTTATTTCCATGATTCTATCTATTTCTTATTTGGTCATAAAATCTTTACTTATCTGCAAACCTAAAAGAATTTTTTCCATGCTCCTCTCATTTACTTTTGATATCACCCTTTATAGTTAAATCATGTACTCATTTTGATCTTATCTTGGTGTATGGTAAGAGATGGTGGTCTATGCCTGGTTTCTGTCAGACTTTCTTCTAGTTTTCCAGTGTTTTTTGTCAAATAGTGAGTTTTTGTACCAAAAGTTTGGGTCTTTAGGTTTATCAAACATTAGATTGTTATGGTAATTTCCTACTGTGTGTTGTATACCTAACTATTCCACGAATATGCCATTCTATTTCTTACCCAATATTAGATTGTTGTGATGAATACCACTTTGTAGTATAGTTTGAGATGTGGTAAGGTTAAGCCACCTTCCTCCACATTTTCTTCATCAATTCCCTTCATATCCTTGACCCTTTGTTTTTCCAGATGAATTTCATTATTATTTTTTCTAACTCTGTAAAATAATTCTTTGGTAGTTTAATTGGTATGACACTAAATAAGTAAATTAATTTAGATAGAATTGTTAATTGTATTATATTGGCTTAGCCTACCCATGAGCAATTAATATCTCCCCAGTTGTTTATATCTATCTTTATTTTGTAAAGTGTTTTGTAATTGTTTTCCTATAGTTCCTGAGTGTGCCCTGGCATGTATACTCCCAACTACTCTCTATTGTCTGCAGTTGTTTTAAATGGAATTTATCTTTCTATCTCTTTCTGCTGGGTTTTGTTGGTAATATATAATGCTGATGATTTATGTGTTTTTTTTATATCTTATAACTTTGCTAAAGTCAATTGTTTCAGTTAGTTTTTAGTTGATTCTCAACCAGCATATCATTTTCAAACCAATATATCATTTTCAAAGAGAGATAGTTATGTTTCCTTGTTGCCTATTCTTATTCCTTCAATTTCTTTTTCTTATCTAATTGCTATAATTAGGATTCCTAATACAACATAGGATAACAATGGTGATACTGTATATCCTTACTTGACTCTGATCTTATTGACATGGCTTCTAATTTATCCCCATTACAGATAATCCTTGCTCTTGATTTCAGATAGATACTATTTATCATTTTTAGAAAAGCTCCATGTATTACTATGCTGTCTAGTGTTTTTAATAGGTATGGGTATTGCATTTTGGCAAAAGCTTTTTCTACATTTGTTTATATAATCATATAATTTTTGTTGTTTTTTTTATTGATATGGCAAATTATGCTGCCGGTTTTAGTTTCCCTGATAGTGAACGAGCCTTGCATTCTGGGTATAAATCCCACCTGGTCATAGTGTATAATCTTTGTGATATATTGCTATAATCTCATTTTTAGTCTTTTGTTTAAATTTTTTTGCATCAATACTCATTAGGGAAATTATAGTTTTCTTTCTCTGCTTTTGCTCTCCCTGATTTAGGTATCAAGACCATATGTGTGTTATAGAAGGAATTTGGTAGGATTTCTTCTTTACCTATTTTTCAAATAGTTTATATAGTATTGGAATTAATTTTTCTTTAAGCGTTTATTAGAATTTACTTGTAAATCCACCTGGTCCTGGTGATTTTTTTCTCTTCCCAATATTTCCTCAACTTCTCTTATTTGGTTTTCAAAATCCTTCTTAAGGTCCTCTATGGCCTGTAACCATATTTTTCTTGGAAGCTTTTGGTGCAGGAGTTCTGACTTCCTTGTCTTCCTCCTGTTCCATGCTTTGATATTTTTTGTCCCTAAAAAAGGATTCTGTGGTCTGTTTGTGCTTCCTCTGCTTGCTCATCTTGCCAGCCAATTACTTGACTTTTGAGGTCTTTGCCACAGTAGAATTCTGCTTCCAGAGAGGGAAGCTTTGCCCCAAATCACTGGGGTTTTCTCAGCTGCTGGAGCTATTAGTTGGCCGACCTCTCTGAAGCCTCCATATGCTCTGGCAAATTGTTCACACACCCCAGGACCTCCACCCTAGACAGAAATCCAGATCCAAGCAGGTTAAAGCAAGAGTGATTACCCCTCAGACTGGTCGCTTGGTCCCCCTACAATCTGCAGGCCAGGAGCCCTGAAGCAGCCACATGGTGTCAACTGCTGCACCTCAGCCACTTCTCCCCTGGGGGAAAGGTAGGGCAATTGGGCTTAAGTGACTTGCCCAATGTCACAAGGCTAGCTTTTTGTGTTAAGTGTCTGAGGCTGGATTTGAACTTAGGTCCTCCTGACTCCAGGGCTGGTGCTCTATTTACTGCACCACCTAGCCACCCCTTTCCTATTCTTCCTATTTCCATTAAGTTTTCTCCAGAGGCTTATCATATCTATCTTTTCTGAAATTCTATTCATCTCCTTAGCTGTTTTCTTATTTATTTTGTTGTTAGATTTAGCTATTTCTGAGAGGGGAGAATTGAGGCACCCCACTAGAATAGTTTTACCATCTATTTCCTCTTGCAATTTATTTAACTTTTCCTTTAAGATTTTGAATGTTATACCCTTTGGTACACACCAGTTTATTTTTTTTTCCATTTCATTTTTATTCTTTTCTTTCTTTTTTTTTTTAAACAAATGCTTTATTAACTTCTGTTTTACATCATTCATTTCCACCAGATTTTGAGTTACAATCATTTTCCCCCCATTATTCCCCTACCCAACCTCCCAGAATAGTAGTCCCACAAGATATCACTTCCTCCAATCTGCTCTCTCCCATACCTTCTCCCATACCCCTATCGACTTTTCCATTAGAGGAAGGTGAATCTTTGTGTCCCAATGCCTGCACATCTTATCTCCCTATTACAAGCGAAAGAGTATTACTAATAATATTTATATATATTTGAAACATTTAATGTTACGACCTCAAATTTCAGATCCATTTCCTTCCTCCCTTGTCACCCATTCCTTCTTGGGAGATAAGCAAGTCAGTATATGTTGTACATGTCTATCTATGCAAAACATTATCATAGTAGATATATTGTACAAGGCTGCTTATAATTCCCTCCCACTCATCCCACCCCCCACCTGGTCTATTCCCTACATGATCCTGTCCCTCTTCTATAGTGGGTACTTCCAACCTCCCCTCCCCCCAAGGATGCCTCCCATCCATCATCCCTCCTCTCATCCCCCTTCCCCCTATTCTGCTGTAGGTCGAGATATCCCATTTAGTATGTATGTCATTCTCTCCCTGAACCAAATTCAATGTGAATGTGGTTTTGTCTTTTTAGCCTTCCTATTCTCCCCCTCCCTTGCAACCACTTCCCCTTGCTTCTTCTACATGGGATAGTTTACCCTACCCTGTCTCTCCCCTTCTCCTCTTGCCACTTTCCTCTCTCACCTCATAATTTCATCCCTTGAGTATTCTCCCTTCCCAACAAATTCAACCTATACCCTCTATCCATATATAACTGTAACCATATACACACACATTCACATATGTATTCATATGACCACACCCCTTCTTCCATTATTTTCATAGTGAGAAAGATATCATCAGTCACAGTTATTGCTTTTCCATATAGGAATGTAAATAGTTCAACTTTGATGAGTTCCTTTTGATTTCTTTTCCCTGATTACCTTCTCAGGCATCTCTTGCTTCTTGTGTCTGGATGTCAAATTTTCTATTCAATTCTGTTTTTTTCCTCAAGAATGCTTGAAAGTCCTCTATTCCACTGAATGAACATATTTTCCCCTGAAACAAAATACTCAGTTTTGCTGGGTAGGTGACCCTTGGGTTCAGTCCCAGTTCTTTTGCCCTCTGGAATGTTGTATTCCATGCCCTTCAATCCCTCAGTGTAGAAGCTGCCAGGTCCTGTGCTATTCTGATTGTGTTTCCACAATATTGAAATTGTTTCTTCCTGGCTGCTTGTAGTATTTTCTCCTTGATCTGGGGATTCTGGAACCTGGCTATAATATTCCTGGGAGTTTTCTTTTTGGGATCTTTTCAGGAGGTGATCTGTGGATTCTTTCAACCTCTATTTTGCCCTCTGGATCTAAAACATCAGGGCAGTTTTCCTTGAGAATTTCTTGAAGGGTGATTTCTAGGTTCTTTCTTTGATCATGGCTTTCAGGTAGTCCAATAATTTTTAAATTGTCTCTCCTGGATCTATTTTCCAGGTCAGTGGTTTTTCCTGTGAGATATTTCACATTGCCTTCTACTCTTTCATTTGTTTGGATCTGCTTAACAGCATCTTGATTTCTCATAAAGTCGTTAGCTTCCATTTGCTCCAGTCTAACTCTGAAGGAATGAATCTCCTCAGTGAACTTTTGAGATTCTTTTTCCATCTGGCAAATTCGAATTTTTAAGGCATTCTTCTCCTCATTGCCCTTTTGGGCCTCCTTTGCCATTTGAGTTAGTCTATTTTTTAAGGTGTTGTTTTCTCAGTCAGGCTGTTGACCCTCATTTCATACTTTTCCTGCATCCTTCTCATTTCTCTTTCCAATTTTTCCTCCACTTCTCTTATTTGATTTTAAAGTCCTTCTTAAGGTCCTCTATGGCCTGCAACCCACTCATGTTTTCCCCTGGGGCTTTTGGAGCAGGACTTCTGACCTCACAGTCCTTTTCCCGCTCTATGCCCCCAAAATAGGAGTCTAGGTTGCATTTTTCTGTTTCCTTTGCCTTGGCATGTTGCCACTTAATTACTTGACTTTTGGGCTTGTTGCCACACTATGGCTTTAAGGCCAGATAGAGGAATTTTCGTCCCAAACGTGTGCGGGGCAACTTCCGTTTCTGGCAAGCTGTAAACCCACCCACAACTTCCACCCTAGATCACAATCCAGATCCAGGGAGGTTAAAGCAAGAGCGATTACCCCCCAAGACTGATCGCTGGATCTCCCCACGATTTGTAGGCTGGGAGCCAGACCTACCTCTGAAAACTACAAAATGGCGTGTCTCCTCAGTGGCTTCTAGCCCCCAGGGGAGGGAGCTGACGCATTCCCCAAATACAGGCCCCAAAGTCCATAGGACACTAACCTCTTACTTTGTCCTAGGCATGTCTATGTTGATAATTCTGGAATCGCCACAGCTCCTGGTGTTCTGGAGTTCCTCCAGCTGGCTGCTGGCCCTGCCGCCCTGGAGCTAAAACCTTGGCTCACACGGACCTGGGCTCGGCTCGGCTAGGCTCTTGCGCTCTGCGCGCTGCCGGCTCCCAGACTGCTGCGCTGGTCCTTCCTGCAGGGCTGCTGGGCTGTCCTCAGCGGGAGGTTAGCTTCTCTGTGTCGTTCTGTGGGTGCTGGGGCTCCAGAAGTTGTTCACAGTCCTTTTTTACATAGTTTGTGGGGAATCTGGGGGCAGAGAGGCTTGGAAGAGCTGTTTCTACTCTGCCATCTTGGCTCCGCCCCTACACCAGTTTATTTTTGATATTACTTCATTGTCTATGATACCTTTGAGATAAATGTCATTTTCTTCATATCTGTTTTTGCTTTTGTTTCATTTGAGGTCATGATTGCTACTCTTCACTTTTTTATTTCAGCTAATGCATAACAGATTTTACTCCAGTCCCTTATTTTAGTTCTTTATATAGATTTCTATTTCAAGGTTCTTTGTTTTGTTTTGTTTTGTTTTGTTTTTTGTAAATGACAAATTGTTGGGTTCTGGTTTCTAATCCATTCTGCTGTTTCTGTTTTATGAGTGAGTTCATCCTATTCACATTCACCATTATGATTAGTAACTGTGTTGTTTCTTGTCTTCCTATTTTCTTTTTTTCTTTTTTTGGAGGGGGGAAGGCAGGGCAATTGGGGTTAAGTGACTTGCCCAAGGTCACATGGCTAGTTTTTGTGTTAAGTGTCTGAGGCTGGATTTGAACTTAGGTCCTGCTGACTCCAGGGCCAGTGCTCTATTCACTGCACCACGTAACCACCCCCAGTTATCTTATTTTCTTTTGTTTCTCCTTCTCTATCCTTTTTCCCCTGTCTCTCCTCAAAAATACCTTTTGCTTTTGACCATTGCCTCCTTTAATCTATCCTACATCCTCCCCTTTCTCTTAGCCTCTTCCACTCCTAGTACCCTGTGGGTAAGATGTATTTCTACACCCAATTGAATGTGTATATATTTTTCACTCTTTCATCAATTCAGATGAGAATGAAGTTCAAGCATTGCCTCTCCACTTTCCCCTCCACTGAAAATAATCCTCCATGTTTGTCTCTTTTATGTGAGGTAATTTTCCCATTCTTCTTCTCCCTTCCTCGTCTTAGTGCTTCCCTCTTTCTCACTTTAACATTTTTTTTTTAGACCATCTCAACAAGATCCACTCATGCTTGTGCCCTCTGTCAATATAGACTCCTTTTAACCTCTCTAATAATTGTAAATTCTTAGGAGTTGCATGAGTTGTCTTCTCATATAAGAATGTGTACAGTTTAACTTTCTTAAGCCCCTTGTGGGGATTTTCTCTTTCATGTTTACCTTTTTACTCTTCTCTTGAGTCTTCTATTTCAATGTAAAATTTTCTATTCAGCTCTGGTCTTTTCATCAGGAATATTTGAAAGTCCTCTATTTTGTTAAATGTCCATTACCTCTGCCCCGCCCCCCCATCCCCCCAGGATTATACTAAGTATTGCCAGGTAGGTGTTTCTTGGTTGTAATCCTAGCTCCTTTGACTTCTAGAATATCATATTTTAAGATCTCCTCTTCTTTATCATGGTAGCTGCTAAATCATATGTGATCCTGACTGTGTTTCTATGATATTTGAATAGTTTCTTGGTTTGTTTGTTTTTTTCTGGCTGCTTCTTGACTTGGCAGTTCTGAAATTTGTCTATAATATTCCAGGGAATTTTCATTTTGGGATTTCTTCCTGGAAATGATTGGTACATTCTTTTGATTTCTGTTTTGCCCTCTGGTTCTAAAATATCTGGACAGTTTTCCTTTACAACTTCTTGTAATATGATGTCTTTGATCATGGCTTTAAGGTAGTCCAATAATTCTTAAATAATCTCTCCTCTATCTGTTTTCCAGGTCAATTATTTTTCCTATGAGACATTTCATATTTTCTTTTGTTTTTATTTTTCATTTTTTGGTTTTGTTTTTTGTTATTTCTTGGTGTCTCAAGGAGTCATTAGCTTGACTAATTCTACTTTTTAGGAATTATTTTATTTAGTGAGGTTTTGCATCTCTTTTTGCTTTTGGCCAGCTCTGCTTTTTAAGGAGTTATTTTCTTTAGTAATTTCTGTGCCTCTTTTACCAAGTTGTTAATTCTTTTTCTATAATTTTCTTGCATCAGTCTTATTTCTTTTCCCAATTTTCCCTCTTCTGTTCTTATTTTATTTTAAAAAATCATTGTTGTTCATTTTAATTTTTTTTTTACCTTTTTCATTTACTTTTCTAGGAATTCTTGTTGGGCTTATGTCCAGTCCACGTTTTTCTTTGAAGCTTTACTTGTATCTATTTTCATATCTTCTCCCAAGTTTGTGTCTTGGTATTTCTTGTCACCATAGTAGGTTTTTATGGTTAGATTCTTTTATTTGTTGTTGTTGTTTGCTCATTTTCTAGGCAATTTCTTGACTTTGAACTTTATGTTATAGTTGTGTTCTGCTCACCTCTGAGGAGATGGGGTGGGTACATTCTCTATCCCAAACTTTAGGTTTTGCCCTGCTCTTTTCACAGTTGGTTTTGGGGGGGGGGCGCTGTAAGTTTTTGGTACTACCAAGGTAGTATGATCTATTCTAGGCAGAGGTGTCATTGCTTACCTTGTCTGTGTTTTATTCCTAACCAGGAAGGGCCCCTGCTTTCTTATGACCACAAATACTAGTGAATTTCTTTCCACCTGGGAACTGCAACCTGGAACTGGGTAATGGGCTAAGTAATGAGTTGCTAAGTGGTCCCTGATCCTGATCCCAGTACCCACACAGGGGTCTCCTCTAATCTCTTTCTGACCATTTGTCCAATCTCTTTACTATATCTGGGTGGTGAGAATTGCTGCTACTTCAACCTGTGTTCTCACCCCAGCATCACATATCTTTCTTTCTGACCTCCTGTGAGTGCAAGGAAAGTGGAATTTTTGTTGAGTTTTTTTTTTTAATTCAATTTCCCAGGTTCATGCTTAATTGTAAACATCTAAAGGATCAATCTCTTTTGAACCCTAGTAATTCATAGCTATACTGAGTCACATAGGCTTTTGTTCTTTCTGGCTCTGTGCCTAATAGACAAAAGTACATATATATATATATCGAGGTGAGATATTGCCTCTGGGGCTCACTCATGGGAACAATGTTTCATCTGAGGTCTTTTTGATTTCCTAGACAATACTCTGGGTTGTTAAGGGACCCTCCCCCAACTTTGTGAACCCAGATATTGAGAGTCTGGTAATGTAAGTAAATAGTTCTATTACTCTATTAAGACAATTGGAGCCCTGTCTATTGGATCACTAAAGTATGGGGTTTAGTGGGCCTGGGAGAGTTGTCTGTTATTTCCCAATTGTTATATAATTTTACTGTGCCCAGAACCCAGATTGGAGTGGCCCCTCCCCATGTAAGCCTGGGGGAGGATGAGCTACCCTGGAGTTGGGGTGGTATGGGCCAGAGACAGAGGCTGGGGGCAGGAATCCCTGGAGTCTGTTGTGTCTGGATCCAGGCAGGAGTAGGAAGAGCTTGGAATGGAGCAGTCTCTTCCCCCATGAGGTGAAATGTGGGGCAAGAGTGGAGAACTGCCTGTGTCAGAACCCAGGCAGGAGTGGTCAGTCCTTGGACCTGCAGGAGGAGGAGCCCTAGAGTGTGGGACTCAGGCCTGAGTTGAGATGGAGGTTTTGCAGCAGGGAAGGAGCAGTGAGCATGCTTTCCTGCTATGCTGCCCTAGGATGGATTGGGACCCAGGGGATAGAGTTGTCCATGGGGTAATGGGGGAAGTGCTATGTCCCTGGGGACCCACCCTGTTGGCTTTGTCATCCAGCCTCCCCTCAGGACTTGGAAGCAGGGGGCTGGAGCAATGTTAGAACTTGAACTGTTTGGCTCATTTGAGCATGCGTGCACCTGAAAGTGCCAGGTGGGAGCCTACAACAGTAGTGTGGGGAGAAGGACACACCCCCAAGAGGACTTTACTTTGACACTCTGTTTGGTTTGAGGTGATTGTAACCTACTGTGACCAAAGGGTGGAGGGTGTTGTGTTCTCTGCTACCTCTGGGAATTTGCTATGTTAAGGGAAGACCCTGGCCCAGGATCCCTTGATTGTATAAACAAGTATTTTGGGACAGTACCCGAGTGAGAAGGAGCTGGTTGATTATTTCCCAAAGATTTTGGCCCGCTCTCCAAAAACGTATAAAGTGGAGGGTATGACATGTTATGTTATATACTTTTATGTCTGTTTAAGGCCATTTGGCCATGCTGATAATAAGTTGGTATGTTGTTGTGGATGTTATGCTTTAATTTCTTGAATAAAGCTTAGTTTTGAGTAAATAGAGTGCTTATTATACTGTGTGATTTGATTCTTAAAATATATGTATATATATATAATATATGTACATATTCACAGCAACAGCCATCAAGTGTGCTGTGTTGATTGATGTTACACCTCTTAAATTGTCTTGGCCTAGAAAAATATCTCATCCCAACCATTTGTTGGCTATACCACTCCAGAATTTGATTTGGTGCATTATTTTAAAGTTGTTTGGAGGGGAACATTAGGAGAGTTTGGTTGGAATGCTTCCTCTACTCCACCACCTTTGTTCTGCCTCCCCCAGAATTCCTATAACATTGCAATCTTAAATATATTGCTAGATTAAGTAGAAATGGCATTGAGGAAAAAAAGAATTGGAAACACAATTGGACTAGAACATATACAGATAGAAAAAGTTTATCCTAGGAGCAACACAGTTCTGAGGGCTTTCAGAGATTGATTCTCAAAGTGTCTGGAAGTGGAAAGGCATGAAAAGTATAAAGGCCAAAGGCATTTAAAAAACAACAACAAAAATCTCAAACATTATTGCTAAAACAAAAAGGTGACTGAGAGAATATAGCTATCTACTGGTCTATAAACCCACTTTCTCATCTACATAAAATGTCTATGAGAACAATCTACATATACGTTAAGGTATTAGATAAGGGTATAGATTAGGGTATTAGAAGGAGATAGAGAGACTCACAATGTACCCCCAGCAGATTATGGTGTTACAATTAAAGATATGGAAAATATAATGTCCTCTTGTGGTTATTATTTACTATGAAAAAAACAACTTTTGTTTCAGTAGAGCAAAACACCACCTTTGGGTCTCTCCTCTAGCAAGTGTCTCTTATGCATAGGTCAAGATCCTATAATGTAGCCTTCAAAGGTGTAACAACAGAGATAATCTTGGTCAATGACCCTCTGATAGCAAGGGAGTCTTGAAAAAAGGAGTATGTGTTCACCAGAGGTGTTTGCTTTGTCATGTGGAGACAAATACAAAATTCTAGGCAAAAAGGGATTCCTAATAAATGAGGAGGTCCTCCAAACTTCTCTGTTTGTGGATGGCATTGTGCTTATTGTGTCAACCCCCCAAATTTGGCAAAAGTGGCTAAAAAAGATGCATAATCAGTTAAAAGAGTTTGGCCTAGCTATTCACATAGGAAAAAAACAAGTGGATGAAGGATATCTTTTGTCTGATCTAGATTGGAAGCCTGTATGGAGAGTTTGTAGATCAGTAATACATGCATCTGTGATAGATATCACAATGGACTATGATTTGGATCCAAAATTAAATAGGAAGAGGAAGAGAATGGGCTGGATTTCCTTTGAGATATTGCACTATTCCCATTAATAACTCCAAATTTTTTTGAAATGGCCCCTTTTTAAAAAAAATATTCCTCTGATGATTTTGTATGAATGCCAAGTCATGAAATACTATCTTCTTCAAAGAAATGAAGCTGAGGGCAATGGAGATATGCATGGCAGGCATAAACAACTTTAACAAAATTACACACAAAGAATTATGAAGGCAACAGGATAAAAGACATTATCAAGAAAACTTATAAAAAGAAAAAAATGGGCTGGTCACACAATGAGATTGAAAGATAACCTATTGATAGCCTTCTTGTTATATCCATGTAATATCAAAAGAACTCAAGAAGGTCTTCAGCATGTTGGGTGGATTCTGTTTAGCAAATTTATGACAGCATGTGTACAACATGGATGCATAGGCATGGATGGGTTGTGATCCAAATTGCTGGAAGGAACACCATGGTAGTGAGATCACCTATCCATTGGAATATATTTCTTCCATGTTTTCAATACTACACAGTGAATCAGGGTGGTAGAGTGGAAGTAACACTGACTGTAGAGCCAGAGAAACTGAGTTCAAGTCCTGCCTCTGAAGCTTAATATTTATTTGACCTTTGGCAAGTCACTTAACCTCTCTGGGCCTCAATTTCTTCATTTGTAAAATGAAAGGGCCAGACTTGATGACATATGTGAGTCAGTGATGGCTGTGAGCATACAACAGGTACAACAGGTGCTAAGTGCTTATGGTTAGTTTCCATTGCCATGACCCAAAACTCATTCCTTAATATCATTAATTAATATCATACCTTAAACCACAGTTTAAAATGTTAACATCAAAAGTCCTAAGACAGTTTGTCCCAGGACTGAGGTGATGAAGTGTGTAATAATTCCTGGAAGTTGGCAATAAACTCAAAAGTTTAATTTCCTTGAAACATTCTTTGAAGTATAGGTGGTTAATGGATAACAACATCCATGAACATCCACTAACCAAAATTAAGGTCACCCCAGATGTCGGCAACAATCATAACACTACCTAGGACTCAGCTCTAAGGAAAAAAATGCTTGCTTATTTGAAGTAAAGGAGGATTCCCAGGAGTTATAGCAGTATTGGTTCTTCTTTGATCATACAACAAGTAAAAGGCCTAATTCTATAAAGCAAAGACTGATTATTCCATGAGCTACTGGTGTTCAGTAAATTATAATTCTATTTCAAAGGCAAGTTAATATTTTCTTTGTGTAAAAATATTATTGGTTCCAGTCACCCATGCCTTGGACAGTGGCCCAGTGCATTATTTAGGTACCAGACTTTTCTTGATTCTATCTAAAATATGTCTGACTGTTGGAAAAAAAACACAACACCTTTCTCTTCCCCCTCCCCCTGCATCCAGAAGCCATAGGCAACTTGCATCCAAGTAACATGACTGCTGAAGGGTAAAAAGTTTTTGCTTTTTCCTAGGGAAGCCATTATACTAGACAGCAAACATTATTACTCATTCAGTGGGAAGCCTCCCCAGTTACTATACTTCTTTGAGAACACATGGCTTATGTATACACAGATAGAGTGTGTTTGCTTAGCAGTCCCATGCATTTCTCTCCCCACCTGTATAGAAGGCCAGGGTATACCACTGCCTATGTGTAATTTAAGACAGATGGGACATAGCTTCTTCATCTTTAAAATGAGATGATTGACTAGATTATCTGCAAAGTCCCTTTTAGCTCCAGAGTTCTGATCTAAAATTTTGTCCCATGCAATATTTTCCCCCAGAAGACTGAAACAGTTTTACCTTTTCAGCTTAAGGCTGTGACTTCTATTAAAATAGAAACTCCTCTATTAATTTGTACTGCTTTCAGTATTTTTTCAATATGTTTTCGTATTTTAGCATTAGTAAACATCTGAGAAATATTTTTAGGGGATAAAGGGAAAAGAGCAAGAGGATAGTGGAATCCTTTGGAAGTGGGGAGTTAGAGCTGGAGGGAGCGAAGAAAGATTAAGCTAGGGAATGCATGCATGCATGGAAAAGCACTTATTAAGTGTTTTCTGTGTCCCAGGTATTGTGCTAAGCATTAGGGATGCAAAAATAAAAAGAAATAGTCACTGTGCTCAAGTTGCTTACATTTTAATAGAGGAAGTCATTGCATAGAGGGGACTTGTGGCCAGTAGGGAACTAGGTTCAATAGTTGGTATTGCAAGTTAGGCAGGCTAGTTTATATTAATTCATTTACCTTTCCAGGGATTCAGGCCTGCCTGGATTCTGGAGGTCCAATGTACAGATAGCAAGAAGACTTATTTTGATAACTATGAACTTCTCTAACTCCAGAGTTTTGTCTGAGTCAGTTCTGCTAGTAGCCCATTTCTTATTCATTTGGGGAAGTATTAGGTTGAGCCAAACATTATGAGGGAGATTATGGGATTATCCTACTTTTAGTGTTTTAGCTACCAAGGAAAAAAAGAAAAAATGAAATGGTACTCAGAAAATTGAATTGAATATGCTACCCTCATAGGACTATGATACTGATGTTAAGCTTCTCCTTTGAGATTACATGCAAGTAAAACATAAGCTTACAGTTGTTCTTATGTATAACAGTCTAACAAGTCAAACTGGTATTGCTAGTCCCATCTGTGACAGGTAAGGAGATTGCCAGTACTATAAAGTAACTTACCCAAAATCATGTTAAATACTAAGGGTCAGAACAGTGAGGATTAGATATTAGACCCACAGAACTTCCATTGAGTTTCCAAAGTGCTATAACATGTTGCCTCTTTGTTGGTTACCTCACAAGACCATGATTTCTAAAGGTAATTTAGTTCTGTGATACATATACGTGTGTGTGTGTGTGTGTGTGTGTGTGTGTGTGTGTGTGTGTATGGTAGTTGTAATAGCAAGCACCCTAGCATACCCAGGATAACCTGCTAGCACAGGTTCTTTGATCTGCTTTTTTTTTTGCTTTTTGGAGGGCAATTGGGGTTAAGTGACTTGCCCAAGGTCACACTGCTAGTTTTTGTGCTAAGTGTCTGAGGCTGGATTTGAACTCAGGTCCTCCTGACTTCAGGGCTGGTGCTCTATTCACTGCATCACATAGCCGCCCCTGATCTGCTTTTCTTAAAGGAAAGTAAATTTTAAGGAGTTAACAATCCTACTATAATTACAAATAAAGAAATTAGTATATAAAATACAAGCAGAGAAATTAGCACAAAGACCAACAGACAGAGCTCCAGCTGTCTGAGTATAGCAATATTGCTATACACTTTATGTACCTCACTGGGTTGAGAGAGCACAGACATCTAAGCAGTCGGGGGGGGGGGGCTCTGAACATATGACTACTCAGAGTCTTGATCAGGAAAAAGATCCTTCTTATAAGCAAACTCCCAAAGCAAAATACCAACTTCCTAGAATATATAACAAAGACTCAGCCCCTGATTGACTCAGTTAGAAGGCATAAAAACTACTTGACTCAGCAAAGCTGTAAATTATCAGCTGTAATATCAAGGAGATTAATCCTTCATATGTTTACAGTTTAGCCTGAACCTGGGAAACTGAACTCCAACAACAAGAAAAAAACCAAACCAACAAAAATCCCATCTAGCTTGTGCTCACACCATTGTAGATATAGATATGGATATTTGTTTCTGACCAATCCTTTTGCCCAGGAAGCCAAGTATGTAATCTCAGAAAATAAAGGGACAGATAATGAGGTGTTAAATTAATTGTAAACATATGTCCATAACTTGTATCCCTCTATGAAATGTGAAAAAATTTCTTTGATTGAATTGGACGTGGCAATGCCATTAGCCATATAAAAATTGGCTATGTCACTCATGGTCCCTTAAAAGGCTAAACTCAGCATCTCTAGAATTCCAGGCAGGAACCACTAGCTGAGGAAAAACCCAGTCCCTGAAAGGATTCACTTTCCACCTATTTTCTCCCTCCCATTATTGGCCATAGCATCTAGCACTGGAGATCAGTAGGCAATACCTCATTCAGAAATTCAAGAACTCTTTAGTATGAGGAATTTAGGCAGGAGTCAGCTGCAGAGCAAGTGAACTTCAGTTTCCAGAAAGACACATACATGAAGAGGCCATGACTAGAGAGGAAGCAGTTTTAAGCAATGTGATCCCTGGCAACAAAGAGGAGCTCTGACCCTGGATTCAAAGGAGGACTAGTCTTGGCAATAGAGAGTCAATCTGTGGAGAGGATTTTGGGAGAAGACAAGGGCTACTGGGGCCCAGTAGTACCAGAGATGTGGGTTATCTTGGCTGCATGTGCTTACTAACATCATGCTCTAAGCTTCTATCTACTTTTTCCATGGATGCCATGTATATTTGTGAGAGTGGGCATTCCAGGTTTATGGGGAAATTTGGGGGAGTTAATGTTCTTCCTATATAATCTTAGTAAATGCCCTAGGTTACCCTAAAACTTGGAAATAGCAGTCATGCCTCTAGGGACCCACTCTGCAAACCCAGGTGTGCCAAGATGGGAAAATAGACCAGAGAAGGTGCTCTCTATAGCTATTTAAAGACTTAAGACATTTAGAATTGAATGCCCAGATCCAATGCCTTTAACTACTGATACTGCCTTCTTGCCTTAGTTCTTTGAAAGTAGGTTTTGGGAGAGGCAGCTTGGCAGAATAGTAGATAGCAAGCTGGCCCCAGAATCTGGAAGACCTAGGGTCTAATGCTTCCTGGCTGCATCTTGGCTGTGTTAACTCTGGAGAAGTCACTTAATCTCTCAGTGCTTCATGAAATGATGGTAAATTGCAGAGAAGGAGCTAATCTGTTCTGAAAGAGGGAGATACTCATTCGGAGCTCCCAACACTTATAAAATTCATGTTAAGAAAAGTGGGCACTAGATAAATAGGAAAAAAAAGGAAGGAGAGGAGAAAGAAAGGAAGAGAGAGAGAGAGAGAGAGAGAGAGAGAGAGAGAGAGAGAGAGAGAGAGAGAGAGAGGGGGGGGACTGTGGAGGAGAGAAAACTATTTTAATCTGAAAACTATCTGAGAACAGAATGTATAATCAACTAAATATTTATTAGAATCCTAGTTCTGAAATTGGAAGGGACCACAGAAGTCACCTTGTTCACCTTGTTCAAGCCCCTCGTTACAGATGAGGAATCTGAAGCCTGCCGAAATTAAGTGACTTGCCCAAGGATAAAAAGGTAGTAAGCATCAGAAACAGTATTTGAACCCAGGCCCATTGATTCCAGAGTAAATGCTCTATGCCCTGTGCCAGAATGCCCTCTTAGTGATACAACGTCCAGAAGAGCAGATTTTTATCCTAGACAGTTGCAGGAATTGCTGCTTCCGATAAAAATTTATTACCTGGTGAATAATATTCTGGTCCTTACGTGCCTGATGGGGCTGAACATGAGCTCTGCCCTCTAACAGTCAATCATGTGCTCAGACCCCTTGTTAAAGTACAGGTAAGGCATAGTTGATCCCCATGTGATCCCGTGCCTGTCAAAGATTATTGGGTACTAAGCCAGGATGAAGTAGTCTTCTCAGTAAGCTATATAAAGGACTGAGAAAAGTTTCTTCCTCATTTGAGGGTGTAACTTGGGACTGAGGCAGCCTCCCTTTGGACTTTCAGCAAGTGGGGGAGGAGCTGGTTACACAGTATGAGGCAATTTCTGAAATAGCTTCTCTAAAGAGAAGGGCAACAATGCTAGGATATTTCTGCAGATAAATGGGACTAAAGAGCTATGCCTGGTTGGTCAAGCAGATCTGAGTATCGTGAGTTACTTGCTTGGTCCAGATCTGAAGAGAATGTGAAATCTTTGTGCAGTAGCCCAACAAAGTTACTTTTACCTCCATGGAGAGAATAATAAGTGTTGAGTTATTGTTTTTTCTTTTAAATATTTGTTAACGAGTGCTTATGGGCCATTTGTGTTTTAGACATTTCATTTGTGGTGGAAGTATTAAATAACCATCCCTACTTGAAATCTATTTTGTACCTTGATTATCTAGAAGAGGCATTGTCTGTTCTTTTAGGGGAGACAGTAGACAAGAGCCAAACCTCAGTTTTGCTTAAGAGGCTTACTCTAGAATTACAGGGTGGGGAATAATGAACAAGAAAATGCAAGAAAGGCCTTACTCTTTTCTTTGGGATTAGGTTCTGCTAGAGTGGAACCTGGGCTGTGGATGATATGGAGATGAGCCTCTCTGAATTAAATAGGTTAATCTTGGAGCTTTTCCATTTTGAGAGGACCTGTCAGAAATTTCACTCTCCTGGCTTAGCCTTAAAGACCCCAGAGTCACTTCTGTGTTGTATTAAAATATCAAAAGAGGGGGCGGCTAGTTGGTGCAATGAATAGAGCACCAGCCCTGGAGTCGGGAGGACCTGAGTTCAAATCTGGCCTCAGATAAAACGTAGCCATGTGACCTTGGGCAAGTCACTTAACCCCAACTGCCCTCCAAAAAGCAAATATATATATATATATATATATATATATATATATATATATATATATACATATATATGTATATATATATATATATATATCAAAAGAGACTCTTATATAATAAATATTTGGGGAATGTAATAAAACACAGGCCCTGAAAGGAGTTAAAGTCTAATTGTGGAAAGAAGACACACACAGAAAAATAAAAGTAGTAATGTAAGGTGGCAAAGGTGTGCAAATGATTGGTACAGCTGGTAAGTGCCCCAAGAATTCAGAGGAAGGCAAGAACTCTAGGTGTTGAGTGCTAGGGAAGGCTCCACAGGAGGGATTGAAACTTGAGCTATGTGTTAAAGGATAAGTAGGATTCCAAAAAGGTGAAGAAAAGTGAGAGGGCATTCCAGGAAGGGAAAAATGGTATGTTGTTCAGCTGTGTCCAATTCTTTGTGACCCCATTTGGGGTTTTCTTGGCAAAGATCCTGGAATGGTTTATCATTTTCTTCTCCAGTTCATTTTACAGATAAGGAAACTGTGGCAAATAGGGTTAAGTGACTTGCCCAGAGTCATACAGCTAGTGTCCACATTTGAATCAGGTCTTCCTGACTCCAAGCCCAGAGCTCTATCCATTGCATAATCTAGCTGCTCAAAAAATGGCATAAGCTTGTGAAAAAGCAAACAATGAGTAAAACTGCCTTTGGTGGGAACAGAGAGTTTGTGTAGGACAATGATGGGGAGTGAGCTTGAAAATGTAGGTTGTGATCAAAATGTCTAGATCTTGAAGGTCAAGGTAAGGAGTTTGGACTATGCAATAATCCCTGATAACAACATAGTGCTTTACGGTGTATAAAATATAGCATACCCATTGAAAGGAAATATGATATGATGGATAGCAAGTTGACCTTAGAGTCAGGAAGACCTGGATTCAAGTCCTGCCTCTGACATATAGTAGCTCAAGACCATGGGTAAGTTACTGAACTTCGAATGCACCAAACAACTCCCTAAAATATATATAATGCAGAACAGTTGTCTATCTGAATTAGTAGAGGGAGTTCCTTCATCAGGATTTCTCTATACCAGTGAAATTATAGGTCTAAAATATACCTTCCCTCTGCTCCCTCCAATTTATATCCATTATTTCCTTTTTTTTTACAGCTCTCCTGAGAGGTAAATAGTACAAAGTAATAAATAGACCAATGCATACACATGTATATGTGTGGCCAGCCTGTTTGCCTATTTCATAGATATCATTGGATTTTTATGATGAGGAGAATTTCACTTAGACTTTAGAAATCATGTGGTTTAACCTTCTCATTTTACAGATGAAGAAACTGAGAGATTAAGGAACTTAGCCAATGTTATGGCAAAATTGGCACTCTCAGGCTTCTTGAGGACCAGCCTGATGGTTTTGGTGCTGTCATTCACTGCTTCCATATACCTGAAAAGCAGAAAAGACTATACCAGGGCCTGATGTCCTTGTAAGGATTCTGGGGTTTTATTCACCGTCGAAGTCTGACTAGTGCAAACACAGCCATTTCATTCTATAGCATCCCAGTTTATAGACAGACACGATCTGCCCATCATAGCACAAGTGCCTCCATTAACTATGTGTGCTTGGAGATGCTGCTTTGTAAGGTACCTCCATATTTGGGAAACATTTTTTTTGGTCTTTGCTAAATGGGTTCCAGACGGACAGAGAAGGACCAAAGGCAAGTCAGGAGGGGCTGACTCACAGGAGTGAGTCAGAGACGGGTGAAAGGAGATTTTATTGCCAGCAGACTGAAAACTAAAGATCAACCAATGCAGTGGATGAACAGGCTCCCTCCTCAGCCATCCCAGGGAAAGGCAAGTTCTTGGCAACAATTCACTGGAAGATTGTGATCGTTAATGTTGTTGCTTTTCTCAGACCTCCGTCAAGGGAGTAAGCAGAGTCAACTCCTGTACATGGGATGGGATGGGAGCCAAGGGCTGGATGTGTCTCTCTTGCACAATCCCACGGCATGAACTCCATCAGGCCCTGCTCTTCTGGTTTGGCTAAAATGTCCTCTTGTATTCCCTCTCAGCCACAAAAACTATTATTACTGAGCCAAAATCCAAAGGGGACAAGGCAGAAATTACAGCAGCTGAGGAAGGGAAGAAGAAGAGAGAAAGGTGCAACAAGCATTTATTAAGCCCCTAGTATGTGCCAAGCATTGTACTACGCACTAGGGAAATAAATATACAAAATGAAACTTCTCTCTGCTTACAAGTAGCTGATAGTCTAATCTGTTGTGGAGGAGGGAGGGAGAACTTGGGTAACTGACATTCACAGATAATTCCTAAAATTCATTTTAATCAGTAGTTTCAATCTTCTTCCCAACAAGGTATTTCTACCAGAGCAACTCCCAACCAGTTAAATTATTTAATTTAGGTTTTATCCCCTATTCTTATCCCTACTTAGAAATGGATACATTAGAAGGCATGAAAATACCTCCAAAGGGGAAATAGGTAATAAAAAATAATATATAACGAATATATTAGGTATAAAACAAAAATACTATGTGAGAGGTTAGTGAAGGGAAAAGGTCATTATTGGCTGAGGGGATTAGGGAAAACTTCATGAAGAAGATAGCATTTGAACTAAGTACTAAAAAGTTGGCAGGAATCAGATGAAGAGGAGGAAGGGCATTCCAGGCATGGGGAACAACATAAACAAAGTCAGGGAGGTGAGGAAGCATAGGACATGTTGGGGAAAACCTAATTTTTCTGGAGTACAGAAACTATGGAGACAGAAGACATGCAATAAAGTTGAACAGATAGGGTAGTATCAGATTACCAAGGGCCTTGAATGCCAAACATTTACATTTTACTCAGCAACAGAGAGCAACTAAAATGTTTTGAGTAAAGAAGTGAGGTCCATAGAGAGAGTTTGGCATGTCAGTTCCAAAGAGTGGTTGATATTGTATTTAATACACGAATTCAAGCCTGTGGTAGAATGTAAGCACCTTGAGGGCAGGGACTATTTTTCATTCTATCTTTGTGGCCACAGTATGCTTTTTGGGTTGTGTTGGAATCCACAAACAATAGTCCCAATGTTCTCTATTCTGGGCACTTAGGGTATATATTAAAGATTAGACACGGGCCTCTGACATCAAGATGTTCATGATTGAGCAGGTAATGAGGTAGTCAATGGTCATTAACATGGAAAAGCCTTAAGTATTTTGTTACAATAAATGCTGTGGAAGGCTTCAGAACTTCGTAGTCCTTATCCTGTAAGGATAGAGTCTAAGACAAGAAGCAGTGTAGACACACATGCATAAGTCAAAGAGATGCTAAAATAAACACATTCCGTTTCCACACTTTATTTTTTGCCTCAGAGTTGTGACTGGTAGGGAGTATTGTTACAGATCAGCATTAACAGCTCCATACTCCAATTCAACAGGTATAATAAGTACATAGTGCCCATTGGTATGTCCAGACTGTGTTAGTCTATGTATGTTGTATGTTGACTTTTGCCTAAAGATCAACTTTGTGACTAGTATAGTCTAAAAATATTGCCATAAGTCCAGAAAAATTATGCTTTCTGATGAAAAAAAACCTAGAGCTCTGGAAACAGAACAATAAAACAAAATTCTATCTGCAAACGTAATATTGGCTGCTAGTTTCCTAACACTTTGGGTCATGTGTTTCCTCTTGTACTTTGGAGGTATATATGTATTTTTTATTTTTTTTTTAAAGCAATTGGGGTTAAGTAACTTGCTCAAGGTTACATGGCTAGTCATTATTTATGTGTGGGTGCTCATTTTCTGAGGCCGGATTTGATTCCGGGTCATCCCAACTCTGAGGCCAGTGCTCTTACTCACTGTGCCACCTATATGTATTTTTAATCTGAGGAGCTCTCAACTCCTTATTCTATTGCCTTCCTTCTTCCCCTTATTTTCTCTTTCCTAACTTTAGAAAATGTTTTTTTGTTTTTTGTTTTTTTTTGTAAAAATGCTATTAGAAACCGAATAAGCAGTCTGGAGTTCCTGGGTTCTTTAAGCAACAAGTTGCTATAAAACCTTAATTAATGATTAGCTAATGAATGAATAATGTTATTCATGGTTCATGGGCAGCCCAGGACCAAAGTTCTCTGAGGGCATTTCACTGCTGTATTTCCCAGCAGAGTTGATCAGATACAGAACAACACAGTCAGCTGGGGAATTCAGACCTAGGAAAGGCAACCTAGAGAAAAGACCAGTTAAATACCCCAGCCCCACAGAGAGCATGCATATAAATTTTGACCACCTAGTCCTACAACTTAGCCTGACTCACTTGCCCCTTGGTAGTAAACCAGAGTAGAGACCCTGATGGAAAACTATAGTAAGTTAACCACAATCCAAAAGGGAAAGTGGATAGAATGAATCAGAGCAAACTTGAGGATTGGCAAACACTAGGCTGCATTTCCCTTTAAGGATCCAAGAGTCATTTTGAAGGCAGACATAGAGTAAAGAATCAGAGAATCATAGGATTTAGGCTTGGAAAGGGCCATAGAAATAATTCACCTAAGCTCCCTTATTTTGCAAGCTAGGAAATTGAGGCCCACAGAATTCAAGGGACCTGCCCAAGGTAGAAGAGCTGAGATTCCATCCTAGTAGAGATTCCAACCCAGTGTTCTTTGCACTGAATCACCACATCAGTGGCTTAATGGGTACATGTTCATTATCTGAAAACCAATCAATATGTAGAATACATATATAACTTGTATTTGAGTTGTCCTTGAGCCTTAGCAATAAGAGACTGGGTTCACCTTCAATAATAATCTAATAATGCTAATAATAGTAATTATTATTATTATAAACAAAGTACCAGAAGCAAGAGACAAAAGTAACTGTAAATACTCTGTAACTGAAAAGACTTGTCCCTGATAAAAATCGACATCACAATCATTAACTCAGAAAGTAGAGTTGTCTTACAAATTGGAAGCCAAGTCCTCCTTACCAATTCCAAACAGATAAGAACACAGAATGACTCAGACCATTGCAAACAATGATGTATTCCAGCAGGTATTCAAGGCTGGGGAACATACTGCTGTAGAACTCCCCCTCCCCACTTCCCCCTGCCCTGCCCTGACCCAAATGTAGTTCAAAGTTCTCTTCCATGAAGGCTACCTGATTTTAAACAACCCTACTCACAGGGCATGAGTGTTTCTAGCAAATCTCTCCCTGCGCCAATGCACATTTATATATTTGCAATTAGTTATGTTTGATATAGTTATTCCACTGTTGCATATAGCATTGTTTATCAACTTCTTATGTTTATAGAATTATATTGAATTCAATTATATTGAAATAAAGACAGGCTTAGGGGCAGCTAGGTGTCGAAGTGAATAGAGCACCAGCTCTGGAGTCAGGAGGACCTGAGTCCAAATCCAGCCTCAGACACTTGACACACTTACTAACCTCATGACTTTGGGCAAGTCACTTAACCCCAATTGCCCTTCAAAAAAATAAGCAAAAAAAAAAGACAGGCTTATTTTTGGGCACACACACAAAAGTAAGTCCTTGCAAGAAAGAATTTTCATCAAAGAAGAAAAAAAAATCAAATGAAGGTAAAATGAATCTGAGCTCTGAAGACTTGCCCTTTCAATATTCTTTACTGAATAAACCTCTCCTGAGATCTGCTGCTAGGGGAAGTCTTCTGAATGAAAGCTTTCCTGTTAAAAAGTCAAGACTTAGAAAGTCTCTGTAGTTTGAAGCACAACCCTTTGATTCTGGGCCTGAGTCTCAGGGCTCCCTCTCAGTGATTAGGACTATTATCGTCTCTGCTCAGCAATTTGATGGGAACATGTTCATTATATGAAAACATATCAACTAAGCAGAATATATGTATAATCTGTATTCAAGTAGATCTTAACCCTTGACATAACAGATTGGGTTCACCTCACTCAATAATATTTTTTATGTCCTTCAGACTGGGAGCAGATGTATCTGATTAGCATCTCCTAAAAAGTCTTCAGTTGCCTGTCCAGAAAGTACCCCAGCTAATAAGACATTGGATATAGGTCAGGTTTCTATTTAATCTAGGAAAGGTTTTCTGCTTGTTCTGGAAAGGATCAAGTAATGCTTCCTTCTGTACCTATACATTCCAAAGGGCTCATGGTACCAACAAAGGGATGTGTCTGAGTTGGTCCTCAGTATGTTATTCTGCCACACCCAGTCTGCTTCACCTTTGGTCTGAATAAGGTCCTCTCTCTCTCTCTCTCTCTCTCTCTCTCTCTCTCTCTCTCTCTCTCTCTCTCTCTCTCTGCCTTACACACCAACACACACACACACACACACACTTACACTGAAATTGTGTCTAGCTATTTCTGCCTAGGGACAGCTCCTGAGTACATATGGTTCCCTGTAGAGGCTTCATGGATACCTAGGCCTCCCTCAAGGCAATGTCCACAAGCATCCTGTCATGTTTATTATTTCTCTTGAGTCTGCATGTGTCTGTGTCCTTTTTTTTCTTTTTAAACATTTTTATTATTTTTGCTTTTCTTGCATTGGGTTATGAGGTTTTTATGTCCTAATACATGGTCAGTTTATGTGTAGGTGCCATGTATTGCTGAGAAAAAGATATATTTCTTTCTATTCTCATTCAGTTTTCTCCAGATATCTATAATATCTAACTTTTCTGGAATTTTATTCACCTCTTTAACTTCTTTCCTATTTATTTTTTGGTTAGATTTATCTAGTTCTGAGAGGGGAAAGTTGAGGTCCCCCACTAGCATGGTTTTATTATCTATTTCTTCCTGTAACTCATTCAACTTCTCCTTCAAAAATTTAGATGCTATACCATTTGGTGCTTATATGTTTAGTATTGATATGACTTAATTGTCTATGGTACCTTTCAGCAAGATAGTTTCCTTCCTTTTCTCCTTTAATTAGATCTATTTTTGCTTTTGCTCTGTCTGAGATCATGATTGCTACCCCTGCTTTCTTTACTTCAGCTGAAGCATAATAGATTCTGCTCCAGCTCCTTACTTTTACCCTGTGTGTATTTCTCTGAATCAAATGCATTTCTTGTAAACAACATATTATAGGATTCTGGTTTTTTAATCCATTCTGCTATCTGCTTCCATTTTATGGATGAATTAATCTCATTCACATTTATAGTCACAATAACTATGTATTTCCCTTCATGCTATTTTCCCATTGTTTATCCTCCCTTACCCCATCTTTCCCTCCTCATGTTGTTTACTTCTGATCACTGCCTTCCCTAATCTACCCTCCCTTTTATCAGTTTCCCCTCCCCTTCTATTATCCCCATACCTTTTAACTTCCTTAAAGTGTAAGATCAATTTCTATATCCAACTAAGTGTGTATGTTATTCTTTCTTTGAGCCAATTTTGATGAGAGTGAGATTTAAGCTTTGCCTGTCACTCTTCATCTTCCCCTCCATTATAATATCTCTTTCATGCTTTTTTTATGTGGGATAATTTACTCCATTCAATCTCTCCCCTTCTTCTTCCAGTGCAATTTTCTTTCTTGCCCCTTTATTTTTTTTTTTGGTGGAGGGGGGGTGGGAATCATTCCTTCAAAGTCACCTTATATCTATACTCTTTGTCTATATATACTCCTTCTAATTTCTCTTATAGTAATGAAGTTCCTAAGTGTTACAAATATTATCTTGCTGTATAGAAATATAAACTCTTTCTTTTTCTTTTTTACCTTATCATGTTTCCCTTGAGTCTTCTAGTCAGAGGTCAAATTTTGTATTCAGTTCTGGTCTTTTAATTAGGAATGCTTGAAAGTCCTCTATTTCATTACATATCCATTTTTTTCCACTGAAAGATTATGTTCAATTTTGTTGGGTAGGTAATTCTTGGTTGTAATTCTAAATTTTTTGCCTTCCAGTATATCATATTCCAAGATCTCTGGTTCTTTAATGTGGAAGCTGCCATATCCTGTGTAATCCTGACTGTAGTCACATGATATTTGAATTGCTTCTTTTTGGCTCCTTGCACTACTTTGTCCTTGATCTGTGAGCTCTGGAATTTGGCTATACTGTCTCTGGGAATTTTCATTTGGGGATCTCTTTCAGGTGGTGATCAGTGAATTCTTTCAATTTCTATTTTACCCTCTAATATATCAGGGCAATTTTCTTTGATTATTTCTTGAAAGATGTTGTCCAGGCTTTTTTTTCCCCTGACTTTCAGGTAATCCAATAATTCTTGTATTATCTCTCCTGGATCTATCTTCTAGGTCAGTTGTTTTTCCAATAAGAAATTATATAAATGTCTTCTATTTTTTAAAACTTTATTTTAGAGTATCTTGATGTCTCATAGAATCATTACTTTCCACTTACTTAATTCT
Source organism: Gymnobelideus leadbeateri (assembly GCA_011680675.1). NCBI lineage: Eukaryota > Metazoa > Chordata > Mammalia > Diprotodontia > Petauridae > Gymnobelideus > Gymnobelideus leadbeateri. Next base: position 221,884 of record WOXC01006779.1, read on the forward strand.
AATTTTTAAGGAATTGTTTTCTTCAGTGAGCTTTTGTACTTCTTTTTCCATTTGGTAAAATTTTGTATATCTTTTCTTATGTTATTGACTCTTTTTCATGGTTCTTTTGCATTACTCTCATTTCCTTTCTTATTTTTTCTTCTGCTTCTCTAATTTGCTTTTTAAAATCTTTTTAAAAACTCTTCTGGGAATTCTTTTGGGGCCTGAAATCAAATTACATTTTTCTTTGAGGCTTCACATGTAGCCATTTTGACACTATTATCTTCTTCTAAGTTTATGCCTTGATCCTCACAGTCACCATTCTATAGTCAAGTTCTTTACTTTTTGTTTTTTGTTCATTTTTTCTGCCTTTTTGTGACTTGTTTTTATGTGAGAGTTGAGCTCTGGTCTTGCACTATCCCAAGCTTTTTTTGTTGGGGCTGGCTTTTACTGGGTTTCAGGGTTTAGCTGCTTGCCTTCACTGGAGGGTAGGTTACCCTTCTAGCTTGTACTGGGCAGTGGAGTCTCTCTTTTGGCCTCCCCTGGTTGTAGGGTTTAGTTGCTGGCCTACCTCAGGGGTGTGAACTTTCAGCTGGGTTGTAGAACAGAGTCTTTCTGGTGGCCAGCCCTGGGGCAGTGCTTCACCACTGGTCGGCATTTGGGTTCAAGGCCTTGCTAGTGGCTTGTTCTAGGGGTGGGTTCGCTGGGGTGGAGCCTTGCTATGATGCTGAGATTTGTCTAGGGGGCTGCTGATTTGTAGGACGGTAGGACCTTACTGGTGGATTGCCCCAGCCTTGGAACTTTCCTGAAGGCCCCTTGTTGTGTGTACGGCTGTTTCAACCTCACTCCCCTCCCACTTCAGTGAGACATCTTTCTGCTAGATTGGTAAGTTGTTTCGTGGCTCCTAGATGAATTCTGAGGCTGTTTTCTAGTTGTTTGAAGGGGAATTTGGAAGGGCTTTAGAAGGTTCCTGCCTTATTCCTCCATCCTTGCATCAGAAGTCTCACATGTGTCTTTTAAAGGACAAACCCAAGGGTCAACTGCAGTGTGTGAATGATCATTCATAAGATGCTGGTTCTCTGGTCCTCTGTTGGCTATAACTTTGAAAGGGGTGACCTTGAGTCAATGTTGGAACAAAAGCTGTGGCCAATAAAGATTCAGGATAAGGAGAATTTACTTTTGGAGAGATAATTTATAACTTATTCAGGAGACAAGAGTGGGGAGAGGAGCTTACATATTTCATATATATATATATATATATGTATATATATATATATATTTCTTAAGTTATAATATAGTAGTCATAATTAGAGGCAGCTCAGTGTCATAGCAGAAAGAGCACTGGACTTGAAATTAAGAAGAACTGAGGCTAATTTGTCTCTGACACTTACTAGCTCTGTGATCCTGGCTAAGTCATTTAACCTCTTTAAACCTCAGTTTCCTTATCTGTAAAATGAGGGTAATAATAGCACTTATCTCACAGGGTTGTGAGAATTAAATAACACATTGCTTTGCAAACTTTAAAGCTAAACAAAAGCTAATTATTACCAACAACAAAAATAAAGAAAATGGGAGAGAGACAAGGAGGCAAACAGGAGAGAAAGAGAGGGACAAAGACAGAGACAGAGAGAAAGGGGGGCAGTAAAGCATTGTTTTAAAAATGCAGAGAAGAAAGCAGAAGAAGGACTAGAAAGAACTACAAAGCTTTCGCTCTGAAAGCTTCATGTTAAATTTATTACCTATTTAAAAAGAAAAACAAGTTGTGCATAATAGAGATTAATGGCTGCATGTAAAAACCTCTTTTCCTAGTTTATTATGTATATAGAAATACCCATTTTATTTGACATTTAAGTTCAAAATAAAAATAAATAATAAAGTAAAAGAAATTATAAATCTGTAATACAAATAAGCACATTTAACTTCTGGCTCTGCCACTTATTTGTATAGCCATGAATAAGTTACAAGTTAAATGACTATATTATGTTAATTAACACAGGCTAAGATAGTGTTAGCCTTAATAGCAGCTGTATCACATTGTTGGTTCATGTTGAGCATGTGATCACCTAAAATACACATCTTCTCTTTTTCACCCAAAGTACTGTCTTCAGGTCTTCCATATCTCATATGCATATAACCAATTTTTGTAGCCAAAGGCCAGGACTTTCCATGTATCAAAAGTGCAGATCTAGTAAGCATGCCTTCTATGCCTTTGTTGGGTTCTTGATAAAATACAGATTAGCACAAGATCGAGGACAAAATCTGGGTATACGAGGTACTAGATTCTACCCTCCCCTGACTCCTGCCCTTGCCCATGCTGATATTGATTCACTAATCAACATATTTTGGATAAGATTGTTCAGGTAACCAGGTACCAATCCATATCACCATATCATCCCAGTCTACCTTTTTCAACTTCATCTATGATGGTATCATGAAACTCTAAAATGTTTTTTGTTGTTGTTTTTACTAAGTCAGACTATACTATAAGAGACAGTATTACTTTATAAGAAAAGAACTGGATTTGGGATCCAAGCTGGATACAAGTTCCAACTCTGTTGTCTGCTAGCTATGTGGCAAATCGTTTCACTGGCCTGAGCCTCAGTTTCCTCATTTATAAAATAGGATAACAATATTTATACTACCCATTTCCCAGGGTTGTTGTAGGGAAAAGGATTTTGTAAACTGTATGTGATATGGGCAGTCAGTCAGAAGCCAGCCAATAAGCTTTTACTACATGCCAAGCACTATGCTAAGTGCTGAGGGTACAAAGAAAGGTGAAGGTCCTTGCAGTCAAGAACTCAGAGTGTAATGGGAGAGACAATTTAAAAAAAAACTGTGTGAAAACAAACAATATGTAGGACATATTGGAGATAGTCAACAGAGGGAAGGGGATTAAGTGTTAAATATTAAGGAGGATCATAGAAGGTGGGATTTTAGCTACAACTTAACAGAAGCCAGGGAAGCCAGGAGATGAAGAGGGGAAGAACTCCATTTCCAAGGAAGAGTCAGTGAAAATGCAGAGATGGGAGATGTAGTATCTTGCTCAAGGAACAGGAAGAATGCCAGTGTCCCTAGATCACAGAGTATGGGGGAGGGATTGGTGTGGTCAGAGAGTAAGATGTAAGAATCCAAGAAAGATAGGAGGCCAGATTATGAGGGGATTTGAAAGCTAAACAGAAGAATTTTATATTTGATCCTGTGAGGTGATAGAGCCAGAGAGATGGGCAGACTTGCACTTTAGGGAGATTAATCTGAGAGCTGAAGGGAGAATGAATTGGAGGGAGAAGAGACTTAAGGCAGGGACATCAATAGCTACTGCAAGAGTTTGGAAGTGGAGAGGGTCTGCTCCAGGATGGTGGCAGGGTCAGAGGAGAGAAGTGATTCTGGAGGTTAGTCAATCCGAAAATCATTTGCATAGAGACCATAATTGAATCCAGGGGAGCTGATGAGATCACTGAGTGAAATAGTAAAGAGGAAGAAGAGAAGAATGCCAAGGATAGAGCCCTGGAGAACTCCTGTGGTTAGAGTCATGATCTGGACGAGGATCCAGTGAAGGATAGTGAGAAGGAGTGTCTAATAGGTAGGAGAGCCAGGAGAGAGCGGTGTCCCGAAAACCTAGAGAAAAAAGTATCAAGAAGAAAGTGACCAATCATGTCAAAGGAAACAAAGAGGTCAAGAAAGGGGGGATTAGAAAAGGCCCTTAGATTTAACAATTAAGAGATCATTGGCAAATTTGTGACCAGCTGTGGAGAACTTAAGAAGAGAAAATAAAGCAGGCAGAGAGATTGATTGCAGATGGCCTTCTCAAGGAGTTTAACCACAAAAGAGAGGAGAGATATGGGATGATAACTAGTGGGGATAAATAAAATAAGACTTTTTTTTGAGGATGGGGGAGACATGGTGATTTTTGTAGCCAGTCAGGAAGTAGCTAGTATAGAGAGAAATTGGGGTGGTGATAGAGAGGGCAATTTGCTGCAGAAGACAAGTTAGAAGGACACCACTTGTGCATATAGAAAGGTGGAATGGGATCACTTGTACAAGAAAAGGACCACCTCATTGTGTGAGACAGAGGTGAGAGGAGCAGAATGGGAGGAGAGCTCATGCTGAATGGTCTCAATTTTTTTCAGTGAAAAATATGAGGTAAGATTCTCAGCTGAGAGTGTAAAGAGGAGGATCCATGCGAAGTTTGAAGAGTGACAAAAAATCTGGAAAAGTCATTGTGGTAAGTGGGACAATGAGTTAATTGGGACAATATAAAGGAATTGCCTGGCCATGGTGAGGGCCCAGTTGAGATTATATGATGTCAATTTGTAGTGGATCCTGTAAGCATGGTTTGGTGATTTTTTTCCCCCTAGCTTCTCTAGCTTTCAGCAGCACACGAGTTGGAGTAAAGCAGTAGAGGCTGCATTTTTTACCATGTTTATAGTGTCCCTCTGATTTAAATGCCAAGTAATCCTACAAAAATGAGCTTTATAGTCTGTTCTCTATAAATTTTGAAAGATTATCAGTAGTAGTGCCCCCATAATATTTGTGAATTCTTTAAGTTTCCTGGTATATAATTCCTCTGAGTATGGAGACATAGGATCATTTGAAGCATCTGGGTATTCTATGATTGTCTTCTGTGGATCATCTCCATAAGACCCTCTAGGGGTGCAGAAGGTGGATGAGGTAGGGGGATAGTGTAAAGGCAAGAATAGTGTAATATAAAGCACATTGGATTTGGGTTCAGTAAAGACCTGGGTTCCAATTCTAGCTCTGACATTTTCTAGTTATATTTCACTGATCAAGTCAATTTCTCTAAAGCTCAGTTTCTTTATCCATAAATAGGTATAATAATATTTGAGATACATGCTGCAAGGATGTTATTATTATGAGGTTGATGTTATTACTGTCATGGTCCCCTGACTGACCTCTCACAGCAACAGTGCCAGAACCTCTGGCATCAGTGTTCCTAAGCAAATAAGGAAGATGTCAGAAGCAATATTGGTAGCAATGCAGACATTGCTATCCTTGTGGCACAGTTCATTACTGCCAAACCCTTTGATGAGTTCTGTGCTCAAGGTTTTAGGTAACTCACAGTATGACCTGGCACAAAGGACTCACCAGGTACACACACAGGAATTTTGGGAGAGAAATGGATGTAGTTTGAAGTTCTTGGGAATATTGCCTGCAACTGTTGATTTGTCATAGTCCACCAACCCACCCCAAACACCGAAGCCTAGCTCTCCTGGCTTTTTTTTTTATGGTCACAGCATTATTTATACTCCATCTAACTGGACAGTCTCTAATTTGCTCACATGATAATATTATGATTTCCTTTATCTTCTTATGTTTACACAAAATGCTTTCCAATATGCTTTCGTTCTTGGGTTCATGAATTGCAAAATGTGTGTGTCTATGTTTCTATCTATCTATGTATCTATCCACATACCTTCTTTTTTTTTCTTTTTTGGAGAGGGAAAGGCAGGGCAGCTGAGGTTAAGTGACTTTCCCAAGGTCACTTGACTAGTAAGTATAAAGTGTCTGAGGATGGATTTGAACTCAGGTCCTCCTGAATCCAGGGCCAGCGCTCTATTCACTGTGCCCCCTAGCTGGCCCCTATTCACATAGCTTATTAACAAGCCTTCCTATTTCCTCTCTTCTTCAATTTAGCTGTTTCATCTGAATAAGATATAATCTTCAGTCTGATCTTACCACCTTATTACCAGTTATATTATTTGAGGAAGTAGAAATGGAATTAAAGAACAATATGAGGGGTGGCTAGGTGGTGCAGTAAATAGAGCACCGGCCCTGGAGTCAGGTAGACCTGAGCTGAAATCCAGCCTCAGACACTTAACACAAAAACTAGCTGTATGACCTTGGTCAAGTCACTTAACCCCAATTGCCCTACCTTCCCCCCCCTCCAAAAAGCAAAGAAAGAAAGAAAGAAAGAAAGAAAGAAAGAAAGAAGGAAAAGAAAATATAAAAGAGCATCTGGAACAAGGTACACACGGAGGAAATTTGTTACAGGAGATGGCACAACTTTGAAAGCATTAAAGAATTATTTATAATATACCTGAATGTGGTGAGATGGGGGTAAGTGGCACAGTGGAGAGGGCTGGACTTGGACCTAGGAAGACCTAGGTTTACATCCTGCCTCAAACACTTACTAGCTGGGTGACCCTGGACAAATCACTTAACCTGAGTTTTCACGTCTGTAAAATGGGGATGATAACAGCACTTACCTCACAGGACTTTCATGAGACTCAAAAGAGATACGTAAAGGGTTTTGCAAATCTTAAAGCACTGTAAAAATGCTAGCTATCATTTTATAATTTACCTGAATGGGGATGTGGGTTAAGGAGAAGTATTATTTTGAGGAAAGATAAAAAAAGAATTTTAGAAATCATGGAAAATATTCCAACAATATTCCAATGGCTTTATGACTTCATTGGTCTGGAAATTCCTTTCATGATATAGCCCACACATGCCTGCCTATCCTATATGACTTGTCTATTTCCTCTCAAAAATGAATCACAGGGGCTTCCTTGAGTTTTTCTGTCATTTCAGGGAAACCAGTTGGGGCACATAGGATGTCCACTGGCTATTCCTCATTCTCATTATGTAACCATATTTTTCCTCTGCTCATATACTTCTCCAAGGACACTTCCAAGTAATTTCTGGTTTGTAACATGCTATAAACTGCTCATACTTCTCATAGGCCATACCATAGACATCACTGCTACCCAAAAAAGACATTTGAAAGGATTCCAGTAACAACCCTACTTTTTCATCTTCATAATATCTTTAGGAATGATTTGTGCACATATCATGAATATCTTTGATGAAAAGATGAAAATGGAGCAAGTTTTCACAGATGACATTCCCTTGGAGACCACATCTTTAGAGTCACACAATTAACTGTCAGGGATGGAGAATACAACATCCTTCTGAGTTTATTATTTGTTTAATTAGCAAAAAAAAATATTAACTCAGGCATAATGTAACCCCAAGAGTAGTCTCTCAAGCATATTTTAATGTCATATAAGATTTCTTGATAAATTCCACAACAGAGATGTTGTTCAATGATTTCTGATTATTAAAATCAAGTAAAACATAAAACGGATATTTTTGCTTAGCAAAAGTGTTTGCTACTTTTACAGAAGAGGCTATGTTCAGGGTGAAATTGGAAAAGACATTCTCTCTAGGCAGTGAGGTCCTCTCAGTGCTCCTGTTTATAGACAACATTGTGCTGATTGAATCAAGGCCTAGAATGTTAGAGGGTTTCCTCAGTGTGAACCACAGTTGCTCAAATGAGACCACATTGGAAAACCTAAGTATGTAAAAAATGTTTATTGTCTAGACTATTATAATGTGAAGTCTAGTCCATTTAGTGTATTAGTACATGTATCTACGACAGACACTGTAAGTTAACAAGGTACTGGGTTAAGAATTAAACAGGAGGAAGAGAGTGGGTTGGGTACCATTTGAAAGAGTATGGATTACTTTTAATGATGATAATTAGCTTACAAAAGCCCTCCTTTAAAAAGAAATCTTATTTCTTTTTAAAAACTATTATTTTTAAATTTATCCTTCTCCCAATCCCCACACAGCAGGCATTGCATTATTTTTAGCAATGATGTAAAAAGAAAGAAAAAAACAGTTTAGTAAAACTAACATCTATCTCATTTGACAATTTTATGCAACATTTTACATCTATAGTGTCCCACCTTTGAAAAGAAATGAGAGAATGCATTCCCTCCATTTTTCTCCGGGGTCAAGCTTAGCCATGATAATTACACAGTGCTTAGGTCTGTGTTTTGGTTCTTTCCATTTACATTCTTGTTAATGTTATTTTTTTGGCTCTACTTATTCTTTTTTTTTAATTTAAACAAATGCTTTATTAACTTCTGTTTTACATCATTCATTTCCGCCAGATTTTAAGTTACAATCATTTCCCCCCCCTGTTTTTCCCCTACCCACCCTCCCAGAATAGCAGTCCCACAAGATATCACTTCCTCCAATCTGCTCTCTCCCCTATCCTCTCCCACACCCCCTTCGACTTTTCCATTAGAGGAAGGTGAAACTTTGTGTCCCAATGCCTGCACATCTTATCTCCCAATTACAAGCAAAAGAGTGTTAATAATAGTATTTATATATATTTGAAACATTTAATCTTAAGACCTTGAATTTCAGATCCATTTCCTTCCTCCCTTGTCACCCATTCCCTCTGGGGAGATAAGTAATTCAGTATATGTTGTACATGTCTAGCTATGCAAAACATTATCATAGTAGATATATTGTACAAGGCTGCTTATAATTCCCTCCCACTTATCCCACGCCCCACCTGGTCCATTCCCTGCTTGATTCTGTCCTTCTTCTATAGAGGGTACTTCCAACCTCCCCTCCCCCCAAGGATGCCCTCCCATCCATCATCCCTCCTCTCATTCCCCTTCCCCCTATTCAGCTGTAGGTTGAGATATCCCATTTAGTATGTATGTCATTCTCCCCCTGAACCAAATTCATTGAGAATGTGGTTTTGCCTTTTTGCCTTCCTATTCTTCCCTTGCGACCACTTCCCCTTGCTTCTTCTACATGAGATAGTTTACCCTACCCTGTCTCTCCCCATCTCCTCTTGCCACTTTCCTCTCTCACCTCATAATTTCACCCCTTGAGTATCCTCCCTTCCCAACAAATTCAACCTATGCCCTCTATCCATATATAACTGTAACCATATACACACACATTCACATATATATTCATATGGCCATACACCCTTCTTCCATTATTTTCATATTGAGAAAGATTTCCTCAGTCACAGTTATTGTTTTTCCATATAGGAATGTAAATAGTTCAACTTTGATAAGTTCCTTTTGATTTCTTTTCCTGATTACCTTCTCAGGCATCTCTTGCTTCTTGTGTCTGGATGTCAAATTTTCTATTCAATTCTGGTTTTTTCCTCAAGAATGCTTGAAAGTCCTCTATTCCACTGAATGAACATATTTTCCCCTGAAACAAAATACTCAGTTTTGCTGGGTAGGTGACCCTTGGGTTCAGTCCCAGTTCTTTTGCCCTCTGGAATGTTGTATTCCATGCCCTTCAATCCCTCAGTGTAGAAGCTGCCAGGTCCTGTGCTATTCTGATTGTGTTTCCACAATATTGAAATTGTTTCTTCCTGGCTGCTTGTAGTATTTTCTCCTTGATCTGGGGATTCTGGAACCTGGCTATAATATTCCTGGGAGTTTTCTTTTTGGGATATTTTTCAGGGGGTGATCCGTGGATTCTTTCAACCTCTATTTTGCCCTCTGGATCTAAAACATCAGGGCAATTTTCCTTGAGAATTTCTTGAAGGGTGATTTCTAGGTTCTTTCCTTGATCATGGCTTTCAGGTAGTCCAATAATTTTTAAATTGTCTCTCCTGGATCTATTTTCCAGGTCAGTGGTTTTTCCCATGAGATATTTCACATTGCCTTCTAATCTTTCATTTGTTTGGATCTGCTTAACAGCATCTTGATTTCTCATAAAGTCATTAGCTTCCATTTGCTCCAGTCTAACTCTGAAGGAATGAATCTCCTCAGTGAACTTTTGAGATTCTTTTTCCATCTGGCAAATTCGGCTTTTTAAGGCATTCTTCTCCTCATTGCCCTTTTGGGCCTCCTTTGCCATTTGAGTTAGTCTATTTTTTAAGGTGTTGTTTTCCTCAATCAGGCTGTTGACCCTCATTTCATACTTTTCCTGCATCCTTCTCATTTCTCTTTCCAATTTTTCCTCCACTTCTCTTATTTGATTTTTAAAGTCCTTCTTAAGGACTTTATGGCCTGCAACCCGCTCATGTTTTCCCCTGGGACTTTTGGAGCAGGACTTCTGACCTCACAGTCCTCTTCCCTCTCTATGCTTCGACCCTCTTTGCCCCCAAAATAGGAGTCTAGGGTTGCATTTTTCTCTTTAATTTGTTTCCTTTGCCTTGGCATGTTGCCACTTAATTACTTGACTTTTGGGCTTGTTGCCACAGTATAGCCTGGCACCAGACAGGAACTTTCGCCCCGAACGTGTGGGGAGGGCCAACTTCCGTTTCTGGCAAGCTGGAAACCCACCCAGGACCTCCACCCCAGATCACAATCCAGATCCAGGGAGGTTAAAGCAAGAGTGATTACCCCCCCAAGTCTGATTGCTGGATCTCCCTACAGTTCACAGGCCAGGAGCTGGAGCTTCGTGTTCCCCAAATAGTGGTCCCAAAGTCCATAGGGCACTAACCTCTCACTTTGTCCTAGGCATGTCTATGTTGATAATTCTGGAATCGCCACAGCTGCTGGTGTTCTGGAATCCCTCCAGCCGGCTGCTGGCCCTGCCGCCCTGGGCCTAAAACCGTGACTCAGGCGGACCTGTGCTCGGCTCCCTGCGCTCTGTGCACTGTGCTGTTGGCTCCCAGACCACTGTGCTGGTCCTTCCTGCAAGGCTGCTGGGCTGTCCTCAGCGGGAGGTTAGCTTCTCTGTGTTGTTCTGTGGGTGCTGGGGCTCCAGAAGTTGTTCAGAGTCCCCTTTTATATAGTTTGGAGGTAATTTGGGGGGAGAGTGCCTTGGACATGCTGTTTCTACTCCGCCATCTTGGCTCCACCCCCGGCTCTACTTATTCTAATCTGCATCAACTCACATATCTTCCTATGCTTCTCTGAATTGTTCATAGCTACCTTTTTTACAGTACAATATTATTCCATTGTATTTATTTAGCCAGTCACCAATCAATGGAAAATTTCTTTTCTTCTGGTATTTTGCTATCATAAAAAGATCTGCTACAGATATTTTTTATACACAGAAGATCGCTTTGAGGTATAGTTCATTGTAAATTTGCAGTGTCAGTCATAGATAAATGTACTATTACATCCTCTAAATGGACTAGACTTCATGTTATAAAATAGACAATAAAAGTGGGATCACTGGGTCAAAGGATATATACAGTTTAATAACATTTTGAACGTTGTTTCATATTGCTTTCCAGAATGGTTGGACTAGTTCAAAGCTCAACCAATGATGTGTTAGTGTACCTATTTTCCTACATCCTCTTCACTGTCATTTTCCTTTTTTGTGATCTTAGACAATCTAATGGGTGTGAGTATTTTCAGAATTGTTTTAATTTCTAGTTATTAGTGATTTAGTGATTATTAATAACCGATTTATTCCTCTAAAATCTGTGTATTGACATCTTTTGTCCTTTTCTCAATTGGAGAAAGACTCTTATTCTTATAAATTTGGCTCAATTCCTTATATATTTTAGAAAAGAGATCTTTATCAGAGAAACTTGCTGCAAAGATTTTTCCAACAGTTTCCTGCTTTTCTTCTAATTTCACCTGCATTGGTTTTGTTTGTGTAAAACTTTTAAAAAAAATTTTTGGAGGGGTGAAGGTAGAGCAATTGAGGTTAAATGACTTGCCCAAGGTCACACAGCTAGTAAGTGCTATGTGTCTGAGGTCAGATTTGAACTCAGGTTCTCCTGACTCCAGGGTCGGAGCTGCCCCCAAACTTATTTAATTTTATGTAATCAAAATTTTCTGTTTTACTTTCTGTGAACCTCTCTATCTTTTGTGTGGTCATGAACTCTTATATCCATAGATCTAACAGATAATTTCTTCCATGCTCCACACATTTGCTTATGATATCACTCTTTACATTTAAATCATGTACCCATTTGAGTTTATATTGGTATATGGTGTGAAATGTTGGTCTATGCCTAGTTTCTGCCAGTCTAAATTTCCAATTTTCCCAATAGTTTTTTGTCAAAATAGTTTTTGTCAAATGAATTCTTGCCTTCTAATAACTGGGCTCTTTGGGTTTATCAAACATTAAGTTACTATCCTCATTTGCTTCTCTATATTGTGTACCTAATCTGTTCCTCTGATCAACCACTCTATTTCTCACCTAGCACCAAACTGTTTTGACTATTACAGCTACCATGACAGCTGAAGAATGTAAAAAAGACCTAGAGGAAAGCTTCTAACATATTAGACATAGCCTCTGTAGAGAATCTATGGAGAACATGGACAGAAATTACACCATTTGGGGCAGCTAGATGGTGCAGTGTATTCACCGGCCCTGGAGTCAGGAGGACCTGAGTTCAAATCCAGCCTCATACACTTAACATTTACTAGCCATGTGACCTTGGGCAAGTCATTTAACCCCAATTACTCCTCCAAAAAGCAAACAAAACAAAACAAAGAAATCACACCACATAGAAAGGAATGAATGACTTGCATTCCTCACCAATGAAGTGAGTGTCCCCATCAATGACACTGTGCTTCACTGAAGTAAAATCTCCACTTGTCAAAGTCTAGTCATGAATCCAATCCCATTAAGGTCCAGTAAATGCAATACTGATACTGTATTTGCCTCCTTACATTCAAATTCCAAAGTCATTTTGTTTATGTATGTTTCTTGATAGTTAAGCAAGAGATAGCTTTCTCATTCTTCCAGAAGAGGCCCAGGCATTTTGGATTTCAGCAAACAATAGAATAGAACTGCTTCCTGTTACTGGGTAGAGGAAAGTATGAGTTGGAGGATAGTTTTATAGTTCAAAAAAGGTGGACACCATAGTAGACTGGTTCATGGATAGCTAGAAAAGCTTAGTGGGGATTCTTAATGTGTGGTCTATGTGAAGGGTCCAGGGACAGATGTTAGGGAACCAATCAACCTGAATGGAGAAAAAAATTACATCTTTATTTTCATTAATGTCTAATAGAAATGAGCATTTCCTTCAATGACTTAAAAACAATAGTCTGAAAAATAGTCTGAAAAATTCGCCAGTCTGCCAAAGGGATCTATAATACAAAAAAAAAAAAAGATTAAGAATCCCTCTTCTAGACCAAAGGTAGGAAAGAAGAGAAGGCTGAATTTTCAGTCAGGATAGAAGGATCATAGGATCATACATTTTTGAGTAAGAAGGGACCTTGGAATACTCTGTTTAATTTCCTCATTTTCCAGATGAGTAAATTGATGCCTAGAGAAGAAAAGGGGCTTGTCTAGAGTTGCACAGATAGGGAAATAGCAGAGGTGGGAGCATTAATAACTCAGCTCCTCTGACTCAGATCCAGTGGTTTGTTTTTTCCCCCCACCACATTGGCCTGAGCTTGGATGCTGATTTAGGTTGTTGAAAAAGTATCAAAAGCCCAGGGCTGTCTTAGTTTGATAAAGCTAGAGATTCACAGAAAACAAAACAGAAAATTTTGGGTAAAGTTTCTATTCTATCTAGCTCAAATGGAGTTTATGGCCTTCTGAGGTGGTCACCATCTTTAATAAATTAGTTCTTGTTGTTTTTAAGATAACTACTGTCAGTGACAACAACCCAAAGGAGAAACAAGGGAGAAAGCTATGTTCCTTCCTTCTTGTCAGAATGAGCAATGGGCAGTAGTTAATCTATGGGGGCAGGGTTGTAAGATAGGACCAGGAGAGCCAGTGTAGCCACTTGCCACACCTTGCAGATCCTGACAAATTGGTTGGTGGCAGGGTACTTGTTGGGCCACCATAATCTTTCCCAATATAGACCATGGAACAAAACCAGCATCTGTGAATTATTTTGCTTTCTTTCTCTTCAGGAAGTAGAATTTATAATTTTTTCATACAAATTCCACCTGTCTGTTGATTTGTTCCTTTGGTAAATGTCAGAAATGTGGTGCTATATCACTGGATAGAGAAGGCAATAGACACCAGCCTTTGGGAACAAGGGGGTAAGCAGTCACAGTGCAATAATGAGTATAGGAATAGAGCCTGTTCAGTGTTCTACAGGGATTTGGGGCTGTAGAGGGGGAACAGCTGCCTGGATGACTAAGAAATAAGAGGAACAGGTCAAATTCAGTATAGCTGAATAAAAGAGAAATGTAGACCTAGTTTTGTTGTTGGAAGAAAGCATTAAAAATTGTTGTTTGTCCTTCATTTTCTTTTTTTTTGCCTTTTTTTTTTGAGGGCAATTGGGGTTAAGTAACTTGCCCAAGGTCACACAGCTAGGTTTTTGTTTATGTGTGTTAAGTGTCTGAGGCCAGATCCGAACTCAGGTCCTTCTGACTCCAGGGCCGGCGCTCTACTCACTGTGCCACCTAGCTGCCCCCATTTTCTTTTTTTTTATTTTAAAATGTCCTTTTTAACTTGATGTGGTTTCAAATATTACAATGCTTAAAATACTGAAAATTGTGATAAAAATACTTTTACCCAGAATAGTAAAATAAAACATTTTTTATCAGAATTGTAATAGTGGGTAGGGTAGGTAGAACATACATACTGAAAATTTCCTTCTTTCACAGGATAATTCAGTTTTGTACTCTAAGTCAGATTTATTCTTGACTTGAAGAACTCCAAAATCCCTCAGTTTAGTAAATGTATGTCCTTCATTTTTTAAGGGGACCAGTAACATCACAGGTGATGTCTTAACATGTGCATGGATTGGATTGAAGTGAGTCAAAGTTGCACAGTCATCAGCCTCACTCTCCTTGAGTCATTGAAGTCCACAGGCAAGATAAAATTCAAGAGGACTGGCAATGGCTTGGGATGCAGTGGATGACCTTGGCATGTCTTTGCCAAGCTCTAAGCATTCCCCAGGAACCCCTTCAGTCACCTTCATGGCTGTTGGAACAAATTATTTTCATCCACCCATTCTCTGGGTAAAGTCATCCCATGCTTGGAGCTCTAACTCACCGATGGCTTTGAAGTCTGTCAGTTACTTTCAACCTGGTTAACCCATCTGCAGAGACAGTTTACCAGCATGTGGCCACTATGTATGCTACAGCTTCTTGGAGCCACAGGTGAGAGTTGGTGAATCAGGTGGACACCAAAGATGAATGAGAGGGCTTGGCAAGCCTTCAAACTAGAGGTATTAGTTCTCCTGAACATCCCATATGCCCCATTAATAACATGACACAACATGACACAGCACAATATGATACTATGTGATGTATGATTGATATGATAGGATGTGATATAATGTAACACAATATAACATAACGTAATTACTAATAACTAGGAAGGCATGATTTGATGGCTAAAATTATATATTAGAGGCTCTCTTATTTTCCCAAATACTAGTCCCAAAGTCCATAGGGCACTAACCTCTTACTTTGTCCTAGGCATATCTGTGCTGATAATTCTGGAATCGCCACAGCTGTTGGTGGTCTGGGGTCCCTCCAGCCAGCTCCCAGCCTGGCCGCCCTGGGGCTAAAACCGTGGCTCACGCGGACCTGCGCTAGGCTCTCTGTCGGCTCCCAAAGCGCTGCGCTGGTCCTTCCTGCAGGGCTGCTGGGCTGTCCTCAGCAGAAGGTTAGCTTCTCTGAGTCGTTCTGTGGATGCTGGGGCTCCAGAAGTTGTTCAGAGTCCCCTTTTACATGGTTTGGAAGAGGTCTGGTGGGAGAGCACCTTGGAAATGCTGTTTCTACTTCACCATCTTCTAGATGACTTTGGCTCTCTAATTTTCATGAACTAACAGATCATAACCCTGTGCTACAAATACTGTTCTTAGAATATTCTCAGGTCAGTCAGTCAGTTCAATTAGTCAACAAACATTTATTTAGGCCTCACTCTGTGCTAGACGCTTGTGGTAGTACTAAGGATACAAAGAAAGGTAAAAATGCTATCCTTGCCCTCAAGAAGATCACATAGCAATAGGCTTGATGGTTGTGATGTACATAGAGGTATACACATAGTAGGGGGAAGGTAATCAAAGAGGGAAGGCACTGCTAGCAGAGGGAAGGCACTAGTGATGGAGGAAGGGGGGTCTGGTGGGAAGGACAGAAAGGTCTCTTGCAGAAGGGGAGAGGTGAGGTGAGTTTTGACAGGAGCTACAGAGGCTAAGAGGTGGAGGTGAGGTTGAGGACATTCCAGGCCTGGCGCACATGCCAAAGGAATAAAGTTGGGAAATGGAGTGTCACGTGCAAGGAATAGCAAGTGGGTGGGTGTAGCTGAATTATAGAATGTACTAAGGGAAGTAGAATAGAATTGGGAAGGTAGGAAGAGCCCAGGTTTAAAGAGTTTTAAATGTCAGGGAATTTATATTTGATCTTATGTAGCTATAAGGCTTTATTGTGTTGGGGTAGGATATGGGGATGGGATGGTGATGCAGTCAGTGCTGTGCTTTAGGAACTCACTTTCGTAATTGAGTGGAGGGTGGCTAAGATAGAGAGGAGTCAAGGAGACCAAATATTGAATTATTGTAATAGTCCAAGTGAGAGCTGATGTGTGCCTGTTCTAGGGTGGGGGCCGTGTGAGTGGAGAGGAGTGAACATATGTTGTAAGAGATGTAGATGGAGAAATAATAAGATTTGACAAGAGATTGGATGTGTGGGAAGAACTCAAGTGAGTAGCTGAGATTGACCCTGTGGTTGTGAACCTGAATTATTAGGATGATAATGATGATAGGAAAATTGGGAAAAGGAAAGGGATTGGAGGGAAAACAAGTTCTGTTTCAGACACACTGAATTTAAATGCCCATTAGATATGTGAAATGTTTAAACATCTCAATTTGAGATGTTTAAAAGGCAGTTGGTGATGCAAGACTGGACTTAGAAAAAAGATTAGGACTGAATAAACAGACCTGGAAACCATCTACATAGAGATGATGGTGGAACTCACAGGAGCTGATGAGATCACTACAATGAGAGAGTATAGATGGGAAAGAGGGCCCAGTACAGAGCCTCAGGGGACACCTCAGGCTAATGGTGACGATACAGATGAAGATCTAGCAAAGACTGAGAAGGAGCAGGAAGACAGGTAGGGAGAGAACTAGGAAAGAACTTAAGGGGGGAAGGAGTGTCCAAGAGAACGTAACCAATAACTTATATAGGAACCAGACTACTCATTATCACAGACAGCACCATGGCTCACTCACAATTACCTGGACATAAGAGTGATCCATAAAATCTTAAGAACAACCCCAAATTCTCATAACCTACAAATTAACTGGGATGGAAAGTAAGGATACCTCTCTGAGGAGATCAAAATCATGTGGGAACAGAATGAATCACATATCATCCCTAGATATATGATATATACTATATATGTAGATATATACTATATAGATAGATAGATAGATAGATATACTACTAGAATTGTATCAGAGGTGCTGTCAGTGAATTTACAATTTCCATCCTAATAATTTTTATTCTGTACAATGAGCTGGAGAAATGGCAAACCACTTCAGTGTTTTTGCCAGGAAATGGCATCCCAAAGAGTTGGACACAACTGAAAAACAGTAACAACAATAACAATTTTATTCAATTGTTAGAAACAGTTATTTTTATTCACCTGTGCAACAGGGCTAGAGAAGACTAAATATAAGGGCGGCTAGGTGGCACAGTGAATAGAGCATGGGCCCTGGAGTCAGGAGGACCTGAGTTCAAATCTGGCCTCAGACACTTAACACAAAAACTAGCCGTGTGACCTTGGGCAAGTCACTTAACCCCAATTGCCCTCCAAAAAAAAAGAAGACTAAATATGAAGTAATAGCAGCAGGTTAGTGACTTGTTCCACCATTCATTCTAATCAATCACCTAATCAATCAATAAACATTTAATAGACATCTGTTGTGTGCCAGGCACTGTGCTAAGTGTTAAGCCCTTAGAAAAAGATGAGAAGAATATAAGAACAGCTCTTATTGTTACAGTGCATTAAGCTTTACAAAGCATCAAATGAGATATTTGTAAAACGTTTAGCACATAGTAGGCCCTATATAATTGCACTTCCGATCCCCCATGCCTATAAGAAATTGAGGCCGTTGGAGGTTAAGTGACTTTCCGAGGGGACTAGTAAGTGTCAGAGGCTGGATCTAAATTCCTGATTCTTGGCCCAGAGCTCTCTCTGTTGTGCCACCTAGCTGCCTTCACAGGAAGGAACACTTCTACTGCACTTCAAGGTTTATTTACTAAGTGCATTTCTCCTAGCAACCTTCTAAGGCGCGCAGTACAAGTATGCCTGTTTTATATCCTGCAAAAGTTTGCTAAAGTTGTTAATTATTTCAGCTAGTTTTTAGATGGCTCTTGAGGATTCCAGTGTACCATTATATGATCTGCAATAGTGATAGTTTTGTTTTCTTACTTACTATTCTAATTTCTTTTTCTTCTCTTATTGCAATAGTTAACCTTTCTAGTACAATATTGAATAATAGTGGTGACAATGAAATATGCCCATTTTTTGAGATACAACTCAGGAGAATTAACTAATTAATTAATGCTCAGGAGAAATTAAGTGATTTGTGTAGGATCATAGGACTAATTAGTGGTAAAGTTAGAATTTGAACCAAAGTCTCTTCAGTTCAATTCAACAGATATTTATAAAATGCCTAAATATGTGTAAGATACTATGCTATTCTGCTAGGTTCTAGAGAGATAGGTAGATAGATAGACAAACAGACAGATACATAGATACTAAGTATAATCTATACCTAAAAAGGATCAATCCAATTTGCATGGATTCGGCAATGTCAGTGTCCTTTTGTTTATCTGTGGAGAGGAAAACCTTAGTTCAACAGTGATGAGCAAATATTTGAGGTTATGGATTAACTCAGGCAGCTGAGGCTATCATGGCGACAAGAAAACGATACCTCCAGTCTTCCACTGCCCACATCTGTAAGTTCTCTCCAAATGATTTCTAGCCCTTTAAAGTAGGATATATGAAATGTGAAACATAGAAAGGAAAGTGTGAGAAAAAAAAAGACAGAGGGAAAGCAAGAGAGTCAGAGAGTAGCATAAAAGTAAGCATGGCTTGAGAGGGAAGCTCAGTATTCTTGGGGCTGGGTCTGAAACCCCCCTGGATCAAGGAAGCCATCTAGCTTTTGAAATGAAGGGGGCATGATTGGAAAATGAAATGAGGTTCATAGAATGAACGGGACTAAGTGGTTAGTTGATTCTCCTATAGTAATGTATGTTCAAAGGAAGTATGTCACTCGTTTTGCTTTGTCATGGATTCTATTAGGATTTTAACCCTTTTCCCATGGAACATAGAAGGCCCAGAAGAAGCCCCAGGCACAAAGAAACTTGAGACCTAGGACTAGGATCCATGACTTCCTGGGCACAGCTATATCTGTGTGGGTGAATAGTTGGTGGTGGGAAGAGAACAGGGTGGGAGAGAGTTGGGTGGGTCCTTCCCTAAAAGATACAGCTTTCTCTGTACAAATCTCACCATGTGGTTCTTCCTTTACTTTTCCCCCTTTCTCTCCCCTTAGTTTTAAATCAGATAAAATCAGGTTAAAGTAAATATCAAAAGCAGAATTGAAGGGGAAAAGAAGTCAGAAAAGGGAAAATGTTGTTATAGGGGTGTGCACAGGAGCGTGTGTGTGTGTGTGTGTGTGTGTGTGTGTGTGTGTGTTTGTATGCGCAATCCCACTGAACTCAACTTGCTCACCGCCGGGGTGAGGACAGGTCTGAATATTGTACATATATGAATCTCGGGTCAAGCAAGAATTGAAAGATCTGCTTCAGTTGCTCCAGTGATCTGTCTCTCTGAGTTATGGTCTAGAAGACCAGGGACCTTCAAAGAACTGGCTGAGGGCCATGACCTCAGTGCCATATCTTAGGATCAGTTCTGCCACCCAATTAACTAATTCTGATGTTTTGTCCTCTTGGGCTATGACCTCAGTGCCTCAATGGCTTTTCTAGGTGGGACAGTTGGGAATGGAAAGGTGTAGAGAGAGAAGGGAGCTTTTGTAACTCCTTCCTTTTGCCAGGTGTCAGTTCTTTCAAAATGTGGCGACTTGTGAGCTTTTTGGTGTTTGTGGCCTCCTGGTATTCACTCGGTGGACATGCCAACTCAGGTGAGGGGTGACAGGTTCCCATCCCACAAACAGATTACAGGTATGACAGGGTATATACTATGATGACAAGGCCGATGATGACAATGATGAATAATAATTACAGTCCCTTGCATTTGTACCATGCTTTATCCTTCCAAACCAATTCCCAGAGTAGAGTTGGAAAGGTCTTCAGCCTCTACCTGGCCAAGAATCCCCTCTGCATTCCTGAGAGGTGAGTATCTACCTTGTGTCAAAGACCTCCAGTGGTGGGGAATCCACTATCCTTCTACTTCTCTCATTTCATATGAATGACTATTGAGCACCTATTATGTGCTAGGCATTATGAGGGGTACAAAGATGTACAGGATACCCTACATAGCTGTTTATTATCATTTTCCTGGACTATTACATTAGTCTCTTATAATTTTTTTGGAGGGGGGGAAAGCAAGGCAATTGGGGTGAAGTGACTTACCTGAGGTCACACAGCTAGTTAAGTGTCAAGTGTCTGAGGTCAAATTTGAACTCAGGTCCTCCTGACTCCATGGTCAGTGGTCTATTCATGGTACCACCTAGCTGCCCCAAGTAGCCTCTTATCTTGATAGGTCATTTTGCCTCCACTCTCCTTGCCCCAACTGGTCCATCAAGGTGCTGCCATAATGGCCTTCTTTGTGCATAGATTTGATACAAATCTTCAGTGGCTCCCAATTGCATAGCAAATAAAATTTAAATCCTTTTGCTTGGCATTAAAGATTCCCTTTAATATAGCACCACATGACTTTTAAAAGTAGTTTAATATTTTTCCCAATTACATGTAAAAACAACTTTTTAACATTGCAAATTTTGAGTTCCAAATAAATTCTTTCCCATTGAGAAGGCAAGCAATTTGACATAGGTTATACATGTGTGGTTATGCAAAATGTATTTCCATACTATAGAACTTTTCCAGCCTTATCTTAACTCTGTTCACTTAACACTCCATTCAAATGGAATACTCTTTGTAGTTGAATTCTTAACTATCCTTTAAAACTCACCTCAAACTTCAGCCCCTTCATAAAGTCTTCCTTGATACAATAGTGACCTTGCCCCACAGACTTCACTAGGTAGGCTGTTTTACAATTCTCTAACACACTTATCAAGTGATATTTGTGTCTCTGTCTTAGCCCTCTTCTAGACCAGGATTTCTTAAAATTTTTCCACTCTCGACCCCTTTTTGACTAAGAAATTTTTACATGACCCCAAGTATATAGGTATCAAATAGGTATACAATAGAACATTTATTGATAATAAGTCATAAGGAAATTTATTTTAAAATAATTTGTTGGTAGACATATAATTTTACTATTTATTAAAGATGAAAGCAAATCTGCATGCTAATGAGATGGATGTGCTTGTTTATTTTAACATAAAGAGACAGAATATTTGATAGTGCAGGATGCAGAGCATCTTCAATCTTTTTCAGAGTTGATTGATATTTTGACTTTATAATCGTTAATGCTGTGTTCAGAACCAAGGCTGCAGGGAAACTGCTCAATGCAACTAACATGGGCAAGTGTTGCCAGAAACACCTTAGATTCGTTACATTTGATTTTGAATTAATTTCTGGTTGTTGTGCATTTAGAAACCTTTTACTGTCACCAAATTTTTTGCAACCCCCACTTCAGTTACCCATAGTTTAAGATGTGCTGTCCTATACTGTGTGCATTCTGAGGGCAGACACTGTGTCTTTTCTAAATATTTTTGTTTCCCCTACACCTAACACACAGCTCTATACAGAAAAGATGCTAAATAAATTTTAAGTGAATGTTGAATGTTGAAGCTATTATAGTCCCAGCCATAAATAGAGTTTGCCATTTAATTAGGAAAATCAAGCGTACATATTGGAAAATTTCAGAGAGAGTGAGGAGACTAGCCTAACATCTGATATCTCCTTTGGGGACACAGGAAAGAAATAAAAAGGATACT
This sequence comes from Gymnobelideus leadbeateri, assembly GCA_011680675.1. NCBI lineage: Eukaryota > Metazoa > Chordata > Mammalia > Diprotodontia > Petauridae > Gymnobelideus > Gymnobelideus leadbeateri. Next base: position 243,560 of record WOXC01006779.1, read on the forward strand.
GGCTGCCAAAAGGGTAGAAGAGGTTCCATCATAGGAAGGAGAAGAGGATTCCAAAAGAGAAGCCGGGAATGGGTGCGGGGTTGGGGACCAAAGGAACTTCTGTAGACTTCACCATTATGCTGATGCTGGTTGTCTCATGCTGACAATCCTGCAGAGTGGTGGGGTGGAAGCCCTGACTTCAGTGCCAGGATTCCAACGTTGGCTTCCACAGCCTCTTCTACTCATGCTCTCCCTATTGCTCCCACCCCTCCTCCTTTCTTCAGTGTTCTCTAACAGCAAGAAAGCCAACCAAGTCCTGAGGATTCAGAAGCGAGCTAATTCATTCCTGGAAGAGATTAAACCTGGCAACCTGGAGCGGGAATGCAATGAGGAGATGTGTGACCTGGAAGAAGTCCAGGAGATCTTCACAACTCGGGAAGAAACAGTAAGTTGGGATTGGGATATGCCGCATCTTCCAGCAGACGAACACTCACTACAAGAGGTCTGGGCCAAGGGAGGAATCAAGCTCAGAGTCAAATTAGATAATCAGTGGATGTCATTCTGAACCCAACGTAGGTGCTTCCTCCCACACAAAACCTTGTCCTGATCACTCCAGTTGTTAATTCTTTTATTCCTTCTCCTCTTCTCCTTCTCCCAGGCAAAGGAGGAGGGAGGGCACAGTAGATAAAATGTCCATCATGGAGTCAAGAAGACCTGAGTTCAAATTCCTCCTCAGATGTTTACTAGCCGTGTGACTCTGGGCAAGTCACCTTAGCTCTGTGTGCCTGCATTTCCTCATTTGTAAAACAGGGATAATAATAGCACCTACCTCCCAGGGTTGTTGTGAGGATCAAATAAAGTAATAATTGTGAAGTGCTTTGCACAGTTCCTGGCATATAGTAGGTGCTTAATAATAAATGTTAATTTGCTTCTCTTCTTCAAATTATTTATTTGTGTACATACTGAATGCCCAATAGAATATAAACTTGAGGGCAGCAACTTTCCTTGTTGCATTTTTTTGCTTTGTTTTTGTTTTTCCTTTTCTTTGTTCTTTTGTTTTTTGTTTCTTTTCTTTTGTTTTTGTTTTTGCTTTGTTTTTGTTTTGTTTTGTTTTTGTATCTCCAGGGCCAAGCACGTAGAAAGCACTTACTGTGTATGGGGTTGACTTGGAATCTTGGAGATGCTCTTCTCCTCTCTTCCCCTTCCTCTCCCTTTCTTTTTTTCTCCCTCCCCTTCTCTCTCTGTCTCTGTCTCTGTTTCTCTCAAACTTCTGCAGGAGGAAGATCTTTATACCGAACTCTTCCATTCTCTCCTGTTCACTGCACCCAGCATGGAAGAAATGAATCCCTCTCCCCTCTCCCCCCCACTGTTCCTGGTAGATAAGGAACTGGGTCATTTAACCTGGGGTGACTAGAAGAATGCTGCTGGTGCATAATAATGGCAACAGCACTCTAAATTTGGATGATTCTTTTCTTCCACAGGGATCAAGTCCAATTTCAGATACAATTTTATTTTATCACAAATGAGTTAGGACTTCTCCCTTTAAAGAGATAGGAGACTGAGGCCCATTCATATTCAAAGGAAGTGGCTCTTCCTTACCAGCAAAGTATTTCCAGGTCTAGGGACTGCTTAGCTCAGCTCCTAGGCCAGGAGAAAGTTCCCAAAGATTCTCCTTTCTGATTTCTGGAGAAAAGGGAGGAGGGAAGGATGAGAAGGAAGAGTCTTAAGGACAATTTGATTGGTCCGAAAGGAACGGAAATAAAGGAGCTGATTAGGATCTTAGAAGAAGGATGAAGAGCTTGGATGGTGACAGAAGCACTTCCCTGTGGGAAGGGAAGGGGACAAGCATTTTTTAAACACCTACTATGTGCCAGATCCTGTGCTAAGCACTTTACAAATATTATCTCACTTGATTCTAGCAACAATGTTGTCAGGTAGGTGCTATTATTATTCCAGGGGAGGGAATTGAGGCAAACCAAGGTAAAGTGACTTGCCCAAGGTTACAAAGCTAGTCAGTGTCTAAGGTTGGATTTAAACTCAGGTTTCCCTGACTCTAGACCTAGTATACTATCCACTGACCTAACTAGCTGCCTCTAACTTGTGGTAAGTTTATGGTGGTCCCTAGGACAAAGCCTAGACTTAAGCAGAAGGTGACGGAAGCCACAAATGTCTCCTTAACATTCGTGGATGGTTTTTTTTTTTTTTTTACATGTTTATATTTTACGGAATGGGAAAATTGAGGCCAAGGAGAACTTACTTGTTCTGTGGCACAGTATTGACCACCTTGTGCTTAGTCTTACTGACACAGTAGCATTTTCCCCACTTCTGACTTAGTCTGGGCTTAGAGGCAGATGAGCAAAACATTGCTGTTCTGGGAAGGAACCTGGACTGAAAAGCAGACAGGTTTACACACATTTGCTGCATTTGTATTGATCCCCTCACCCTCCACTAAAACTTGTGTTTCTTCCCTTCACAGTTAGCTTACTGGTCAAAGTATGTGGGTGAGTATCAAATTTTCTATTGTGACTTTTGCTATTCCATTGTAGGTCGACAATCTTTCACATTCATTTCTTCTAGGTTCTTCCCAGCTGTACCTGATTTTTTCTTTAAATTTTAAGAAAAATTAGGACAAACCTCTACTAGGCTTATTCTATCTGGATATGAGAAATAAATTTCATGGCTTTTGGAGACCTGTTACTATCCCCAGAATAGCTGATTCTGTGACTGTATCTGGCCCATTAAACCAAAGTTACAGATGAACACAGAGTATTCTTGGCCCCATAGCAGCCCAACCCATTTTCCTATCCTTAAGGAAAACTACTTACTCCTTAGTCACATTCACACCATGTTTTATATCTGCAAAAAGCCTTGACAACTGGACCTCTCTGGGGCATCTTTAAGAACTTGGGTATATACTCTCTCTCCATACTGTGCCAAGCCTATCAGGATTAAATCAAACACTAGGAAATTGGCCAAACCTGGGAGGATAAAGAAAAGACTGGCTGTTTTGTCAACAATCTGCTCCACTTCATTATTCTCCCAGTTCCCATCCTCTAAATATCTTCCAGATGGAGACCAGTGTGATCTCTATTCCTGCCACAATGGGACCTGTATTGACGGTATTGGTAGCTTTCAGTGCATCTGCAACAAAGGCTGGGAAGGACGCTTTTGTGGATATGGTAACTCTCAGAAGCTTATCTTTGATTTTTCCCCTTGACCAGTGGCCCACTGTGGTAGGTCACTGTAGCATTTACTCAGTATAACTGGGAACCCCCAACAGGAAAAGGATTAGAGCTCTTTGTAGCAGGAATGACTCCAGTCCTTTTTTACCCTAAGTGCCTCTACAATTACGTTTCAATTTCTTCTCAGGGACAATGGCTCTTTCTAACTAAATCCCTGCCTGCCTTCCTCAGACATTTCAGAGAAGGATGATTAGGATTTGTGGCAGTGGTAGTATTTGAGTAGGAAGTCAGAGAACATGTGTGGGGTGAGGGGAGCACAGTATGGAGGAAGGGGAAGGGGGTAGAGGCAATAGGCTGAAACAACGCCTGAGAGGGTGCAACAAGCTTAACTGGGGCACAGACTGTACATTAGTGATGGAGATTGATAAGAGTGGCTAAATAAGTTTCCCGAGGACAAGAACTATTTGTCTAGGTATCCCCTAACACAGTAGGTATTTTATAATTGTAGGAAAAGATCATGGGGTTTAGAGCTGGAAGGCACCTTATAAGTCATCTCATGAAACCCTCTCATTTCACAGATAAAACTGAGGCCCAGAGAGGTGAGGTGAATTGTTTGAGGTCACACAGGTAGCAGATGATAAGAACAAGGATTCCAGCCCAGGTCTCTGGCTCCAAATTCAACTCTTTGTCCTCCTGGTGCTTGTTGAATTGAGAAGTAGGCTCTTTCATTGGCTCACAACCTTCCAGCAGGGATTCTTAACCTTTTCCATGTCATGGACCCCTTAGGTAGTCTGGTGAAGCCTATAGAACCCTTCTCAGACTACTGTTTTAAAATAATTGAAGGAAATACTATATTTCAGTTAAAGATGAAAGAAAATAAAGATATAATTTCCCCCCTGTCCAAGCTCACAGACCCCCTGAAATATGTTCATGGGGGGCTGTCAGTGGATCCCAAGCTAAAAACCTCTGCTTAGAGCTAGAAAGAAGCTCAGATGCCACCTATTTCAACCCCCCTCTTTACAGATGAGGAAACTGAGGCTCAGGAAGGGTACAAAATTTGCCCCAGAATCACAGATAGCAAACATCTGAGGTGGGATCTGAACTCAGATCCTCAGATTCATTCTGCTATACGATGCTCATTGAATTCAACTAAGAGTTAGATTCTTTCCTTGGCATAGGCTTTCCATGAGCTTCCTAGGAGGACCAGCATTGGAAAGACATTTTTCCAGTTGTGTGAAGTTGTATTTATCAGTGTTGCCATCATCTATTTGCCAGTACATCCCCTCAGGGATAGTTCAGGATTGGAGATTAGGGGTAAAAATCTACCTTCTCTTTTCTTTTCTCCCCCCATAACCACTTTCATTTCTGAGTGTTGGGAAGCTCCAGACCCTGATTGAATAAATTCCATTCCTGCCGTAGAGGTAAGCCACACCAACTGCTCCATAAACAATGGTGGCTGTGTTCACTACTGCACTGAGGACCTCAAGAATCAGCAACGCTATTGCAGCTGTGCCCCTGGATATCAGGAGAGTGACGACCCTAAGGAATGTGAACCTGTTGGTGAGTGTGGAGCCAGAAATGAGGATGGGGAAACCAGAGGGAGAATACCCAGGGCCTTTTACTCAGACAAAAAAAGAGAAGACCAAGGCACAACTGGATCATGATAGATGAATCATGGCGAGAACTAGTTATAATTTTTGGCTCCATCACCATATAAATATGTTACTCCACTGAGGGCCAACCCAAGCAAATGAGAAGTCAGTGAAGTGTGTTTGCCTTTGGCCTTCTACTTCTCTTCTGTTCTGGCCTATTTCTTCCTTCCTATTCCTTCAGGAACTTATTCTCAACTGGCTGTCAAATCGTCCATGCTAATGGCTTGAGGCAGGAATTCTTAACCTGGGGTTATTATACCCCAAAAATAGATTAAAGGGGTCCATGAACTTGGATGGGAAACTTGCACTAACCACTAACTGAAATTTAACATTTCCTTCATTTATGAATGTAGGCAACAAACATTTTTCTGAGGAGACCATAGGCTTCTCCAGAGTGCCAAAGGGGCAAAGAACCCCTGAATTAATGTGTTCATACCCCCTAGGAGCATCCTCACTCTTGTTAAAGGCCCCAGAAGTGAAAAGATGGGGGGTGGAGTTCTAATAGTGGAATCTCAGGTATCAAAGATAGGTGGGGAGGAGGGAGACGCATTTTGGCAGGGAGTTGAGCAGAGAGTCCACTATGCAGGTGGACTCCTACTTTGCTTGTCCTTAAGGCCAAGCCTGATGGTGCCCACCAAATGCCTGGGTTCCCTGCTTCACAACAGGAGCTATGTGAATCTTCCTCTTACCTATAAGAGATTAGAGTTTGGAATTGTCAGCTCTCAATGATCATAAAGGTTCAAATGAAAAACCATTTGTAAAGTGCTTAGAATGGTGCATAGTAGGTGCATAATAAAGACTATTTGTTCCCTTTCTTCTCTCCCTTCCTTTGATAAAGGTGTCATGTCGTTATGATCTTATGTCAATGAGGCCTAGGTTGTGGGTTTGATTCTGGTATGAGGCAGTTCATTCAGTCATTCAACAAATAGCTAGCTCCTTAGCCATTGGTTGCCCCACCCCTTCTCTTCCACCTCCTACTCTGCATCCCCATCCCCATTTCCACTCCTTAAAGAAAATTTCTCCCCTCCTTTCTTACTATCTCCTCTTTCTTTCTCCTTCCCTCCTTTCTTCTTCCACATTGTCACAATATAATCTTTCCCACCATCAACAAGAAGTTCTGAGAAATGTACTCTGGGTATCTCTCTACCAATTCAAAGTTCCTTTGCTCCTTAAAATGCATAGCCTAGGTCACTTTTTCTGTATTATGGATCTTAGATCATAGGTTTAGCTCTAGAAGGGACGTTCAAAGTCAACTAGTCCAACTACCTCAATTTCAGGTGAAGAATAATAACAATAAAGACAGTAGCTTTTATTATATGTCTTCCTCTGTCTACCTCACAGGGATATTTTGAGGGCCAAATGAGAAAATTGTGCAAAACTAAAAGTTTCTAAGCCTGTGAGTTATCATAACCATTGTTACTATGACCCCATCTGCTACTATAATTAGCCATACCCTCTTAGAGAGGGTAGGGCTATACTCTCTATATGAGGGGAGAGAGTAATTGCTGCCATTTATTTCCCGTTACACTAAAATTTTCTGGGAATCAAATGTAAGCTCAGTGCCTACAATTTTCTGGTTCTGCTCGCTTCCTTTAAAAAAAAAAATCAGGACATTTACCTTCTCCATCACTCATTTTCCATGGCCTTTCAAACATCAGTGACATGAGCTCAGAACCTGTCAGTTCTTTCACCTGGACAGGGTGACTAGAATTCTTCAAGGACAATAATGTGTTCACTAATTATCTCTTGACTTGCCTTGGATATCAACTCCCTTTTAATCATTTTCATCCTACTATTTCTAGGACAAAGAAAACAGGAATGGAATAGGAGTTTTGGGTGGCCCATCTTCTTTCTGCTCTTTTCAGGCTTTTTTGGGCATTTCATCTCAGAAGGAGCATCCCCTCCACTTAAGCACAATTGCCTTTAAGACACATTCCTGCTCTTCTTGAGCCTCTGTAGCGGCTACTTCCCCTGCTCAGCAGCTCTTCCTGCTTCTCCTCTTAGCTAAACCCTTTCCCATTGCCCTTGAAAACTTGGTTTTAACTCTTTCATGAAGGCTTCCCAGACCACTCTAGCCACCATTGTTCTTCTCTAGCACTTAACAATCTTTGCCACATAATCTAGGTACTTTATCCCAAGTACACAATCCAGGGACTTAATTGTTCTCTAATTTTCATATATATTATGTGTTGTGATTGTAAATTCCTTAAGGTCAAAGACCAAGACTAATCCAATATTCCCCACAGTCCCTAACAGAGCAGGGCATGTAGTAGCTTTTATTTTTTATTAACTAAAGAGCTTACTGTTGGCTAACTGACTGATCTCTATAGAGAAATAGTCACAGTCATAAAATATTTGAATTGGAAAGGACTTTAGAGACCCCCTAATCCAAATGAGGAAGTAGAGGATGTATTTTACCCAAGGTTACAAATTAGGGCAATATCACCAGTAAATCTGTAGGAAGAAGGTGACTATGATAGATGGAAGGATATTAGCCTGGCCAAATGTTTCTATAAAGGACTTTTTGTGGCAGAGTAGTTCAACTATTTGATTTCTCACTGACACTGTCCCCTCATTTTTTAGGTAATTTTCCATGTGGGAAACCAAAGGTGAATTACCCGATGTCAGATTTTGAAGAAATGCAACTTCGAATTTTAGGGGGGAAGCCAGCCAACAAAGGTGACAGCCCATGGCAGGTAAGAAGGAACACATCTCTATTCAGGATTATAACTACCTTTCATTTGTTCATTTATTAAAAAATTTCTCAAGTTTTTACTACTACTGTTACTACTACTACTACTACTACTACCTCCACCACTACAGTGACAGCTAACATTTAACAGCACTTTAAAGTTTGCAAAGAACTTTACAAATATTATCCCAATTTAAAAAACATCATCTAATTTTATACTCACAACAATCCTGGGAGGCAAGTTCTACCATCCCCATTTTACAGACAAGGAAACAGGCCCAGGGCTCTATTCCCTACACTGCCTAGTACAATACTCTGTCTAATGCAGTGTAGGGACAACATGAATAAAACAGGCCAAAACAATCTACTTATCCTTATCTTGTGGATCTTACAGTGCTAAGGAATAAAATAAGTATACAAGTTGGACACATATAGAGATAAGAAAAATCGCTTCTGCCTGGTGACTTGATACTCTTAGTTTAGAACATATTGAATTCATGGTGATATCCAGATAGAGATATCTAGAAAGCATTTGGAAATTTGAGTCAAGTGTGGAGAGAGGGGATTGATAAATCTCACCTCAACAGGTATTAATTAGCATCAATGACAGCCCCCAGAAATAGAGGTGGAGCTATTGCAAGACATATTAATGTGAATAATAAACATACTGAAGACTATAAAGATATAAGTGAAGTTATCAAAATTATCAAAGATAAAGTTCTTTAAAAGCTGAAGATGAAATTATAAAATTTGACAATTTGGGTATGTATGTAGTGTATATAAAACAATGGACTCACTGAGAAACAGAAATAATTTTTCCAGAGGACAGAATGTACAAGTTCCAAAACTATTCCTCTAGAAGAATGTTTGGAAGTTTTGGAAACAAAAGTAATGGATCTAGGTGGGGGGTGGGGTGAGTGTAACAAAACTCAGAGTGACAACTTAAGTGTTAAGTTATTAATGCCCCTAAAAAGAAAGAGTATAAGAATATATTCCAGGAATGATATTTTTTAAAGGAACAGACAATGTAGAAACTCAGACAATGCTCAAAGGGGTCAACCACAAATTCAATCTACCTAAACACATCATCATCAAGCTCCAAGATTATAAGGATAAGTAGATCATTTTGTAAGCAGCCAAGGAAAGACATCATGTGTCAAAGAGGAGGAATAACAGAACTAGAATATAAAAAGCTAACAATTAAGGCAAACTAAATTTCACCCCCAAATCAGTTACTCAATGAAGCTGATCATATTCTTCAAAGACAAAATAGCTTCATTTTTTTCTCATCTGCCAATGAGTAGGTAAACTATCCCTAGCATTCTTTCATCTCTGAATCCTATGAATTCTTTGTTTTCAGGTGATACTGTTGGACTCCAAGTCAAAGTTAAAGTGTGGGGGTGTTCTTATTCATTCTTCCTGGGTGCTGACTGCAGCCCACTGTGTGGAACATCCAAAATACCTTACAGTAAGACTTGGTAAGGAAATCACACATGCCTCTCTATTTGTGGTGGTAAAGACAGGTCTGGGGGATGGAAGAGATTGGGAAATACCCAATCATGTTCCATCAGAATATCTGATATTTAAGGGAGTATTCTAGGTTCTTTTTCACTTACTTCTAGGATTCTCCATTAATTTTTAGAAACATCTATGTCCCTGTGATCCTGTTTCTCCAAAGTCAGACAACTGCTGAAGAGATAATCAGTCATTTTTTCTGAGACTTTCCCTGGGAATCTGAACTATTTCTATTTTTGTTGAAATTGGGGGAAAGGAAGCAGCAGTGGTTTGAGTTTTTTTATAGATGCCCAGCTAACTCTGAAGAAGTAGTCCACCCTTGAAAAGGATTCACTAGGATCCAGACCAAGGCTAGCAGTTCATCAAGAAAGGGTGACTGAATCTGAGTCACATTGAGTTTCCAGAGGCAACAAGCAGGGCATGAAGCCATCTGAGTTGTGCTCTTGACTTTGCCATAGCTAACTGTGTGGTCTCCAGATGCTACCTTGTCTAGTTACACAAGTGTCTTCTGGCAGTATCTTCCTCTATGAAATGGTAGTGTGACATAATGAAAAGAACATAGGACTTTAAGTGAGTATGAGGTGTCTGAATTTTGTAGCACTTACCATCCATGTAAGCCAATTTGTACTGTCGCATATTACCCTTGTGGTGTAAGGGAAAGGGAGCTAGACCAAAGATAGAAAATCTAGGTTCTAGTTCAGATTGCCATTTACTAGTTTTGTGACCTGAGGCACTTAAATTTTTCTAAGATCTAGGTTTCCCATGTAAAATGGTAATCGTTTTAATACCTACCCTGTATATAATCCCTTATGTTGAAATATTGAATGTTGAGGTGGTAGAATGTTCTGTCAGACACTAGACTTCCATTTTGTAGCTAAAAATATCGATATTCACTGCCTCCACTTTCTCACTTCCTGGTCACATTTTGACCCCCTGAAGTCTGGATTTCATCCTCACCAACATGGTTGAAACTGCTCTCTCCAAGGTGATAAATGATTTCTTTATTGCTAAATCCTTGGCCCTCATGCTCTGTGTACCTTTGACCAAATTACTTAAACTCTTTCTGTATCTCAGTTTCCTCTTCAATAAAATGGGGAAAAAATAGTCATTGTTCTACAATGACTTCTTTGAGGGCTATTGTAAGGATCAGAACAGGCTTTGTCAAGTGTGAAGAGCTAGACAAATGTGAGTTAGGATTGTGACAATGGGAACAATCCCTCTACCAGGGACCCCGTGAAGGTGAAGGGATCACACACTGTCATGGAGTAATAGGGTTAGAGCTGGAAGGAATTTTAGATATTATCTAGTCCACTCCTTTCATTTTATAGATGGGAAACTAAGACCCAGAAAAGGAAGTAACTTGTCCAAGGTCATATAGGTAGCAAAACCCAGGTCTTTTGATTCAAAATCTGGGACCCTTTTCACTATATTGCCAATGGCCCACAGGCTCATGGAATTAGAACCAGAAAGGACTTGAGAGGTCCTCGAGTCCAACTGTCTCATTTTGCAGATTGAAGGTCCAGGAGGTGGCACAAATACTAAGTGTCAGAGCTGGGCAGAAGCCAGGTTTTCTCTGCTTCGCAGACCAGCATTCTTGCCACCATTAGAGAACCAGGGGAAGAAAAAAACATAGGACGGCTCCATTACAAAAGGATTTAATAGTTCCTACATGGGAAAATTGTGGGTGAAATAATAAGAGGCAATGTGTTATTATGGAAGAAGTATTGACTGGACTGGATGCCAAGAGACATGGGTTCTAGCCCTGACTTTGCAACTACCTGTGCAAACACAGGGATTCAGTTTAATTTCTTTATACCTCAGCTTCCTCATCTAGAAAATCAAGGAAATGGACTTGAGCTCTAAGGTTTTCAATCTTTGATTCAGTGTCCTCCCATGAAATATAATGATTCCCCACTGTCCAAATCTGCTATAATCCAGATAATCTATAAGGATAATGCTAATCTGAGTTATTGTTATTGCTTCCCGGAGATAAGCAGCTCAAAATGGGAGTAGGAAAGACAATTTGATTTAGAGCTGTAACCACAGACCATAAAAGATGATCTAGAACAGGTGTCGAGGGGCTCAGGGATTTATCCAGTGTCTCCCAGACAATAATTGGCAGGCCAGAGACTGGAACCCAGGTCTCCTGGCTCTAAATTCACTGTTCTTTCCATTACAGCACAGAGGAGGCATGGAAAGTGAGGGCTTGTGGGAGTGATTCATTCCTCCCATCCTTTGAATTCCTTGAACTAAAGTTTGCCCTGCAGGAAAAGGAGGGGGAGATGAAGTAATGGCATCAAGCACATTTCACCTCCAGGATGCCAAATGTGTCAGCCAAACACTTACTGAACCCTCATTATTCACGTCACACTCTAAGGTAATCAGATTAGAATTGGCCTTGAGGAGACCAGTGCTTTAAATTTGGGAGATTAGGCATATCTTCATGAAGAAAGTGCCAGTACAAGGCAGTGTAGAAGTATATGCCAAATAAACCCTCCAGACAAAAACTGCTATGGAAGTTCATGGCCGCTCACAGTTTGTTCTTTTGAACCTTGCTTTTGGTATCACTCCTTCCAGAGGCCTAGTGCGCCTCTTATGCCTGCCCTCCCTGGAGAGTGAATGGCTATGCTCCAAAATTGTCTCCTTAGCCCCCTCCCCATCAGGACTCCCATTTACTCAGTGTCCTGATTTCAAAACTCTGATAAACTAATTCACAATAAGATGTTTAATTACTGGTCTCTGGCTGTGTTAACCTCCTAGGAATATTTATATTTTAAAAGAGGCTATACTTGGAAAGACAATGATTTAGTATAGTCCATGTTAGTTTGTTTCTCTATTTTGTGTTTTGGAATTTGCTGACCGACCCACAGGTCTAGTTGACTGGGATATCACCAGGGTAAAGGGAGTTGGGGGAAACTTAAGCATATTTATGTATGAATGAATTACTCCACATAATAGAGGAAATATTGTTAGGAATGAAATTCTCCCAGAGAAGATTTATTCTCATTATGTTTACTAACAGGATTCTTCAGAGTACAGTTTGGGAGATGCCTCCTTAACTCAAACAAATGGATCTATAATGATACGTTTTCAGGCATTGTGATGTTCTAGCAAGTGGTAAACATTTAGGTGATGGGATTCTCCTGCTACAGCTTACACGGGTCCATTGAGTTCCTCCTACTTGACTTTCCATCTGTTTGTCTTTGCTCAGGCTGTGCCTTATGCCTAGAATGCTCTTCCTCAGGTCTGTCTCTTGGAAGCCCTAGATTCCTTCAAGGCTCAGCTCAGGTACTCCTACCCAAAGCTCATTCTGATCTTCAATCCTACCCCTAACTGCTAGCATTCTTCTCCTACAACTATATTTTATATTTACTTATATTTATACTTTATTATACATATGCATATGTACTTATACAAATACTTTGTGTTTACTTATGTGTGGACGTGTTCTTTCCTGCCCAATACAATATAAGCTTCTGGAGGGCAGGGATGGCTTCTGTATCTGTCTTCCTAGTCCCAGTGCCTAGCATATATGATAAGTGCTTTGTTAATACTTGTTGAATGAATTAATCAAACACCCACTCAACCTAAACATAAGTATGACCCTCTCTGTGTATGCTTATGTAAAGAGTCATAGTAGCTAACACTTGTATAGTACCTGAGTAACCTTGTATAGTCCCAAAGCACTTTACAAACATTATCTCATTTTCCCCCTTTATGATAACCCTGGGAGGTAGATGCTTTTCTTACCATCCCCATTTTGTAGATGAGGAAACTGAGGCAGTAAGGGGAGAAGTGATTTTCCGAGTTACAGAGTTAGGCAGTATCTGAGCCTAGATTTGAAGGCAGGTTTTCCTGACTTTAGGTCCAGCACCCTATCTTACTACTCCACCTAGATGTTTGTAAGATTGAGAGGTGGGAGGAGCACAAGAGATCATTCAGAAGTGTCAAACTCAGTACTTGTGTGCAGCCTGCAGTCCAAAAAACTCCCTAGTGCTGTCACCCGATTAAACTGTAACTGTGAAATGCTTAACAAAATGAATACAACACAGCATAAATAATGTCAGTTTGTGGTTTTCTAAGGCAATATGAGGCCACCGGGATCTGTTTCTGTTTGAGTTTGACACCTTCTAGGCCAAGCTTCTTTTTTTCCCAGAAGAGAAAACTGAGATCCATAGAGCATAACTGAATTGCCCAAGGTTCTACAACTAGTAAGTAGCAAAATCTGAATTTAAACCCTGACCTTCAGAATATAAATCCAGCACTTTTCCCATTACTCCAAACTACAGCCAAAATATAGAATAGAGAGCCTAATCCTGGACCCCCTTTTGTATGAGGGCATGCTTCTTTATTTCTCTTTCTGGGAATAGTCATTTCCCCAGCTTTCAGAAGAAAGCCTGGAGGAAGGAGACAGGTGGAAGAACAGTTCCTGAATCCCTTTTTACTTTTTTTCCCCTCCCTCTCTCTCTCTCACTTTCTCTTTGTCCCCTTACCCCCCTGCCTTATGCCAGGTGAATACAACATTCGGCGGTCTGAGAATTCAGAGATGGATTTTAACATAAAGAAAGCTATCGTGCACCCAAACTATACCAAAAGTACCTCAGACAATGACATTGCTCTGCTGTACCTGGACAGGCCTGTTATGTTCTCCAAATACATCCTACCCATCTGCCTTCCCAACTTGGGATTGGCCCATCGAGAGCTCATGAAGGTGGGGAGGGAAACGGTGGTAACAGGCTGGGGCCGTCAGTTTGAAGAGTCCAAAAATCGCACCTATATCCTCAGGTTCATCAAAATCCCCCTGGCCTCTTATGATGAATGCTCTCAAAGCATGCGAAACAGCATCTCAGAGAACATGCTCTGTGCAGGCATCCTTGGCGACAGCCGGGATGCTTGTGAGGGAGACAGTGGGGGGCCCATGATCACTGAATTCCGGGGCACATGGTTCCTAGTGGGCCTCGTGAGCTGGGGAGAGGGCTGTGGGCGACTCAACAACTTTGGCATCTACACTAAAGTCAGCCAATATCTCCACTGGATACATGGCCACATCAAAGCAAAAGAACTATTGTCAAAGAGTAACTCAGCATCTTAGTCTCCTGAAGGACTCAGTGGGGTTCAGAGCCCTCAGTGAGAGATGGAGTCGACCACTGCATTAAACAGAGTGCAAAGCTTGCCCACATCCACCCTTCTGTGTGTCCTCGTTTTTCCCTCAGGCTGTGATAGCTATTAAGCACATAGATAGAACGGAGATGCCCTATAGAAGAGAAGACATGGACCTACCTCTTATCGAGCCCATTGCCATCTAGACATGGCAGACAGCATCTACCTACACATGCAACATCTCCAGACAGTGCCTTTGACTTGGCTTCCTTCAAGACTCAGATCAATGGGTGGCTAGGTGGTGCAGAGAGTAGAGTGCTGGCCCTGAAGTCAGAAGGACTTGAGTTCGGATCTGGCCTCAGACACTTAACTCACACACAAACAAAAACCTAGCCATGTGACCTTGGGCAAGTTACTTATCCCCAATAGCCCTCCAAAAAAGCAAAAAAATAAAATAAAAAATAAAAAAAAGACTCAGATCAAATGCCACCTCCTGCAGGGGGCCTTTTTTGATCCTTTCATTCATAGGAGCCTTCCATTTCAAGGTTTCCTTCCTATTATTCTCTATGTATCTTATTGTCTCTATTATTTACATGTTGTCACCTCCCAAGGAGCCTTCCATTAATATGTAAGCTCCTTGAGGGCAGAGACTGTTTTTGTGTTTTTGCCTTTCTTTGTATCCCCAACACAGTGCTTGGAAGATAGTTGAATAATAATAAATATTATTCATTGATTAAGCTTCTTAAATGCTTTATTGATGGAAAACAGGATGAGGTGGTGTGAAGAGCACTGAATTTGGTGTTTGGATGGCCTAGATTTTAATCTTGAGCTCTACATTTCTACATATGTGAAAGTGGGCAAATTATTTCACTTCTCCAGACCTCAGTTTCCTCATCTGTAAAGTGACTGGATTGAACAACATTATTTCTGAGGTCCCTTTGACTTCTAAATCTGATGGCTAGAGTATATAAATAATTATAAATTGACAAAGTACATTTAGACTCTAGTTTAAGGGTATACCATATTATACATAACTCTGACATTAGAGGCAAGTAAATTAAGAGACAGTTATTATTTATTTTTTAAAAAGATTCCTATAGTTTGAGTCAAAAGACTTGGATTCAAATTTTGGTTCTATCAATCAACTACACATTATTAAGAGCTAATTATGTACCAAGCACTGTGCTAATAACTAGCATTCCCTGCTTTTAAGAAGTTCACCTTTTAATGGGGGAGTCAACACGTACAAGATGCATACAGAATAGACTAGAGGCAACCTCAGAGGGGAAGGCACTAGAAGCTGGGGGGATAGGAGAAAAAAAAACAACCTCCTGCAGGAAAATGATAGCTGTGTTAAGTCTTAAAGGACTTAATGCCTGTATTTTTATTGTTGTTCAGTTGTTTCAGTCATGTCCAACCCTATTTGAGGTTTTCTCTGAAGTTACTAGAGTGGTTTGCCATTTCCTTCTCCAGCTCCTTTTTCAGAGGAAAAAACAAAAACGGTCAAGTGACTTGTCCAGAGTCACACATCTAGGAAGTGTCTGAGGTCAGATTTGAACTCAGGAAGGTGAGTCTTCCTGACTCTAGGCCCAGCACTCTATCCACCAAGTCACCTAGGTGCCCCATTAATAACTATATGGTCTTAGTCAAATCACTTACTCCTCTGAATTTCCTTATTGGTGAAATGAAAGCATTGGACTATCAAATCCAATAATCCAAAATCCTTTGGATTTTTGAATTTTGTATCCTCCTTCATTTGTATATATTTGACTATTTGATAGAGAGCTTGGGTAAGAACAATGGTGGGATAGTAGAGGAAGGTGGAGTTCAATTCTTAAGAATCTTTGCTGGCTGAAGAGCTGGTTAGGAAGGAAGATAACTCACCTCAGAAATTACAGTGTAAATTAAAGGGAAGTGAGGAAAGGACTTATAAAAGTGTGATGACTGAAAACCAGTTTCTCAACTCCACAACTATTGTATTAAATCAAGGACACTAACGTGCTGGAGAAGCAGGTAATACCTGAACATTCAGTGCATCCCAAAGGAAAGTCCTAGAGTAAGATATTCCTTTTAATTTAAATAGAGAGAGGTTTGAGAATTATGGGGGGCGGGGCATGGACCTCTGCAGATTATTGAGCTGGTAGCAGGCGTGGTCTCCACCAAGCTCAGTGAAGGGATGGCTATAATAAGGGATGTATAAGTCATAAGTATAAGTATATAAGTATATATGTATAATAATTATGTATAAGTAATAAGTAAAAGGGTGGGGAGGGACATATGCAAGTCACACTTTTAAATCTGTTTAATAGACATTTTCTCCACCACTTTCTTTAGTCAAGACAATCAATAAAAACAAATCAAGTCTTGATTTGTAGCATTTGTGGATTTCTGAGGTGTAAATGTTCACAGCAAAAATTTGACAATTGGCTCTCCATATTCTGGTTGGAGCTACCTTCAGCACCCCCTGGATGGACAGATACATATTGGGAGGGTAAATAGCAGTGTAAAACTGAAAAGAAACTGAGGAAGTCCTTTGGTCCAGCCCTCTGCCTCCAAGTCTGAACTGATTCAGATCTTTCCTCATATCTCTAGGTTTTTTAACCTGCTGTATCTCCTTTCAGTATTTAATCAGCATTTAATAAATATTATTTGAACTCCTTTACTCTTACTCTATACTTAGAGCTAGGGACAAAATGAGAAGGTAGACCTAATAATATTAATTTCATCTCCTATGTTTTCTGGTACTAAGGGTATAACCTGAGAAGGGATCTCATAAACCATGTAGTCCAATTTCCTTTTTACAGATGAGGTTACTGAGGTTCAAAAGGGTTAAATGCCTTGTCCAGAGGGTCATTAGCAGTAGAGTCAGGTTTTGTACTCAGGTTCTCTGACTCCAGAACTAGTGCTCTTTCTATCATACCATTTCATGTTCAGCATTCAGAATAGAATGATATACCTAGTAGATGTTCAGTATATATCTATTGAATGGAGATGTAGACTAGGTCTCAGGGGATTAAGCAACATAAATATCTTTCTAAGTCTCATGAGTTCTAATGTTATTCTGGCTTCTACCCAACTGTGTGAGCCTGAACAAGGCCTTAGTTTTTCTATCCTACAATGGGAATACCAAAACTCCACCTTGTAAGGATAAGAAGTGACAAGTACCATGAAACTCTGTGGGGACAGAGGAAGATATACTTGCCCTGTTGGGTTTCTTTTTTTTTTTTTGCTTTTTTTTTTTTTTTTGGAGGGCAATTGGGGTTAAGTAACTTGCCCAAGGTCACACGGCTACGTTTTTGTTTGTGTGTGCATTAAGTGTCTGAGGCTGGATCCGAACTCAGGTCCTTCTGACTCCAGGGCCGACTCTCTACTCACTGCGCCACCTAGTTGCCCCTCCTGTTGGGTTTCTTGCAAACACAAGGGACTATTGAACCATCCAGGGACACAAACAACCTTTAGTTATTAGTGGGCTAAGGACATAATTTATGTGTTATCACAGAATCAGAGAATTTTAGAACAGAGAGGGACCTTAGAAATAACCTATCAGGAAACTGAGGCCCAGATCCTATGATTCTCCTCTTCGTCCTTCCTGATGCCCATCTGTAAAACTGGGAACTGGAAGCAACTTCACATCATGGGAAGAGGATGAGACTAGAAGTCAGGAGACCTGAGTTCTAGTCCCAGGTCTCTTTCTTGTGGAATTGTAGGTAAGTAACTTAACTTCTCTAAAACTCTATGTTCTCACCTATAAAAAACTAAGGGGCTTGGAAATCATCCTCATCCTCATCATTGCTAGCACATTAAGGTTTGCAAAAGCACTTTCCATGTTATTTTACTTGATCCTCCCTGTAATCTTGTGAGGTAGGCGCTCTTGTTGTCCTCAATTTACAAATTAGGAAACTGAGGCAGACAGAAGTGACTTGTCCAAGGTCACAGAGGTAGTAAATATCCAAGGCTGGATTTGAACTCAGGTCTTCCCAACCCATCACCAAAATTCTATGATGCCAAATAGGGAGCAAAATATAAATATATTTTATATATTAAATATATATATATATTTAATATATAAAATATATTGCCTCCCTTTCAGCTCTAATAAAAATATTAGAAGAGATTTAACATTTGGTGGAAATTAAGTTTTTCAGATTATTTTACTACAATTATTGCATCTACAGCAGAGAGCATGCATGAATAAGTGGTTGGCTATATAATATGATGAGGGGAAGCCAAAAAGTTCCCTACATACTCTAAAATATTTTCCTTACTATCCTGCCACAGGGTGTGACCATCTCATAATTAGTTACCCTTTTGGGTCAAGCATTATTCTCTCTAGGCTCCACTATTTAAAATTTGACTGCCCCTGAGATGAATAACTTGTTAAATCATTAGCAATGTAGTATGACTTAATTTATCAGAGATTCTCTTAGTAAGGTACTCAAACTTCAAGGTCAGAGGAAGTGGAATGTGGCAAAGGTCCAGAGCATGAGCACATGCCTGAAGAGACCAGGCATGGGTGCAGAATGGCAGTGGGCGCCACCTCAGGTATCTGGACAGTCTATCAGGAAGGGAGATAGGAGAAAAAAAAGGAGGGAGGTGTTGTTGTTTATCCTTAGTTCTGGAAGAGTAACAATGACATCAAGAGGGTGATGTCTTGACTTGCAAGTTAGTGAGATTTAAGTGAGGCAGGGCTGTGCAAATTCATTAGCCCCACTCTCCCCTCCAGAGTCATCAGAGTCTAGAGATGAAACATAGGTCAGGATGACTGATGATGGCCCTGGGTGCAGTAGGAGAACTTGGCCTTTTTAAACTAAGGTCTTGCCTGGGTCTCAAGCTGTCTGAGGCAACCCCCATTCAAGGATTTAGGCTAGGTAAAAGCCGAGGCAAAAGATTTGGCCTTCACAAAAGAATCAATCAAGGAAGGGAAGACTCTCAGAATTTCTGGCCAGAACAGAAACCATTGCTATTTACACTTACTCTGAGCCATCAGAACCAAAACAATGAATATGGGAGGCTTGGGCTGGGACTTGCTATTAGCCAGTCAGTATGAGCCAGAGTGATCTGAGTTTAAAGGTATTTTCAGGTAACTCCATTTGAATCCCAATGGGCTTTATCAAATGGAATAGCAGAACAAGGACTAGAATCCGTTTCTGATTTTCCAAAGGTGCAGTTCAAAAAAAATCACAAATTAAAACTACATGAGACAAAATAGTTAATTGTCCCAGTTTTTTTTTTTTTTAATGTTAGGATAAATAAGTAGGGAAGAGAAAACGTCTTGCTCCCAAACCCCAAGACGCCTTGCAAAGTATAAGTGAATAAAATTGATATTCCTTTGGACAGAGCACCCACATGTAAGAGTATGACTCCCCACGTGGACAGAGAAAGAGGGGGAGGAGGAAATAGCAGCATTGTTCTGCTGGAACTGGCCTATTGGGTCCCCCAGCAGGACAACTACTCCTACTAACAGATTGTTGTCAGTCCTTCATTCTCGAAAGAGAGTGATGTCTTGACTTGTAAGAGAGTTGGATTTAGATGAGGCAGAGTTGTGCAAAGTCATCAGCCTCACTCTTTCCTTCACAATCATTGGAGTCCTGTGGCAAGACATAGGTCAGGACAACTGGAGCTGGCCCAGGATGCAGTGGGAGACCTTGGCATTTTTTCAAAGGGGGAGGTATGAAGATGCCAGAGACACACTTCACTGGCATCACTATTTTTTTTCTGTAGATTTGTTATCAGGCAAAGATCTGTAAGAGTAAATTGTAGGGATACCATCTGTGGGGAAAAAAATAACTGCTAAGGAAAGAAAGCCTGTGTGTAGTGGTAGAGAACTGGCTTTGGAGTCAGGAAAACTTGGGTTCAAATCTTGTATCTGACACAAACTTGCCATGTTTGTACCTGTACTGGGCATTACCCTTCAGTGCCTCAAGTGACTCTCTAAGCCTTTAAATCCCACAACAGTTGCAGATGGGACTAACAGAGGGACTTTCCTCAATGGGAACCACCTAAATAATGAAATTGTTAGTCTGGGATGGGGGTGGGGTTGAGGAAAGGACTACAGGAAAAAATACATTTGTTCAACAAATATTTGTTGAGGCACCAGAATAAGTAAGGCATTTTGCTAGACACTAGAGAAGATAGAACACAGATCCTGCCATAGTACCATAGAATGTCAGAGTTGGAAGGGACCTTTGTAATCATCTCGTTCAATTCCCTTATTTTATAGTTCAAGAAACTGAGACCCAGAAAGGTGAAGTGGCTCCCACAGCTAGTAGTGGTATAATGTAAGGCCTTCTGATTCTTAATCCAGTACTTGTTCTGCTATTCCATGCTGCTTCTGGCAGAGTGATAACTACCAAATCTGGTGTACCAGGCAAGAATTGCTGAACATGCCAAGGGAAAGAAAGGAACTTTCAAAGACAAATTCAGTTAAGTGTGACCACAGTAGGGTGGGATGAGAAGTGGTATGGTATGAAGAAACCTCAGGGAAATATCTAAGACTTCAAATATACAAGGCCTTAAAAAAGGAAGGAAGGAAGAAAAGAAGGTAGGAAGGGAGGGAAGGAAGGAGGGAGGGAGGCAGGAAGGAAGGAAAGAAGGAGGGAAAGAACTCAGGTATCTAGGAGTGAAGGAAGGTAACTAGGAAAGAAGGAAGGAAGGGAGGAGGATAGGAGGAAGAGAAGAAAGAGAGGAAGGAAGGGAGGGAGGCACATGTAATTTTTAAAAATTGATCTTTATTTATTTTGGTTTTCAACATTCATTTCCACAAGATTTTGAGTTACAAATTTTTCCCCGTCTTTCCCCTACCCCAAGATAGCAAGCCTAATGAATACTCCTTCCCCCAACCTGCTCTCTCTTATATCCCCCATCCCCCACTAACTTTCTAGTAGGGCAAGATGGATTTCTATACCCCAGTGCCTGTACATCTTATTTCCCAGTTGCATGTAAAAAACAATTTTTTAAAACATTTTTTTTAAAGCTTTGATTTCCAGATTCTTTCCCTTCTTCCCTCCTCACCTACCCCCACTGGGAAGATAAGCAATTCAATATAGGTTGTACATATGTAGTTACACAAAACGTTTCCATAGTAGAAATATTGTGAAAGACTAACTATATTTCCCTCCATCCTATCCCGCCCCCACCTATTCTGTTTTCTACTTTGACCCTGTTTGTTTTCAAAAGTGTATGCTTCTAACTACCCTCTCCCCCAGTCTGCTCTCCCTTCTCTCACCCCCTTTTATCCCTTTCCCCCCTACTTTCCTGTAGGGTAAGATACCCAATTGAGTGTGTATGTTATTCCCTCCTTAAGCCAAATTCAATGAGAGTAAGGTTGACCCATTTGCTTTTGCCTTCCTGTTCCTCCTCTCCATTGTAACAGTTTCCTCTTGCCTCTTTTATATGGGATAATTTACCCTATTCTATCTCTCCCTATCTCCTTTTCTTATTATATTCTTCTTTCACCTCTTAATTTTATTTTTTAGCTATTGTCCTTTCCTATTCAACTGATCCTGTGCCCTCTGTCTATGTATACATGTACACATATATACACACACTCACATATATATTTATACACACACACACCCTCCTATATAAACATATATATGTATGTATACATATATATTCCCTTCAACTATCCTCATACTGAGAAAAGTCTCCTGAGTTATAATTATCATTTTTCCATGTAGGAATATAAATAGTTCAACTTTAATAAGTTCCTTATGATTTCTTTTTCCTGTTTACCTTCTCATGATTCTCTTGCTTCTTGTATTTGAAAGTCACATTTTCTGTTCAGCTCTGGTTTTTTTCATCAAGAATGTTTGAAAGTCCTCAATTTCATTGAATGACCATATTTTCCCCTGAAGCATTGTACTCAGTTTTGCTAGGTAGGTGACTCTTGGTTTTAGTCCTAGCTCCTTTGACCTCCAGAATATCATATTCCAAGCCTTTTGATACCTTAATGTAGAAACTGCTAGATCTTGTGTTATCCTAATTGTGTTTCCACAGTACTCAAATTGTTCCTTCCTGGCTGCTTGGGATATTTTCTCCTTGATTTGGGAACTATGGAATTTGGCTATAATATTCCTAGAAGTTTTCTTTTTTGGATCTTTTTCAAGAGGCGATCAGTGAATTCTTTCAATTTCTATTTTGTCCTCTGGTTCTAGAATATCAGGGCAATTTTCCTTGAGAATTTCTTGAAAGATGATTTCTAGGTTCTTTTTTTTTTATCATGGCTTTCAGGTAGTCCAGTTAAATTATCTCTCCTGTATCTATTTTCCAGGTCAGTGATTTTTCCAATGACATATTTCACATTGCCTTCTATTTTTTCATTTGTTTGGATCTGTTTTATAGTATCTTGATTTCTCATAAAGTCGCTAGCTTCTATTTGCTCTAATCTGATTTTGAAGGAATTATTCTCCTCAGTGAGTTTTTGAAATTCCTTTTCCATCTGGCTAATTCGGTTTTTAAAGGCATTCTTCTCATTGGCTTTTTGGGCCTCTTTTGCCATTTGAGTTAGTCTATTTTTAAGGTGTTATTTTCTTTAGTATTTTTTTGGGTCTCCTTTAGCAGGTTGTTGACTCTTTTTTCATGATTTTCTTGCATCATTCTCATTTCTGTTCCCAATGTTTCCTCTACTTCTCTTACTTGATTTTCAAAATCCTTCTTGAGCTCCTCCATGGCCTGTAACCAATTCATATTTTTCTTGGAAGCTTTTGATGCAGGAGTTTTGACTTTGTTAATTTCTTCTGGTTCCATGGTTTGATCCTTTTTGTCCCCAAAAAAGACTTCTATGGTCTGATTGCACTTCCTCTGCTTGCTCATCTTGCCAGCCAATTACTTAACTTTTCAGCTCTTTGCCGCAGTAGAATTCTGCTTCCAAAATGGAGAGAGCTTTGTCCCAAATATCTGGGGTTTTTGCAGCTGCAGGAGCTATGAAGAGGGTGCCCTCTCTACAGCTACCATAGGCTCTGGCACACTAGCCACACACCCCAGAACCACCACCCAAGACTGTGGCCCAGATCCAAGCAGGTCAAAGTGAGAGTGATTACCCTCTGAATGGTCGCTTGGTCCCCCTGTGATGTGCAGGCCAGGAGCTCTGGAGGCAGCCATGTGGCAGCAGCTGCAGCCCCCTCACCTCTGCCACCTCTTGCTCTGGGGGCAGGGGCTAGACCACACTCTTCCATCACCTGGTTTCAACAGAGTTCCTCACTAATCTTTTACTTTCTCTTTGGCATTTATGAGTTGAGAAGTCTGGAAACCACCACAGCTGCTGGTGATTCACTCTCCTGAAGTATGCTCTGGCTGGTCTGTGCCACTGGGGGGAGCCACCCTGGATTTGGGCCCATGTGGCTCATATGGGACTGTATGTGGCTCCCCAGCATGGAGTGATAGCCCCTTCCTGTCAGCCTTCCAGTCTGCCTTCAGTGGGAGGTTTGTTTCTCTTGGTCACTTTGTGTCTTCCGTAGCTCTAAAATTTGTTTAGAGTCATATTTTACAGGTATTGGAGGTGGTTGGAGCAGGAGCTCAGTCAAGTTCCTGCTTTAACTTTGCCACCTTGGCTTCATACCCCTCCCATATGTAATGTTAATGGGATATAAGATCTTCCCTGCCCATTAATAGGCCTCAGATGGAGCCCATTAAGGGAAGTTTGCTTAGGGAAGGCTTGCTTTTAGATTGTTGACCCCTTGAACAGATATCTTTCCTAGTAAAGCAGATCTACGAACCGGTGCTAGCAGCCATCCTGGGTATATTAATGTGGTTGCTGCTACAGCAAGGGAGAGGAAAAGGAAGAATAAAGGAAGGATGGAAGAAAGAAAGGATAAAAGGAAGAAGAAAAGGAGAGAAGAAAGGATAACTGAGGACAGACAAACCAGTTTCAGTCTTGGAGGCTTATCTGTCTATCTATATCTGCGTATCTATAGCTATCTACACACACACACACACACACACACACACACACACACACACACACACACACACACTGGCTTCTGCCTTCTCACCCAGAATCTCTCTCTTTTTTTTTTTTTTGGTAACATCTGAATATTGTTCATTTTTAGTTGCTATTTTTGCGTCCCCAATTCAACAAGCCAAGTCAGTAAGTATTTATTAAGCATTCCTATGTTTCAGGCAATGTGCTAAGTTCTGGGAATACAAAATACAAGCATAAATAATGAAATTTACCCTCTAATGGGAGAAGACAACACATAAAAGGAAGATGAAAAACGGAGTATGGAGGGCAAAATATCCAGGTGATCTCCATCGAATGGCAGAGAAAGTTTGGAGAATCAGGAGTGGACCCTGGAGAGGAGTAAAAACATGGCTAACCTGGGTATTTCCTTAAAATGGAAATTCCCTTGCAAGCACCAAGCTAATAAAGAGTGAAAATAGAATAAATTTATTACACACAACAGAGACTAGAAATAGGACTCATACCTGAGCCTACAGCCAAGAATACATTTTCCTCTCAAAGTCCCTCCCTTCTCCAGGTATTCCAGGCTTAAAGCAACATCCTGGGGTCAATGCCACCTCAAGTTGGGAAAGAACTTAGAGGCTTCTAAAGATAAAAGCAATTCAACCCTTTGGGGGAATCACCTTCCCCAGGAACTTCTATAGTTGTTTCAGCCTTAAAAACTATCCTGGGGTTGAGGCTTCCTAAATGGGGAAAGAACTTCAGAATTGCTATAGAGCCAACTTCTCTCCCCTAGGTCTTCACAGTTCATATAACTTGCGATGGAAAGCTCTGGTTGTCTATGTTTCTCTACTCTTCAACTTGAACCAGAAACTTCTCTTTGCTTTGCAGGTAGTAGCCTCCATGCACAGACTTCCACTTTCTCTTCCTCAGGAAAGTGTTACAATTCTTTTATCCAGGGCCAAAGTGCTTATGAACTAGTTAATACTTCAATGAATCAATCAGTCAACAGTAAAGCTACAACAATATAGCCCTACTATTCTCAAGCACTGTGCTAGGTATCTGGGGATAGCTGAGTTCATAGCCCCACTCAGAGGAAAATAAAAGGGCCCTTCAGAAACCAGGCAGACTGCAGAGATTAACCCCAATTTTTCTCATAAGTACATAGTTGTTTTCAGATTGTCTACCTCAGTAGAAGGTCCCTCATTAGGCTCTCCCCTTGAGGGCAAAGCTTACTTTCACCTTTCTTTGTATCACCCATACTTAGAACAATGCTATCACAGAGTAAGTGTTTAATAAATACTTGTCGACTGACTATGACCTCTTAGAGATGCAGATGGATTTCTCAGGAAGGTCCTCAGCATTTAGGGTAACTGAATTGCATTTAACCTCTTTCCTGCCTGAAGATGCATTTGTCAACACCTCCTGCTGAGCATTTTTGAGACTAGTGAAAAACATCCTACCCTTTGCATTCTGCTTTTCAATTTTCCCCTCTGTCCACATATTTCTGAGAAAACCTCTGAGATTCACAAAATTATATTAGGACCAGGAAAAGGGGAGAAGACCTAGAGAGTCAGAGAGGGGTAGACCTGGACAGTCACAGGCAACCAGATGCCCATATTTCCTTTCCATAAATTGTCTAATTTGAATTTCCTAACAATTCCATGGGGTAGTTTCTCCATCATGTCACATAACCTCCCTTCCAGAAAAGGGCACTGAGTCTGGCCTCACATGAAGACTATATTCATCACTGGGAGAGTGGGATGCCAAAGAGGAGAATCTAGCTTTTCTTGAATTTTCTGGTTCATTTTGCCCCTAGTAAAGCCAGAGTAGAACTCTGGGGAAAATCTGTTGAAATAAAGCTTAGATCTGATTCATGTCTAGCATCTCCTCAAAAAGAATCTTTTAAAAGAGTCCCTTCTAGGGAGTATGCTCAGGGTACACCTAGATGCTTCAGGCACCTTCTCACCTCTCACACATCTCTGGGACTCTGCTCAGCGCCCACCTATGGAGTGCTGTCTGAGGGTTTTCTCTGGATCCCTCCCAGCCTTTTAAAAGAAAAACACATGCAAAAAAGTGGGAGAAGTAGTGTGCTCCCTGCCCCCGCCCCCACCCCCAACCTACCTGATTTCGTTGGCACATGAAGCCAGGGATCCAGCCTGGGAAATTTAGGAAAAGGCAGTCTTTCAAAAGCAATCTGTGGAAGTTGTTTTGGGGATCAATAGAAGGTTCTTCTCAGATCTTAAGAGAACTATTTCATTTTGTCTGTGAAACCAAAGGGCTGTGGTGTGTGAGCTTGCTGTGGAGGGTGGGAATCAGGGTTGTAGCATGGGAATTTATCACCATATTCCCTATCATACTAAGATTTTAAGAAAAAAAAAAAAGAAAAACACTCTTAAAAGTTTTCCCTCTCATTTCCTCACTTGCTTACTCCTGGTCCCTGGTGCTTCCCCTCCCCTCTCCTTATCTCCCAAAGAGAGGTCTTCTTTTTCCCGGTCTCGGTTCCTATGTCAGCTCCTCCTCTAGTAGAAAGCAGGGAGACAAGAGGATTGGTATCGCCTAAGAAGCCTTTGTGTGTGTGCTAATGTGCAATGAGTACTTGAATGTGTGCAGGATGGGAAGAAGGGTAGCTGGCAGCACATACTCTCTAAGAAAGAGATGTTTACAACATTTTTCCTTCCATGTTCAAATGATAATATATGTATCCTATGGTAACTTTTACTGCGCCCCCCCCCCCCAAAGGATCTAGCATCTAACAAAAAGGTACTCATTGTACAAAACAGAAATCATGTATAGGCCAG
This sequence comes from Gymnobelideus leadbeateri, assembly GCA_011680675.1. Taxonomy (NCBI): domain Eukaryota; kingdom Metazoa; phylum Chordata; class Mammalia; order Diprotodontia; family Petauridae; genus Gymnobelideus; species Gymnobelideus leadbeateri. The sequence continues at coordinate 270,382 of WOXC01006779.1, forward strand.
CTCTTTTCTCCAAAAGAAAGAAAATGCTGAAAGCACAAAAGTCTAAGTGCTTAGGAACAAAATACCCAAAGTATAATACACTTAAAATAACACCACACTCATTATACTTTCCCAGGAGGTAAGAACACAACCTTGGGGCACTGCCAAATAGATTTTTCACCTTCACCTCAAACCTTCCTGTCCAGCAACTCATTAGGCCATCCAAGGCATGGTGTAGCTTTCTTAGTCCCTTCAGCACAGGATCCTGCTTGTGTTGGGCACCTCCATTTAGAAGGGACGTAGTTGTGTAGTTGTAGGCAGCCCCTCCTCCTAGGCAGTCAGCATGGATTCAGAAAGCTAGGAACTCTTGAATTCACAAGTTATTGACTGGGTTAGAAATACTCAGATATCAGGATTGCTGCCTCAGACACTCTACTAGTTGTGTGACCCTTGGCAAGTCTGGGCAAGAAGGGGCTTGACTCAATGACCTTTAAGATCCCTTCCAGATCTAAATCTGTAATCCTGTGATCCTAGGACTTGTGCTCAGGGAGCAAAGAGGCAGCCAAGGTCTGAAAGTTCAGGTGGGCTTGCCTAGGTAAGTACATAATCTCACTAACTTGTGCTCTAGCTATGTGCCACCATTACTGGTGCTGGGGTGTGTGTGTGTGTGTGTGTGTGTGTGTGTGTGTGTGTGTGTGTGTGTGTGTGTGTGTGTAGACACACACTCCTTGCTGGAAGTCCAAAGAAAATCTGACACAGTCACAAAGTGGCCGCCTAAAAAGAAAGGGGCAGAGACTTTCTATAACTCATTTGAGAGGGAAGGTCCCTATATAGGAGTTTATCCTCTGCCATCAAGTTCCACTCATGAGGACCAAGTGACCAATCTGTAGTTGCTATGTAGCACGACCTTTAGTAAGAACCTGGAACACACATAACACAGAAAGAGATCAAGGCACATATTCATTCCAGGGACCTAAAACACATCCCCAACTCCGTGGGGAAACCTTTATTACAACTATTCTTATCCCTATTTTGCTGATGAGAAAACTGAGGCTCAGAGGGGTTAATTAATTTTTCACAAGATGACATAGTTAATGTCAAAGCAAGATAGGTGTCCCCTGACTAATAAAAAACTAGCATTTATATAGTGCTTAAAACTTTACAAATTACTCTACAAATATTATCTCATTTTATCCCCACAATAATCCTAGAAAGTAAGTATTATTATCCCCTTTTATAGATACAGAAACTGAGGCGGAAAGAGTAAAGTGACTTGACCAGGGTCCCATAGCTAGTAAATATCTGAGGTCATATTTGAACTCCAGTCCTCCTGATCCCTAGTCCAGTGCTTTATCCAATAAGAAACTTAGCTGCTACAATCTTTCCACTATACAATGTTGTCTCCTCAATATAACTACATGCATACAAATAACTATTGTACGAAGTTTTAGGTACTGATTGTTATAGGAATGATAGCGAAAACAATTATTTCTTGTATTTTTTTTGCTTTTTTTTTTTTGGAGGGCAGTTGGGGTTAAGTGACTTGCCCAAGGTCACATGGCTAGTTTTTGTGTTAAGTGTCTGAGGTCACATTTGAACTCAGATCCTCCTGACTCCAGGGCTGGTGCTCTATTCACTGTGCCACCTAGCCACCCCAAAAAACAATTATTTCTATAGGAATTCATAGAGAGAAAGAATAATCATTGCTATCTGGGGTGACCAAAGAAGGTTTCTTGGACTAGGTATCAAAAAGATATCTTGGAGTGTCCATCACTGCATTGACCTTTAAACATAACCCACAAAAAAGAGAAGCAAAGAACCCAAGCAGCTGCTGTTAGAAAGAACTCCCCTGGGATGAGATCAATGTGACCAGGTCGATGGTTTGTACTTATTCCCAAGGCTGGGTAATCATTAGTAGTGCCCAGAGTTTCCTGGCATCCATGAGTCAACTTTGTTGATTGAGTAAGCTCCAATCAGGTAATTCTCTCAAGAGAAGATGCAGGATTTCCTGTTCCTTCTCTAGGGAGGTGCCCTGGGGTTGATGTGAGGTGAGGATTGCCCTTTTCTGAAGGACGATTTAATAAGGAGTCAGCTGACTGGAAAGGAGAGAGATTAAAGGTTTAGATTCAAAAGCAGCAGGCTGTAGTAGCAGAGTGTTTGATTAGGAATCAGTAAGACTTGAGTTCAAAACCTTTTACTTTCTTTTACTAGCTGTGTGACCCTGGGCAAGTCACTTGATCCATTTTAGCCTCAGTTTCCTTACCTGTAAAATGAAGGGGTTGGTCTCTAAGGCCCCTTTCAACTTTAAATCATCATACTATGAAACTGACCACATTGGGGAAGGACTCCTATTTCATATCTATTAAGATAGCTTCTTCCTTTAGATTTTACTGCCTGAGAAAAAGCCTTCCTGGAATGAGATTAATTAGTCAATCAATTTTTGACGATAGGAACAGGGTGAGAGTAAGGCTCAACACAAAAATAGGAAGGAATGGGAGGAAGGTGAATCAGCCAGTCTGGCTAAAGTGGAAGGTGTGTTTTGAGAAGTAGCAGGAGACAAGTTGAAGGGAGTTGCTGCCAGGCTGAGGAGGGTGATGGCCTGAAGCTTTTATTTAGGGAACTGCCTCCCAAGGGCAGACAAGTTGTGGACCTTGAAGATCTTTCCCTAAGAGGAGGCTACCAGGGAGTTTTCTTCACGCCTACAGGGGAAAAGGGGGAAAGTTGGTTGGGCAGTAGCCAGAGTAGACCCTATATCTGTGTCAATATTTACAACATGTCAATCATTAGCTGGTAGCTGTCCTTAGGGCTTCAGAAACTACCACAGTCCAGTTCTCCCCAGAAGGTGAGTGTTCATTCTGACAACTTGGATTTATTTAGAGGTACCTGCAGGGAGAATAAGGGGATGACTGGGAAAAGGTGTGGGCAGGGTAGTACTGAGGAAATATAGGTCTAAACCTTTAGGGATTAACTGATTGTCTGGAGTCCTGACAGAAAAAATTACATTCCTCCTTCCTCTTAAACCTTGCTAGTACACGGCAGAATGGATTCTTATCTGCCCCAGTAAAAGACATGGCCCCCAGACTTTCAGACTGGCCAGTGTTTCCAACTGGCAAAAATAACATCAGCCAACATCACCCCTTTGGGGAGGAGAAGGGGGCAGGCAATGTTCAGTGAACTTGTGGGTGAAGGTGGGACTATTCCAGTTCACCCAATCTTATCTTGCCTGGCATTGCTTTTTTCTTTCAGAACCCATTCCAACAAAGGATCAGCTGGCAAGAGCAAGTCTCAGCCTTTTGCTATACTGATGCTACCTGATTTTATCTGTTGTGGGAGATTTTAAACCCCCTGAAGGCAGAAATTATGTTTTAAATACCTTATATCTCCCTCCCCACAAAGTGACTAGCCGGGGTCATGCAAATTTATAAATGCACATATTAGTATCAAGCAACTAATTTGTGGGCACAGATCAATGATAACAGTGAAGGAAGGGAATCAGAAATAGGACATAGGATCTCTAGTCAGGAGAAATTTACATCTTTGTGGAAGAGACAAAGTAGATGTATGAGAAATGATGTAAAGCTAAATTATCAAATGCTAGATTGAGGGAGTTGAGTATGTCAGTAGGAGTTTCTGGACTTAAGCAATTCAGAGAATAGAGTGATCATGTGGGTTAGAGCTGGGACACCCTCCTGAAGAGGAGTGAGTGAAAAAGGTAAAGATGTTTAAAATGCATTGACGCCCTTGATCTCGTTAGACATGTTTTCCATCCATTTTACCTGTGAGGCTCTCCCTTCTTTGAGGTACCTTTTTGCCTTTCTGCTTCAGAATTCCTGTGACAGGTAGCCTTGGGCACCTCTGAAGCCCTTTGTTTCCTTTTCACATCGTGATGCGGAAGATCTCATTGGTTACAACACTCCTGGTCCTGGGACTGGTTCTGCCCCATGTGGCTGAAGCAGAGTCAGGTAGGTAGAGGCTGATAGCTGATGCTGATTATCATCTAGGATGGAGGGGAGTGTGTGTGTGTGTGTGTGTGTGTGTGTGTGTGTGTGTGTGTGTGTGTGTGTGTTTATTCTTCTGATTCAGGCAGGTCACTCTCCTACTTGTCTCTTGGTCATTTTGATCCCATGATTTCTCCAGTATGAATATGTTCCCTCCACTGAGGCAGATTGAAGTCAAGTCTTAACAGCACCATCTAGCCCTACACTACTAGGTGCTGTGAAACACCCCTCCCATACCCCCCCCCCACACACACATTAGAGTGTACCAAATGTCTTAATGCATTTAAGCTACTAAAGTTTAAAACTGCTCTGAGACTTGGTATATCCCACATAAGAAATCTCTGGGCTTAAGAAGAGAAGAGCAATATACATGAAACAGTAGTGAATGACATAAAATAGTAAATAATCAAGCCCTCAAATGGTAAAGGACTACATAACTGCCATAAGAATTCAGAGGCGTAGTAGAATACCACGCTGGCCTCCAGATGTAATGCAGAGTAGGTCATTTAACCTCTTTTAACTTCTAGAAAGGCTCCAATGGGGATAATAATGCTTATATTATCTATCTCACAGAGTTAATATGAAGCAAATACTTTGTAGACTTTAAAGGGCTATAGAGAATGTTGAAGTTTAAAATGAACTAAGACTTTCGGGACGCTTAATATGAGTGTGGTTTATCATTATAATTGTTCTTATTACTGTCTCTGTAGGCTGGGTTGGTCAATATTTCCACAAATATTTGATGCCTCCCCCATTAGAATATAACAATACAAGTAGGGATTATTTCATTCTTTGTATTTAAATCCCCAGTACCTGCTACATAGTAGGTATTTAATAAATACTAGTTGGTCGGTTGAAATAGGATTTATTTTAGGAAAGATTTAGATCAGAGAAGGTTTTTTTTTTTTTCAGAACGGGTCTAAGTAGCTATTATGTGTCTTGATTCATGGGAAGAAAAAGAAAAAAACATGATACAAAGTATTGCCTTAAAGTATTAAAGTTAAAAGTATCCTGATGACCTGGATAGTGTATCCCAAGTAATAATTATATAAAACTCTTTTGACAAAAACCAAAACACCTTTGCTGCCTTGAAAGGAATTAAGTCTCTATGAAACTTAACAGAGACCACCTTGACGTGAGTTTTATTGAAACATCTGGAGTGTCCATTGAAGAGATGGAGATCATAGCCCTTATCAGTATTTCTGGAGTTTCTGCTTTGAGTGAGACTAATTGTAGCCACGCAGAATGCTCACAGGGTACTACATACAGACAGTGAGTGGAGATACAGTGCTAGAACCTCCTTACCATTTACGTCTTCCCGGCACAAACTTATAGAAGAGCAGAGGACAGTGCTGGCAGGAGCACCAGGTTCATGGCAACCAACACTCTTAGGTTACCCCGCCCCCCCCAAACCTTCAACCACAGGGCAAAGCCAGAGAAGTTTGATTTTTGGAAACTCCTTAGTACCCATAAAAGAGAAGCATCACTTGAGGGAAGCCAATGGTAGGGACTGGGGTGTTTTCAATGCACAAGTAAGTTGTGTCTAGGGAGGGTGCTGCATAATCCACTTCTGTGACTACCTACTCTCTTACCAGAAGGGTCTCAGAAAAAATGTCTCTCTCCAAGATGGCAGACCTAAGGAAGCACTTGAAAAAAAGTTGTTATTCAGTGGCACTATATTCAGTGGCACTAAAGTACAGTGGCCTGTACTTTAGCATATTAGTTGTTCAGAAAAAGACTGAGAAGATTAAGATATACAAGAGCCATCAAAACACTGAATAAGAGAAATAGAGTAGGCTGGATGCTTGATATAATAAGGACACCCTATCAGGGAGTTCATGGTACCCAAAATTGTTTGTGACATGGTCTGTGATTCTTGATGTGGGACCTGAGTAACCGGTGCTATCAGGCCCTCATGTGACAGGAAGATAAGAAAAAGTACCCTCTTTATCCGTCCAGTGGAATTCTACCAGTTTGAGAGCATAATCCAATAATTACGAGAGCCTCTGACTCCAAGTCTAGTACTCTTAGCACTAGACCCAAGCTACATGTCTTCCTCTATTCTATTTGCTAACCTGGGATGTGGTGTTCTAAAAGCCAGAGTTGTTCCCTGGGAGCTAAGGATTCTAGCTCTAGTATGCCCTTCCACAAGGGGCTGGGCAGTGACTTATTGAACATTGAGCTTCTCTATTATTGGTCCTATCAACTAAAGATATCTAAAGTTGAGGAATGTTGGTATTTTTAAAGTGTTTTTGAGAAAAGTTGAAGCCACCAGGATCTTGAGGCTACGAAAGAGAGAAAACCAGTTCCTGGAGGAACTAAAACAAGGGAACATTGAGAGGGAGTGTGTAGAAGAGAACTGCTCCTTCGAAGAAGCCCGGGAGGTTTTTGAGTCACAAGAAAAAACAGTGAGTCTCCTGATCTTCTTTCTATAATGCTATGTCCTATCTTCCCCCTATGACTCACCCTATTGGTATGCTCTGGTCCTCATAGCCCCAGTCAATACCCAGTTCTCTCTCTCTCTCTCTCTCTCTCTCTCTCTCTCTCTCTCTCTCTCTCTCTCTCTCTCTCTCCCTCCCTCTCTCATTTATTCATTTATTTTTCATTTCTTTGTTTATTTATTTTGAAGATCATCTATGGCTCCTATGTAATCACTAGGTTGTTCTGTTCCCCTTTCCTCCTTGCCTTTCCCCATCTCCTGTTACACCTGGAACAAGCATTTCCATCATCAATTGCTATGTGTTCAAGGAGTAGAAATTTATTTTAGCAGTAGCTGAAATAACTATAAGACTGAAGCAAAACTCATTCATATATGTGCATCCCAAAGCCATATATATACATTTCTTTTGTAGGGTCTAGTTCTAGCTCATCCATTAACTATATGACTGGGTCAAGTCTTTCCTTTGGGGACCTCAGTTTACTCATTTCTGAAATAATGGGGTTGGACTAGGAGATAATCTTTAAAATAGCTTCCATTTTTTAAGCATCTGTGATCCTCTGCTGTTTTGTGTCAACTGCACTCTAACCCTGCTCCAGTGGCACAAAGATTTAAAAATTGAGTGTAATAATACACACACACTGATTTGCTCAAGAATAGCCACTTCCTCTTCCATATGCTCCATCCTCTCCCCCACCAGTCACGAGAGGGGCTGTGGATCTGAGGAGTTAAAAGATGAGGAGAAGTGGGCCAATTCCATCCCTCTCTGGAGACAGGTCCTTGTGTTTAAAGTGTGAGTCTCCCTCTGGCTTGTTCTAGTGAGTTTGAGGCAAAGATAAGGGGAGAGATGGACTCTCCCTGGAAGGGAAGATAGAGCAAAAATCTCTGATAGCTTTTTGCTTGTGTTTGTTTCTGCAGATGGAGTTCTGGTTCTACTACAAAGGTAAGAAGAAGGGGAGGAAGTAAGGTTATCTTTCATCCTGGTGGCACAGTGGACAGAGACTAGGTCAGGGATCAGGTGACCCAAATTCTCATTTTGGCTCAGCTAGCCTTATTGTGATTTCAGGCTCGTCACTTCGGTGATCTTGTCCCCACTTTCTTCTTATGTCAAGTGAACGAGGATGTTCAAGTGGGAAGGGATATTGAAGATCTTCTAATCACAGAATTGTAGACTGTTTTCTTTATTGTCTAAAGGAGGAAACTGAGGTTCAGAGGACTTACTCATGGTCAGCCTAGTTCAGTGTGCTTTCCAGTGTCATGTTGCCTCAATGAGAAAAATAATACCTGGGGCAGCTAGGTGGCACAATGAATGGAGCACCAGCCCTGGAGTCAGGAGGATCAGAGTTCAAATCTGACTTCAGATACTTAACACTTACTAGTTGTGTAACCTTGGGCAAGTCACTTAACCCCAAGTGCCCTACCTTCCCCCCTCCAAAAGAAGAAAAAACAAAACAAAAAAACTAAAAGAGAAAAATGATACCTGTCTGGCTTACCTCATAGGCTGCATGCAAGGATCAAATAAGATAGCAAACAGGAAAGAACTTTTTTGAAAAGTTAAAAATGTCCATCTGCTTGTTCAATTACTTCATCTACTCAATGAAGAAGAAGTAGGATTATTAATATAATTTTTAAAATTACTATCTTCTTTTTTCAAAGCTGTTACTGGGAAGCCTCTGGGAAGAGGGGTCAGACTAGATGGCCTCTAAGGTCCTTTCTCATTCTGGAATGCCAGGCTGATAGCTGTGGTGTCTGAGGCCACACTAATCTCATGGGGCCTAGCATCCAGAATGCTCTTCCTCCAGCAGGCTTTATGGGGCCCTCCCATCAAGACAGCACAAGAGAAAGGGAGTTGTGGGAGTATGAAGAACTCAGAGATCTGTGGGAAATTACGTATGAACAGATGCTGAGCAGAAATAAGCAGAATTAGAAGAACAGTTTACACAATGACTATGATATAAATGAAAAGAACATTAAAAGGAAGCCAAACTCTTGAGTAATTGTAAAAACCAATAATGGCCTCAGAGAAGAGTCAATGAAATATATTCCTTTCCTTTTGGCAGAGAGTCAGGGGGTCACAAGCTGTAATATCTGTGAGATGTTGCAGATATTATGAGATGTGTTGACTGCATTGGTTGTTTTTGCAAAACTGCTTTTCTCTGTTAAAGGAAAGATTTGATTCTAGGGGCAAGAGGAGGGGTTATGTATCTCTTAGATGACCTTCATGTCAAAAACAAGGGCATGGGTAACACTTTAAACAAATATATGTATGCTGGTGGGGAACCAACCATTACATGGGAACTCAGTACATTGCCAGGCAAAGCAATGTTTTCAATACAGGATCTACCAAGAAAATTCAAGGCACCTGTAAGTAGTTTGGTCTCTGACTTATAATCCTACTAAAACAGAGCTTTGTTTTAGTGTCCACTTTTGCTAAAACTAAAATTAAAAAGGAGACATGCAGATTGAACATTGGAAGTATGTAAACATATGGAAGTATATAAACACAAAGTGCCAGTAGGACCCTGGAGCCCAGCCAGGGAGGGGATAAAAGGCTTAGCAGGAAGATTGTAAAATAGCTCCAGATTGGGAGTCAGAGGACTTGGATTCAAATCTTTCCTCTATTACTTCCTATTTCTGACATTCTTGGAAAGTCATTACCTTTCTGAACCTCAGTTTCCCCATCTGTATAATGAGGGGTTTAGACTAATTGACCACTGAGGTCCTTTCCAGCTTTAATTCACTCTGTACTCCTATAACTCAGGGAAATCCCACGATTATTAGAAATAACCTAAGACAGATAGATTGGGTTTAAAGAAAGAGACCTTCTGGAGCACTGACCTTGGAGTCAGGAGGACCTTGGTTCAGATCCGGCCTCAGACACTTAACACAAAAACTAGCCATGTGACCTTGGGCAAGTCACTTAACACCAATTGCCCTCCAAAAAAGAAAAAAAAAGAGACCTCCATTAATCAGGCCCTTAACTAGCCAGGGCATTAGTGATTAAGGAAAAAAAGTAAATGGAAATACAACAAACCAGCAGCAAGAATTGAATCTTTTTTTTTTCTATTTGCAATTTCAGGGGTGTCTTGGGTCATAATCACATCAGTCCAATTTTGTACTCTCTGAAAAATGCTTAAGATGCTATTGTTTTCAATAAATACTTTTTTATTTCTGTCTTTATATGCTTCCAGCACAAATCTGCAGGGATATATAAGGCAGAAATGATCATCTTTTGTAGATGAGGAAATGGAGCTTAGTGAATCCATCCAAGATATACAGCTAATAATTATCACAACTGAGGTCTGAATTTCTGAATTCAAGTCCAGTTTTCTTTCTTTCATTCATTCATTCATTTTCTTTCATTAATTCTTTTTTTTTCTTTTCTGCTTTTTGGAGGGCAATTGGGGTTAAGTAACTTGCCCAAGGTCACATGGCTAGGTTTTTTGTTTGTGTGTGCATTAAGTATCTGAGGCCAAATCTGAACTCAGGTCCTTCTGACTCCAGGGCGGATGCTCTACTCACTGTGCCACCTAGCTGCCCCCTTCTTTCATTAATTCTTTCAGCATTTATTAAGCTCTCTCCAAATTACCAATGATCTCTTCATTGCCAAATCTCCTGTCTTTTCATAATCTTCATCCTTAACTTCTCTGTAAGTCTCTGACACTGTTGATTACACTCTTTGGTTTACCCTCTTTTCTCTGGGTTTTTATAACAATACTCTTTCCTGGTTCCCCTCCCATCTGTCTGACCATTCTTTCCCCTTCTCCTTTGCTGGGTCATGTTCTCTAATTGGGAATATACCCCAAGGTCCTGCCCTGAGTCTCATCCTTTTCTCTCCACTTTCTGTTGGTGGCTTCTTTAGTTTCTATGGCTTTAATTATTTTTATGCAGATGACCCTCAGGTCTGTATATCTAATTCCAGTCTCTTTCCTGGCTGTGGTCCTGAACTACCAGTTGCCTAGTAGACATTTCAAAATGGATTCCCCATAAAGCAAAGTCTACAAAACATCCTTCATTATCTTTCTCCCCAAACCCACCCGATCTCTATTTCTGTCCTGCCATCATTCCAGTCTCCTAGGTTCAAAACTTTGGCTTTATGCTCATACTCCTTCCTCCCACATATCCAATCCAATCAGTTATAAAATCTCGTTGTTTCTACCTTTACATTATCTCTCTGATGTCCTCTTCTCATTATGTACATGATCATCATCTTAGTTCAGGACTGTGTCAATCTTGCCCAGATTAGTACCTTCCTTTTTTAGTCTTCAGTTTAGGATTATTCCCTTCCCCTCTCCATAAACACAGTACTTTATTTCTTCAGTTATTTTGGGTATTTTATATTAATCTATTTTAAGGTAATTCTATTCTTACTAGCTCTCTTATCTTTACTCTCAACCCAACTTCACCTTATACCTTTCCCTAGTTTTGGAATTTTGCTTATTAGTTCTTTTTTATTGCTTGCTTTATCTAGTTATTTAATTCTTCCTCTCTTTTTTCCCTTTCAGTTTAGCAGCCAAATAAAATTCCCCTTCATCCTTTCCCTTTTATCTTGTTTTGTTTGCTAGTTCTAAATTGTCATTCTCTGTGCCTTTTTCTAAAATGTATTCCTTTCGTTCTCTTCATTATTTATATTCCCTTTCTGTCTATTCTAAATTTCTACTCTTTAATTCATGGCCCTTATAGTTATTTAGTCCTTCTTTTTAGTCTCTCTATTCTCCATGGAATTAAAGCTTCCAAAGTACTTTCTTCTACACAGTTTCCATGTTACTGTCTTGTAGATCTTGCCCGTTGGCCTCCTCTTTCTGTTGTGCCTCACTCTTAGAAATATAAAGTGCAGGTGATAGAGAGGATATTGCCTCATTGTAGGAATTTTCCTGTGTTCTGCATTGTGCAATTCATTGTTAACCTTTGTCCTCCCCATAGTTATTTTTCCCCCATTTGCTTTGAAATCTCTTCCCTGGGTTCATGTCCTCCTACTCTTCTGAGTGGCATTTCCCCACAGGAGCTCTGATTCCTTAAGCAGGATGAGTGCTTGCTTCCAAATCCCTGCAGATTATACCCATTCTAAATTCTATACTTTTTGTTAGAGAATACTTGTCTTTGGGGCAGCCAGGTGACAGAGAGGAAAGAGCATGAGCCCCGGAGTCAGGAGGATCTGAGTTTGAAATTGGCCTCAGACACTTACTAGCAGTGTGACTCTGGGCAAATCACTTAAACCTGTTTTTTTTTGGGGGGGGGGTGAGAGAAAGACAGAAAGAAAGAAAGAGAGAGAGAGAGAGAGAGTTCTCATCTCCCATAGAAATATGCATCATCCTTCCACTATTGAAAGATTTCTCTTTTTTAACAACTCCCTTTGCTTCTTGCAAATTCTCCTATAGGTTTTCTTCTTCCTGAGAGACTACAGGAATTATTTCCCCTTCATTGTAAGCTTTTTGACTTAATATATCTCATAGTTCCTTCTATCTTCTCCCTTTTATGCACTCTCTTCTTTTGTAAGTTAGTTCCTCAAAAAATACTGATTCATTGGTAGGTTGTGAAGTTTAGTCTATGATGGTTCAGGTCTATTTCTCTACCATCACTTCTATTTGATGTCTATTTTCTTCCTTGCCTCCTTGTGAACATTTAGAAAAAAATCTCTTAACGGTCTCTCTCTTGTTATTTTGTTGTACTTGGTTGCTGTGTTTGTTTAAATTTCTTTATTGTCTGAAGCATATGAAAAGCAAATAATTTCTTCAGGTCTGTTTTTCATTCCAGAAACATTTTGAACACCTCTTTTTAAATTCACACCTATGTTTTTTCATTAATGGCAAGGCTCAGGTTTTCAGGCAGTGTTCAAAAGTTCTGAATGGTTTTCTTGTATTATTTCTGTGTTATGGTATTTAGGTTTTTTGACTTGTATTTTTCTAGAAGACCATTGAGTTTTCTCTATGCATCCTGTCTTTGAGATCAATATATTTTGCTTATGTGGAAATAATGTTTTCTTTTAATGCTATTGCTTTTTGCTACTCTTCTTCCAAATTATCCTTTACTTCTTTGTATTTGCATTTCCACTTAAGTTATTTTCTCTTTTGTTTCTTTAGTGAGACTTGCCACTATGGGTTCAAGTTTTTCTATTCTGCCAATTATTTCTGCTGTGCAGGATACAAATTCTGCCTTCACATCAGTATTTCTCTTTTAAACTATTCAGGAACATCCTTCTGTGTTTCCATGCTCTGGAATTTATAGGATATTTTGTCTCATCAGGTGCTGATTCATTTTCCTTTGTCTTGCAATATTTATTCATAGATGACTGAAGTCTTTTAGCTGATCAGGAGGCCATACTTTGTTCTGTTATTAATGTCTTCTCTGTATATATATATATATATATATATATATATATATATATATATATATATATATATATATATTTGCTTATACTGTAGACCTTTAATTTGATTTTGATCCTCCTGAGATCTTTGGTGTTTTCAGTCTTTTTTTTATAGTCCCCTATCACTTACTTCCTGACTCCTTCCTTTCTGAGTGTGATTTCCTTGGGAGCTGGATTTTAAAGCCATCTTTATCTCCATCCTGTGCTGGATAATTGAGTTAACCAATCTTAATCTCTATCTCAAGTAACTTCAGGGCATGGGAGGAGATGCTGAACTGGCTCCAAATGAAAGTGGAGCTCTTTATATCAAGCATGGTGTGGTGCCACACAACCACACATGTGTCCTCCCCAGTTCTCTGTCTCTTAGTTTTCTGGATGAACTACAGAAGTTTACTGCACTGATGTTTCGACCTAAGCATGCTTCTACCTTTTGGTTTTCCCTATGATTGAGAGGAAAAAGAGGGGATGTAGAGTTGAGTTCTGTTGCATGTCCATGGGTCAGCTTGTGCAGTCCTCCTGCCTGAAGTAGTGGGCAACAAGGCAAAAAAGAACCAAGTGAGCACATTAGGGCTAGCATTTAGCTTTATCTCCTGTTAGTTCACTGAATTGTTATTTTATTTGGATTCTAGTCTGCCATATTGCATGTGACAGGACATTCTCCACGAATTAATCTCTGCCTTGAATTTCCCCAAATTCCTACCCATCTTCCACCAAGCTGCCAAAGAAAGCTTTAAGTACCAGTCTGACTGTGTCACTGCCCTATTCAAGAAATTCTGGTAGCTACCTATTACCTCTAGAATAAAAATAAACTTCTTTCTTGGTTTTTTAAAGTCTGTCAAAATTTAGCTTCAGCTGTCCTTCCAGCATCATTATATATTACTCCTCTTTATTCATGCTACAATCCAGCTTACTCCTGTTCCTCACAATGGACTTACTCCTGTTCCTCACATACCACACTGCACCTCCTGCCTCTCTGCCTTTGTCCCCCATTCCTAGAAGGCATTCTCTTTTCATCTCTGCTTTGGAGAATTCAAACATACTTTCTACACAAAGACTTTCCTAATCCCCCAAGCTGCTAGTACCTAAACTAGTTTGTATTTATGTTGTATTTACTCTGTATATACGTTAAAATGTCCATGTTGAGACCTTTATAGGATGTCTCTGTATAAGTCTATAAGCTCCTTGAGGGCAAGGACTATTTTGTTTTTGTATCTGCAGTGCTCAGCTTGATGTTTGCTATGTAGTAGATGATTAACAAATGCTTATTAATTGAATGCCAGGCACTGTGCTGGACCTTGGAGATACAAAAATGAAATTGTTCCTGCTCTCAGGGAGCTTATATTCCTTTGAAGGGGTAGAGCAGGAAAACCACACATGTATAGAAAATTAAATGCAAAATATATACAACTAATTTCTCAGGGGAGAATACCAGCAACTAATAAGGTCAGGGATTAGAATCAGAATAGACTTATTGTAGTAGAAAGCATTTGTATTGAGCTCTGAAGGGAGCTACAACTGGGCCAAGCTTTCCCACCACATCAATTGTTCTGGGCCACAAGCATCCAGAATGACGGCTTGAGCCCCTTCATCAAGGTACTATTTCAGAAACATTTCAATGAAGATGAAACAAACAGAACATGGAGAATCCTATTTATTGAGCCTTGTAGTTACTTGAGGCTTGCCTGGGTTTAGGGGACAGTCTCTAGCTATGGTCTCTGCCTCTAGGGAATCTGCACCTCATCAATTTCTTTCTTTCTCCCTCAGATAAAAATCCCTGCAAATCAAACCCTTGTAAAAATGGGGGCGTGTGTCAAGTGAAGCATTATCAGATGGTTTGCATTTGCCCACCCCGTTTTGTGGGGGAACACTGTGAAATTGGTGAGTATGGGGGCTCAGTTCCCCACCCTTGGGCCCTAAACCAAAGCCTCACTTTCTTCAGGGAAGGCTTTTCTCAATTAGCGCATGACCACTTGAAGGTTTATTCCTTCTACTCATCAAATTCCCAGATAACAGATCCAAAAATAATCAAGAAAGGGAGGTAGAACTGTGTGTGTCCTTAACCTAGAAGGTTCTCCCTCATCATCTCTGCCTCCCAGCTTCCTTGAGTCCTTAAAATTCCTGCTAAAATCCTACCTTCTACAGGAAGCCTTTCTTAATACCTCTTAATTTGAATGCCTTCCCTCTGCTGATTATTTAACCTGTATAAAACTCTTTTGTACATAGTTATTTGGATGTTGTTTCCCCCATTAGTCTGTGAACTCCTTGAGAGCAGGGATTGTCTTTTGCCTTTCTTTGTTTTCCCAGTAGTAAGTGGGTGCCTGGCACATAGTAGGAGCTTAATAAATGCTTACTATGGGATGGCTAGGTGGCACAGTGAGTAGAGTACTGGCCCTGGAATCAGGAGGACCTGAGTTCAAATCTGGCCTCAGACACTTAACACAAAAACTAGCCACGTGACCTTGGGCAAGTCACTTAATCCCAATTGCCCAAAAGCAAAAAAAATTTAAAAAATTAAAAAAAAAATAAATGCTTACTGATTGACTGACTGTGGTAAAGGAGATAGATTGACTCCTGTGCTGGAGGTACTAATGGTTTGGCTCCAAGTGGGGGGGAATGAGCATTTATTAAGCTATGTGCCAGGCACTGTGCTAAGGACTTTACAAATAATATCTAATTTTAATTACATATACATTTATTTTATTATTTCATTTTACTTATGTGGCATTGCCAATGTACACATCAATATATGTCTGTTGACTGGCAGGCATAGAATGTGTGTCTATATATCTGTATCTATATATCTATCTAGTAAAAAGGTGCATCAGGTATTCCCATTAGAGTGCCTTGTCCCCTCATCAGGCTGAGTTTCTTGGGACTAGTGGTTACACCTTGTGGACTCTATAGTTTAAATGTTACAGTTCCTAGGATGGTACCCTTCTGTCTGGAGACTCAAGGTAATATCTATGTTGCTGCTGGTGACAAAGGATAAAGGAGACTTTGAAGTCAAAACAAGATTTGTCCTGGACACAGAAGATGAGCCTGGATTTATTCTTTGTGCAAAGATCTCATTCCCCATTAGAATGTGAATTTTTTGAGGTCAGAGACTGCCTTTCCATGTATCCATAGGTCTGGCACATAGTAAGCACTTAATAATGTTTGTTGACTGATTCGCATCATTGCCCATTCTTTGAGTCTTGCAGCTCTGAGACAGAAAGATTAAGGGAGTGAGGACTAGTTCATGTGGTGGGAGAGAGGTTAGCAAACACATGTTGTGGTCAATTCAATCTAATCCAGTTAAAATTTATGAAGTGCCTACCTTGTGTGAGGAATATATAAAGACAAAAATAAAAGTAGTTCCTGCCCTCAGGGAGCTTATTTTCTGGAGATGGGGAGGGATAAGCATATATGCACTAATTTTTAAAAAGGTTTTATTAATGATCTTTTAAAAACCTGTCACTTCCCAATGATTCCCTCTCACCTTTCCCCTTCCAACAGACTCTGTCTTTGAACAAATAAGGATAGTCAAAGAAAATAAATCAACACATTGGCCACGTCTAAAACGTGTGCCTTGTCCTGCACCCATAGTCTACCATGTCTGTTGTGAGTCACGGGCTTCCTTCACTGTGAGTCCCCTCAAGACATGATTGGTTGCTACACTGATCAATTGTCTCAATTTTTTTAGTGGTGTTTGCCTTTATATTGTGGTCTTCAAGCAAACTGTTCTCTTGGCTTTGGGTAATTTGTTCTGCATAATTTCATAGATATTCCCCTGAGTCCTTTATGTTTGCCATTTATTTACAGAGTAATGATATTAATTATCTTCACATATCATGATTTATTTAGCCACTCTCCCAGTGATGGACACTCATTTCCTTTCAGTTCTTTGCTATTATGAACAGTGTGGCAATCAATATTTTTGTATATATGGGACTTTCCCACTGTCTTTGGTCTGCTGTGTGTCAAGTTATGGTTTCCCTGGGAAATAGTTTAGTGACTTTCTTCCTATAATTCCAAATTGTCTTCCAAAAGTTTGTCCAATTCACAGCTTTACCAGCAATACTTTAGTGTTCCTGTCTTCTCAGAACCCCTCCACCATTGGCCAGTTAGATTTTCTTGTATTTGACAATCTGATGGGTATAAGGTGAAGCCTTAGTGTAATATGTGGATACTTGTGGAGGAGAAAGCATCAACAACTAAGGCAATCTTGAAGGTTTGTTGTAAGGGGTAGTCCATGAGCTGAACCTTGAAGGAAGCTACCACAGTAGGTCAAAGATGGATGATCTAGCACTTCCAAGTGGCAAGATCCTCTCATGTTAGAATTATTCTTATTCTTAATACTGATCTCTCGAACTTCTATAGCATTTTTAAACAATAGCTAGCATTTATACAATGCTTTATGTTTGCAAAATGCATTATAAATATTATTCCATTTAATTCTCACAACAACCCTGGGAGGTAGGTGCTATTATTATCTCCACTGTACAGATGAGAGTATTGAGGCAGACAGAGATTAAGTGACTTGCCTAGGGTCATAGCTAGTAAGTATCTGAGGCTGGATCTGAACTCAGGTCTCCCTGACTCTAGGTTTGGTGTTCTATTGTGCTTCCTAGATACCTTTAAACTTTTAAAATATTTACCACCTAAGTGCCTTCAAACTGTTGGACTTGGAGCCAGGAAGGCCTGGGTTCAAATTTCAACTTTTATTAATTTTTTTTTTGGCATTTTGGAGGGCAATTGGGGTTAAGTGACTTGCTCAAGGTCACATGGCTAAGTTTTGTGTGTGTGTGTGTGTGTGTGTGTGTGTGTGTGTGTGTATGTATGTATGTATGTATGTGTGTGTGTGTGTGTGTTAAGTGTCTGAGGCTGGATCCAAACCCAGGTCCTCCTGACTCCAGAGCCGGTACTCTATTTACTGCGCCACCTAGCCGCCCCTCACCTTTCTAAATAATGTTTTCGAATAATAATTTTTAAAAATTTGTTTCTCACAACACTTCTGTGAAGCAGGAGGAAAATGTATTTATTTGTGTGATCTGGTCAAGGTTTTAAAAATATTGCACTCTGTGAGTGTTTATGTTCAGCTGAGGGCATTATATATCCAAACTGACAAACTGACTTCACTGTTATATACCAAATTGGTTTACCACAAAGTAGCTATATACAATGGAAAGCAGACTTTGGGGGCAAGGAAGATCTGTACCATCATAAAAAAATATATTTGTGTTCCTTATTTTTGCCCTAGGTAGCTGCCTACCTTGCCTTCAACCAGTCTTTGTTCTGCTGTGATTAGGATTGATGTTATTATATTCATTTTACATATGTTGAGAGGGATGCTTAGAGAGGGTAAATGATTTACCTTAAAGTCACACAGTGAGCTAGTAGCAAAATTAGGACTAGAACTCAGGTGTTTTAACTATTAATAAAATTTTCTTTCTACCAGGCTCTCTCTTCCTCCACTCCAAGTAGGATAATTTTGTACTCTCTTTAGAAAATTAGGAACTAGGGGCAGCTAGGTGGCACAGTGAATAGAGCACTGGCCCTGGAGTCAGGAGGACCTGAGTTCAAATTTGACCTCAGACATGTGACACACTTACTAGCTGTGTGACCTTGGGCAAGTCACTTAACCCCAATTGCCTTGCTTTCCCCCTCCAAAAAAAAGAGAAAAAGAAAATCATGAATTAGGAATTATAGATATTGAGTTGGAAAGGGTGCTAATGGTCACAATTCCATCATTTTAAAGATGAGGAAACAGAGGCCCAGAAAGGTTAAATAATGTACCTAAGTTCACCTGAGTAGTAAGCAGCACATCCAGGAATGAACTGGGGTCTTCAAAAGACACACCTTCCCAAGTTCTCCCCCCTACATCACTCCAAGTTGTTGACATCCAGAGGGTGAGGTTTCAAATCAAATAATCAATTTCAGGTGGGAAAGGTTATGAACTTGAGTCAGTGTCCTTGACCATGCCAAAGGCTATCCCACCACAGAGCATGCTCAGAACTGAGGCACTCACAGAGGGCAACATGCTTTTTTCCTTTACAGAGCAGCGCCAATGCTGGTACCAAAATGGCGGCTGTTGGCAGTACTGCCAGGACCAAGAATCCAGCCATGCAAGATGCTCCTGTGCTGAAGGCTACACCATAGCAGAGGATGGGATGAAGTGTGAGGAGGAAGGTGAATAAGATGTCCTATGGAAGGCTGGGAGGTGCAGTCTGACAGCAGAGGAGACATGCCCAGAGCACTTACCTAGGCATTCCCTCCCCAGCTCAATTATTGGGATATATACATTGTATTTGTGTTTTGAGAAAATTGGGATGTTGGGAAATGGAGTGGGAGAAATCCTAGTCATCGAGAAAGCAATGCAAGTGAATCTAAGGAAACAACTGACCAGGTAAGAAGGACATTAGCACCTCTGTTGTAGGGCTGCTCATCCACCTTTGGTGTCTGCCTCATTCACCCAACTCTCGCTGGTGACTCCAAGAAGCCGTAGCATGAACAGCAGCTACACCCCAGAAAAACTGAGTCTGCAGATGGACTAAACCAGGTTAAGGGTAACCAAGGGGTCTCAAACCCATCAGTGAGTTAGAGGAGTGTCTACCCCAAGCATGTGAAGCCTTCCCCTGGTGGAAGGGGCAGATGAGAACAATATGTTCCAATGGCCATAAAGGCGGCTGAAGCAGGCACTGTGGAGAGCTTAGAGCTTGGTCAGAGGAAAAAGACACCAAGGTCATCCACTGCATCCTGGACCATTGGCAGTCATCCTGACTTCTGTCCTGCCTCTAGATTTCAATAACTTTGGAAGAGAGAGTAAGGCTGATGACTGTGCAACTGCCTCACTTAAATCCAATTCATGCACAAGTCAAGATATCACCCCATGATGTCACTGGTCTTCTTTAGAAATGAAGGACCAACAACAACAAAACTCCAAAACAAACCAAAAAAAAAACAAAAACAAAAACAAACCACATACACTTTATAAAGTCCTATAGTCTCTTTTCATGATGCTTTTACATGGAAATATTTATTTCCTGGCAGTGATATTAGGAAGTTACCTAGAAAAACAGTAATAATCACTGTCTTTATACACTTCCTTTCTCTCCCCACCCCCATTCTGTCCCAGTACAGAGCCAAAACCCCCATGGGCACTCAATAAATATTTGAGGCAGTGCGGTATATTGGAAAGAAAACTTGGAATCAGACCTGGGCTCAAATTCCAACCCTGTGACCAGGGCAAGTTACAACCTCCCTGAGGTTCCATAAAATGGGGAAAACAATACTCTACATCACAGGGTTCTTGCGAGGAAAGTGCATTTGTAAACCTTAAGGCAATATATAAACATGAGTAATAATCAGAAGATGTATTATCCATGAAGTTATATAAAATAGATGGGGAAATTGAGGATGAGGCCTGTGTTAGAGACACACATGAGGCAAACGTGAGATTGGGATGTCAGAAAACCTTTGTTCAAATCTCTGCTCTGCTCTTTACTGCTTGCATGGCCCTGGGTGAGTCATTTAATGTCCCTAGACCTTAGTTTTCTTCTTTTTTAATGAAGAATTTAGACTAGATAACCTTTAAGATATCTTCTAGCTTAAAATCTTATAATTCTGAGCTCAGTCAGCTAGCTAGTGACACAGTCTGGATGGGGCTTCAGGTCTCCCAACATTTGGCCTTGTGTGCTTTGCCTCTAGGATTTCCTATAACGATGATGATGATGATGATGATGATGATGATGATGATGATGATGAAGTTGAGGTCAAGGATGATATTAATGGCAGCTAGTGTTTATAGTTTTAAGGGTCACAAAGCACTCTGCAAATGTTATCTCATCCTCACAACAATGCTTTTAGGTAGTACTATTATTCCTCTTTTACAGTGAAGGAACTGAGGTAGACTGAGTTTAAATGATTTTCCCAGGGTCACACAGTAAATGTCTGGAGGTAGAATTTGATCTCGGGTTTTCCTGACTTCAAGTCTAGCCCTCGATTTACTGTGCCCTTTAGCTGCCTCATTAAATGAATCTGTTGTCCTAAAAAGGAAAAAAAAACAAACCATTATTCCTTTTGTTGTTGTGTTGTGTTCTATAAATGCAGAACTAGATTTCGAGAACCACAGGACTATGGGTGTGTGGGTTTTGGATAACATGCTATTTAACAGTTATAAAGAACCCCAAAATAGGCACTAAAAGCCATTTCCCAATGATTTGGAATGTGGATTCCTCAATATTTTGGAATGTAGATTTAAGAGCTAATTGATACTCGTGCCAGAGACTGGGCCTCAATACAAAGATCATCTCTTCTTTCAGCCTTGTTTCCTTGTGGGCTCATTAAAATGCCCAACACCAGGGATCTTCATGAAGAAATCTCCCAGGACAACATGACATATGGAAACACGTCCTGGAATGCAACTGAAGAAGGGATTTCTTGGAGCAATGAGACAGGTGAGAATCAGGAAAAGAGGGCTTCTACGAGATTAAAGTTAGAGAAATGTAATCAATTACAAAATGGAAGGGAATAGATCTGATTCACCCGATTCATTCATGGAATATTTGTTCAATACCTGCTGTGTGCCTAGTCCTGTGTTATGACAAGAGAAGGTGACATCATCTTATGGAACTTAGAATCTAGCTGGGGAGATGATTACCATAGGAAAAATTGTTGTAATACAAGAAAACCATGATTCTCACCTCTTCCATAAATCCTTCACTGAACACTGAATCCTGCAATGACGAACTCTTAATGAATTATACAGGGTGCTCCAAAAGTCTTAGTGCAGCTATAAGCTTTAATAGTTTTTAATAGCTTAAAACTATACTAAGACTTTTGGAACACCTTATGCCATTTATGTCCCTCATTTAGTGCTTCATATATATATATATATATATATATATATATACATAAATAAAAATATAATATAATGTGTTATTATAGATATTATATGTATTAATCTATAATGATATGATACATATTATAAAGAAATATACAAAATATATTTGTATACTGTCATATCATTGGATAATACATGTAGGACTAGAAGGGTAAAATGAATAGTAGAAACCCAACAGATATTTATTGTTGATTGTCAAATGAGTGATGACTGGCATGTGTTTGGA
The DNA here is from genome assembly GCA_011680675.1 of Gymnobelideus leadbeateri. Taxonomy (NCBI): domain Eukaryota; kingdom Metazoa; phylum Chordata; class Mammalia; order Diprotodontia; family Petauridae; genus Gymnobelideus; species Gymnobelideus leadbeateri. The sequence continues at coordinate 292,270 of WOXC01006779.1, forward strand.
GTGCTGGACTTGGATCTGAGAAGCCATGGGTTCAAATCTCACCTTTAACATTTAATAGCTATATTATATAATCACAATGGGCAAGTGATCTAGCCTTTCTGAGACTCAGTTTTTTTCATTTGTAAATGGAAGGTCTAAGATTAGATGGCTTCTAAGGGCCCTTCCAACTCTAAATCTATGATCGATCCTCTGTCTTACTATAAGGTGATGTGAGAATTCAGAAAAGGGAGGGAGCAGTTGAATGGCACAGTGAGAGAGAGAGAAGGAAAGAAAGGAACAAAGAGAGAAAGGAAGGAAGGAAGGAAGAAAGAAAGAAAGAAAGAAAGAAAGAAAGAAAGAAAGAAAGAAAGAAAGAAAGAAAGAAAGAAAGAGAAAGAAAGAAAGGAGGGAAGGAAGGAAGTCTTCTTGGGAGTGGTAGGAAATGGAGATGGACCTTGGAAAGGTAAGTAGGGTTTGACCATTATAAGACAGGAGGCAAAATGGGGAGTGTACTATACAGGAAGCAGTGTGTAGGGCTCATGAGCAGACTTGCCTGGTGAGAACGGAAGGTACCTATTGAGAAATGATAGAAGACAGGGTTGGGAATGCAGGAAAGGTCTAAATTGTAGCAGGCCCTGACTTATGTTCCTCCTATTGTAGAGGACAGAACCAAGATCATTGGAGGATCTTCTTGTCACTTGGGAAAGTGCCCATGGCAGGTAATATGTTTCTCTTTGTAGGTTTGGTCTTTGTCTTCCCATCTTCCATCTTCCTCCAGTGGAGGAGTGAGAAAAAAAGTTTGGAAAAATAGGGGAAACTGACAAAGCTCTGTTCTAAAAGTCCATAGGATTTTAATCTGCTGCCTCTATATAATATGTCCATTTCCTGGGGTCAGGATGGGAGAAAAAGGATGATTTGCCTACACATTCCTTCCATAGCCCAGAAGATTTTCCTTTCTTTATCAAAAAGTTTCTGTTCAAGTGGTTTTATTTTTAATGTGTTTTAAAACAACAATACTCACTTTCTGGTGATGCCCCCTACCTCTAACAGAACCCTCCTTTGTAACAAGTATCATCAAGCCAAAAAAAAAAATAAACACATTGGTCACATATGAAAACTGTATGCCTCACTGCATACCTACTGTCTATTAGCTCTTTGCCAAGAGGTAAGAGGTGTGTGCTTCCTCACTAGTCCTAAGGGACCTTCCTAAAAATCTTCCTGTGTCTCTGGTGGGACAGAGAGCCAATGAAGATCATAAGGCAGGAGCCACACTGGCCTGTTTACTGTGCAAGGTCATGAAAAATGACTTGTATCCTTTCATTTGGTTAAAGTACTATGCACATAGGAAGTCTGGGATTGCTGGGCTCTGTATGGATTTTTCCACGATTTGTTCAGTCTTGGTGTTGCTCACAGCACATGCTATACAGTGACTTATTGTTATCATTAATGAATGAGTAAACAAGGATACACAGTGATAACAGAAATAGTGTGTGCAGGGTACCACATAAAGGTGACTTTGGGAGAAGGTGACTTCAGGGTTCTTCATTTCCCTCCCCTAAGGTCTTGATCTGGAATGAAAAAAACCATGACTTCTGTGGTGGAAGTTTAATCAACAGTCGCTGGGTGATCACCGCTGCACACTGCCTGGAGAGCATGAAGCCACACTACGTGACTCTAGGTGAGTGAGACCCATTGCCAAAGGTGCCCTAAAGGTCATGCTTCTAAGTTAAATTCCACAGACTTAGCCTTCATTCAAGGAAAGTCAGAAGTTGCCAATCATCAGTAAACCACTTATTCAGTACCTACTACATCCAGGACACTTCGCTGATGGAGACCCCAGCGAACTTCCTCTCTTATGAAAAAGAAAAAGCTCACATAAAATGAAGAGAAAATAATATGAACTACTGCACTATCAATACCTAAATTCTGGGGTAATTGTGGTTCCTTTATTCTCCACTTAAGCTCGTCTTCCACTGGAAGCACTCTGCTTGTCAGCTTATTCCTCATACACTTATTACTCCTGGGTGGTAATGGGATGAATCTTTAATTTTAAAGGTCCTTTAACTTCAGCATTAGATGGTTCCCTGAGGCTGGATGTTATTCTATCCTAGAGTTAGTGACTGGACTAAGGGAAATCTTATGGGACTACATTTATATTTATCCACTTCTTGCATGACCTCAAGTCTAATAGGCAACTTCCCTGGAATTTCACTTCTGCAAGATTTTTGTTCACTTGGAAGTTCCCTTGGTTCATTGTATTACAACTAGAAGGGGCAGTGTGGTACAGTGATAAGAATATGGAATTTGGAGTTTGAATTCCTAGATTGGAATTCCACATCTCTTATTTACTGCCTGGTTGACTTTGGGCATGCCACATTTCTTTTGGATTTTCAGTTTCCTTGGCTATAAAATCAGGAGGTTGAACTAAATGGTTTCTAAAGTTTCTTCAGTCTCTAAGTCTCCTGTGATTTTTAAGGTTCCTTCCAGCTCTAAATCTTATGACCTCAATTAGTCCCCCCAAGTTCTCTATAATTTCTTAACAGGGCCAACTCTACCTTTTTGACTTGAGGTTTAATAACTATCATCTAAAGGGGTAAAAGCCACACTTTCAATGCCTTTTTAAATCGTGAAATGGCCAAGAATGTTTGGAGTGCACAGAAGGGGAGTCCAGTTCTATGTTACAAAGCTGTGGGGATTCAAAAGGAATTGTACCAACAGTGAAAGAAATCATTGAGAGGCAGGCTGTCTCTGCCTTTTTGACAAAGCCACCAGAGCTTACATACCCAAATGATTGTGCTCCTCTGCACTGTGAGAGATGGCACAGGTCTGTCAATTGATGTTGCCAATTGCTTCAAAACTTTGAGGGGATTTCTCTTTGGAAATACCGTCAGGAAAAGTTTTTAAGCCACAAAAGGAAATGGATGTCCCTATTTTATAATGACATATTGTTCTGAACCCGTGTAGTATTTGGTGCAGTGACTGGAGCAGTAGATCTGGAGTCAGAAAAACCTAGGTTTGGGACCTGACTTTGCCACCTGTGGGCAAATCACTCAACCATGCTGGGTCTTCGTTTCCTTATTTGTAAAATGAAAGGGGGTTGTACTAGATGACCCTTGAAATCCCTTCCAGCTTTAACTGGATGAAACAGGAACAATTTAGTTTGGTCATTCAGCTTATATTAACTACCACACAGGAGTGTTGTGAGAAAAGTATTTTGTAAACCTTAAAGCATAAGTTGTCAGTGCCTGGCATGCAGTAAGTGCTGAATAAATGCTATATTGATTAATATTATTATTGCAATTTTTTTTCCTACTACTTAGCAGGTGACACTGAATCACTTTTGATTGTTTCCAAAAAGCAGAGCTATCCTCAAAGAATAGAAATTTGTTACAATTAAGGATATACTACTTTTCCTTCATGGAAACTCCCTTCCTCCATGAAAACAGGCACCCTCTCTGCAAGTTTTAGAAAGTTGTTTGATGGGAATGAGAATTTAAGTGACTTTCTCAGGATCATAAAGCTATTCCACTGTTGTTGTTCAGTTGTTTCAGTCTGTTGATTCTTCGTGATCCTGGTTTTCTTGGCAAAGATACTAGAGTGGTTTGTCATTTCCTTCTCCAGTTCATTTTAAAGATGAGAAAACTGAGGCAAACAGGGTTAAGTGACTTGCCCAGGGTCACAAAACTAGTAAGTGACTGGATCTGGATTTGAACTCAGGTCTTCTTGACTCCAGGCTTGGTGCTCTACCCACCGTGCCACTTGGCTGCTCCATTCCATTAGAGGTAGCATTTAAACTCAGGTCTTTCGGACTCCAATCTCTATCCACTCTACCACACAGCCTCTTGCCACTGAGGACATCCAAAAGGATGTGATGCTGCCTATGAAAGCCATTTCCAAAGAGAAGTTCCCCTTAAGTCTCTGGAATAACTATCATTACTTGTATGATTTGTTAACAACCATGGCTGAGCTTAAAGGTTCACTAAAGACTTCACATACATCATTGAATTTAATTCCAACAACCCTGTGAGGGAAGTACTATTAGAATTTTAGAGGTGACAAAACTAAGACTCCTAAACATTAAGTGATGAGCCCAATAAATGCTGAGATGAGATGTGAACCAGGGTAGCCTAACTCCAAGTCTATAATCTTACTCTAATGTAACCTTGAATAATCAAATGCTATTTGGGATATCTCAAACTATCATGTAAATAGGAATTTAGAGAAGAGTAAGATATAGCATCTATTGTTTCCATGTTTTCCATGTCTGAAGATACCATAGTCATCTTTTATTTTTGAGACTGCTAGGTGGCACAGTGGATAGTGTTGGGATGGGAGTCAGGAAGACCTGAGTTCAAATCCAGCCTCAGACACTTATTAGCTGTGTGACCCTGGGCAAGTCACTTGGCCTCTGCCATCTGTAAAATAGGGAAAATAATGGCATCTACCTCCCAGGGTTGTTGTGAGGATCAAATGAGACTATAATTGTAAAACATTTAGATAAGTATCATATGAATGTTAGTTGTTATTGTTATTCTTATATTTATACCACTGTAGGTGATTATGACAAGTTTTTAAGAGAGCCAAGTGAAGAGAAGATTCCTGTGGAGGAAATTCATACACACCCTTACTATGACTTTGAGAACTATGACAACGACATGGTCCTTCTCTACCTGAGCCGAGATGTGGTTTTTAACAAATACATTCTTCCTATTTGCCTTCCCAACCATAACCTGGGAACACTGCTAACTAAAGAAGGGAAGATAGCTATGGTGAGTGGGTGGGGATCCACATACTACCTAGGTCCTTCCTCCCGTTTCCTCAAGCGTGTGGATTTACAAGTCATCAGCATGGAAACATGCCGGAAGTCAACAGACAAGATAATCACAGATAACATGTTCTGTGCGGGTTACAGCATGGAGGTGAAGGACTCTTGTAAGGGAGACAGTGGTGGGCCCCTGGCTGTGTTCTACCGGGATACCTGGTACCTGCTAGGTGTTATCAGCTGGGGAGAAGGCTGTGCTGAAGAAGGCAAGTATGGCGTGTACACTCGAGTTTCCAATTATGTTTCATGGATCAAAGAGACCATTGAAAAGCTGTGACCAAGGCCAGCAATGTAACTCCAACTTCAAAATGAAAAATGATCTCACCAGAGTATACTTATCAATTCATGGCAGGAAGGAGGACTCCCAAACCTGCTGACTTAGTGTGGAAGACTGAGGACACCTAATGTCAAGTGAAACTTCATACTCCCCAGTGTTTTTAGTAAATAAATAAAAATAACCTACAGAGGTATATATTATAATTTGATAAAAGATTTATTTTAAATGCTACTAAAGGCCATTATCTGGAAACAATTTAATTCATAATCCAGAATCAACTGAGGTAAAAAAAATAAACAACCTGGAGGGAAGTAGGTCTCACCTTCACAAACCATCTTCTCCATTTTGCTTAAAGGAAGCAAGCTAAGGAATAGGAAGGTGCCATTGAGCAGTGGATCTGCCAGGGATTACATAGAATTGAGCTGAATTGAACTTGAATATCTAGAGGATTTTTTTGGTTTCTTCATCTTAAATTTGAGTAAAATACTAGTGTTCAGGTATGCAGGACAACTTTGAAAGCCCCCCCCCCATATGTGTATGTATGTACATACATGTATAAATATATGCATACATATACATGATGCACACAAACACATATAAGCACATATGTAAAACATGATTATAAACACACATATATATGCATGCACACTTTATACAGATACACAGTATAAATATACACATATATGTACACAATATACATGTGGACATATACATACAAAATGTATATAGCACTGGCTCTGGAGTCAGGAGGACCTGAATTAAAATCTGACCTCAGATTCTTAATAGCTGGTCACTTAATAGTGACCCTGGGCAAGTCACTTAACCCCAGTTGCCTCTCCTGCCCCAAATGTAAACAAATACAAATGTATATATATACTATGTATGTGTATGCTCTAGACCTAATTTGAAATTTGCAGTTTCACAAAGAAATCTTCTTTTCCTGTGCTACTTTGTATTCAAAGATTCTCTGTGTTGTTTGTTAAATTCAGAATAAAATAGACTAAAATAAGAAAGAAGTCAGTGTCATCAGTTCTCTTTTTTGGAAGACTAGGGCTGCTACTTACATCCATCTGAGTTCTCCCAACTCTCTCTCTGAGACGTGATGAACAGACATGCCCAAACCTGAGAAAATAAGTATATGTAGTTATTACGTGACAAGGAAATATGAGCGGTAACTGTCTACTCGGGGACAGAAATATATGCCAAGAGCAACATTAGACTCAAAGCTCAAATCACTGACAAACAAACTCTTCTATACCCACCTATACCCTTTAAGTCCTAACTATTTCTGTAAGGCTCAATTATAGACACTCATGGAATTCTTACTCTGCCAGTGTCAGTCCCTTAAAAAGCATCTGTGAAGCACTTCCTATCTGCCAGGTACGTGCTAAGTGATGGGGATAGGAAGAAGAACAAAAGTCAGACCCTATCTTCAAAGAGCTCACAGTCTAATGGGGAGAGAATATTCAAACAACTACCTATGAACAAAGTATATACAGGGATAAACTGGAGATAATCAAGAGAGGAAAGGCGATAAGATTAAGGAGGATCAGAAAAGGCTTCTCATAGATGATGTTGGGATTTTAGCAGGGACTTGCAGGGAGCCAGGGAGGCAGAGAAGAGGAGGGAAAGCATTCTAGGCATGGGGGATGGCTGACGAAAGCATTCTTTTTATATTTATTTATATTTATTTTTTATATACTTATACCTGTCCTTACTGTCCACCCCATTAGAATATAAGCTCCTTCTGATCATTTCATTCCTTGTATTTATATCCCCAGTACCTAACATGGTGCCTGGCACATAGTAGGCGCTTAATAAATGTTTGATTTATAGAGTTGTATACTTTTTTAAAGCTGCCCAGGGAAAAACTCAACAGATACTCCATAAAAATTTCACCAAACTTCAAATTGATGGACTCTTTGGAGAACGATTTGGTAGTAAGCTATAAAAGTTACAAATGTAATCATACTCTTTGACTCAAAGGTCTCATTATTAGGGCTATGCCCCAGAAAACGTTATAAAAATGTTAAAAGATATGTTTGTTCAAATATATTGTCACCTTATTTGTAATTGCAAAAGCCTGGAAACCAAAATGTCCAACAAATGAGTCCTAGCTCAGTAAATTGTGGCATACTAAAGTAATAGAATACTATAATGCAATTTTAAAAAAGATCTTTATGAAATAATATAAAACAAAGAAAACAAAACCAGAAGAGAGTACACAGTGTAACTGTATTTAAAAAACGTACAGGGATGAATAGACAAGGAAAAGTGAAGGAGTCTTGCAGTAACTGACAAGTTGTTACGGACACTTTATATGATCAAATTTATCTGTTCAAATGTAGATAACTGAAATGCAAATTTAAAAGTTTATTGATGTTTCAAGTTTTTAAAAAACATACTTTTCCACTCTGCTTGCCCATCACCCTCCAATCAAAAAAAGTTTTCAGGTGATTTTTGTAGCAGAGTTTCCCCCCATCACGTATATAGATTACAATAAAATTAAATAGGCCAATTCCAAGATTACCCTTGAAAAACATACAACTATAGAATTTCAGAGCTTCTCTGTTGGATTCCCTTAGAATTTTTTCCTGGCCTGGTCTCATTCTCTATGTCCTTTTGGGCAATCTATATGCTAGCTCCACTAGGGTGGGGGGACAAAACACACACAGGTATCTATGTTTATATATCTACACATAGATACAGATAGATAGATAGATACTTGCAATTTAAGGAAGGAGAGAACACTAAAACCTGGGGTGTTAATGGTTAAGAAAAGCTTTGGGTATGAGTTAGCACCTGAGTTGAGACCTTACTGTTGCAAGGAATCTAAGGGGGAGGTGAGGAGGGAAGTACATAACAGCTATTGGAGACAGTTTGTTCATAGACACTGAAGGAGAAGAGGGGAGGCTGAGGTTGGGCAAAGTAGCCCAGTTTGACTGGAAAAGAGTGTGGAAAGAAAGTCTGGAATGGTTGGTGGGAGTGACTGTAGCACAATGCAGGGAGAGGCCAGGCTTCAAGTCAAAGGTCTTGGATTCATATCCCTGTCCTGTTTAATGTATGACTTGAGCAAGGCACATTTGGGCCTTAAGCTTTCTTATCTATAAAAGTGAGGGCATGGGACTAGATGAATGATCTCTTAGGGACCCTTTCAGTTTTATATCTGTGGAAGAATGAAAAGAACTTCAATATTTTCTTGTTTAGACATGCAAGGTAAGACCAGTGGAATTGTTCTTTTACAAACAGCACAACTCCCTTGAGACAAGAACATTCCTCTTCTCCATCCCCATTCATCTCTTTAACTGTGGAAAAGAGACATTTAATATATGAAGTTGCTTCTGTTTCCTCCTAGGGAAGCTTCTAAAGATTTCTAAGAGCTATCTACTTGGCTTACTGGTTTATAAAGACTGAGAGTAAAATGGCCCCAGAATGTCCATGAACTTTTGGCAGACTCAGAGCTAACCCTTCCCCAGATCTAACCTACACCCCACCTACTGATTTCATATTCATAGCTAAAATAGATCCTAACACATCTTGAACTCACCCCACCACTCAGTATAGCAATCAGATATTAGCAATAACATTTTTGTATTTTCCAGGCCCATTGCAATAAATGAATGAATGAATGAATGAATGAATGAATGAATGAATGAATGAATGGATAAAATCCTCTTGCCTGGCCCTCCATGAAATAAACTCACCCAGCTAGCTTCTGGGAATCAAAAAACCCAAACTCCCTAGTCCTGACCTATTAACTTGAGTAACTAAAATTGTACCTTGGTTTATAGAACAGCAATACTCCTTAAAAATGCTGTGCAAATTAAGATTGTATATATCAGATCCTATTTTAGATGTTCTACAGGAGCTTGGTATTAAAAGGGATCCTATGGTGACTCTTTTTATAGGACCTATTATGCTGAAAGTGAAACAAAATGCACAAAGTGCACAAAATACACAATTCTTCAAAGGGAGAACTTTTGAAAAAGTGGGATATGCCCTACCCCTTTTCACCATGAGAGCTTTTAAGCATTTGAGTGCCGAGTAAGTCTTGTGATGCATACGTCTGTTATAGGTTATGGTGTACATTTATACCTTGAGAGAAAGGACAAGGTTAATCCAAGAGACCTGAATCTTGAGAGTCAAGTTTTTTGCCACCTGCATTCCCACTGTAATAATTTCAGCCTATCATTCCATTATGAAAGGCTTGTGCTAGCTATCCCTCCAGACTCATAATACCCCATTTTTTACACAGGCAAAATGTATCTGGTCTACATAGGCCTCATCACCTAACCTGGTTAGTCTCCCTGCCTCATCTATTCCCACTCCAGTCTATCCCCCAATCAGCTATCAAATTGACCTTCCCAAAGCACATCTAACCTTGTCACTTCTATTAAAAAAATTCCAGTGTTATCTTAAAAATCAAATACAAAATCCTTTTTGGTTTTCAAAGCCTTTCATAACATTGATCCTTCCTTCTTTTCCATATACTCTGTGATAGTGACATTGGTTTCCTTGCTGTTCCTTGCATACAGCACTCCATCTCCCAGATGCATTTTCACTGGCTATCTTCTATGCTTAAGAAATTTCTCCCTCTTCACCTCTGCCTCCTGAATTTCTTCAATTCCCAATCAAAATCCCACCTATTGCAAAAGCCTTCCCTGGTGCCTCTTTATGCTGGTATCTTTTGTTATTTGTATGTAATTGTTTTCATGTTGCCTCACCCACTAGATTATGAGCTCCTCTGAGGATAAGAACTATTTTAAACTTTCTTTGTATACTCAGTATTTAGTAAAATGCCTGTAGAGCACCAGCCTTGGAGTCAAGAGGACCTGGTTCAAATCTAGCCTCAGACATTTGACACTCACTGTGCAACCTTGGGCAAGTCACTTAACCCCAATTGCCTTTTCCCCTCCAAAAAAAAAAAAATGCCTGGTACATAGTAAGCACTTAATAAATACTTGATGACTTGTTGATACCTACATGTTCATAAGACCAGATACTCCATACTGCCTCCATAGCACCACAGTTGTTTGGGGTATGCCCTACTGTTATTTGGCTGTCTTCAAGAAAGCGTGTCTCTCTCAGGAGAGCCTGCTGCCATTATAACAGGAAAATGAGAGGATTCAGAGATGGCAACATGATTAGGATGACACTTTTTGCTGGTGTGGAAAGAGATGACAGGCCAGGAATAAAGCAATGACTAATATAGACCAGGAAACAGTGGGATCCCCTTTCCCACAAGCATGGAAGAAGGTAAGTCTTCTTTAAAACTTTCCTCAACCTTACTGTCAGGAACAGAAACACTAAGAAATACAAACCTGGACCATATTCCTTAGATCTCTCATTTAAAGACCAGTAATGTTTGAACTTGGTGAAAGAATTTTAATTTTTATTATTTTTCTGGGAGATATGCTATATATATCTGATACTGTCAGGGAATTTCATTGTTTTATCAGTTTTCTAAAGAGATTCATTTCAGAAATGTAATTTTTTTTTTTAAACAATTGGGGTTAAGTAACTTGCTCAAGGTTACACGGCTAGTTATTTTTATGTGTGGGTGCTAATTTTCTGAGGCTGTAACCAATCCTGGTCCTCCTGACTCTGGGGCCGGCACTCTTACTCACTGTGCCACCTAGCCGCCCCTATGTAACCTTTTTTGATGGAAGTATTTTTAAAATTTGCATATTTCCTTGAAATGGAATCTCTTCCTTAACATTCTGAGGTTATCATAAGGGACATCAATTCTTGTCCTCTATTATATACTGCACTGATGAACTTCAAAGGTCAGTGGGGTGTGGATTCATTTTGTCCCTATGCTAAAATGGGTCAAAATGCGTTTTTCTGTCTTTTTGTAAGAGTCAGCCTCAGGGGGTATCCATACAATGTTAAAAACAACAACAAAACAAACCTGGAGCAAGACCTCAGGTACACGGGGTAAATCCTTTCTGGAGAATTTATGGAAGGACTAAGACAAGAATCACTCACACAGAGGGCGGCTAGGTGGCGCAGTGAATAGAGCGCCAGCCCTGGAATCAGAAGGACCTTAGTTCGGAGCCGGCCTCAGACACTTAATCCACAGAAACATAAACCTAGCCGTGTAACCTTGGGCAAGTTACTTAACCCCAATTGCTTATTAAAAAAAAAAAAAAGAATCACTCACACAGGATAAGAAGCTATAATGGATTTCAAATTGCACTGCTGTAGGGTGGGGCCCCAAATCAATGAGGGAACAGATTCAGTGAAGTATTAAAGAAGTCTTCCTCTGCTGTCAGCACAACCACCTCAGCAGTATTCCCCCCTCACTTTGTTGCTGTCACTCTGTGTCCTATGAAACCAGACAATTAAGTTTGTTAGAATGCATAGAATAAGAGTAATCAGGCCTTGTGTAAGTTGGGACCCAGGAGGCTTTCCTATGAGAAAAATGTATGAGCTTTCAGTGGATCTGTGTTCTGGGACATGTAGTCTTTGGGGAATAGGGAAAAGATAGTCTATATTCAAGTCTTTTGACTGTGCTCCGGATAACTGAGGTTGTTGCTTCTCTAGTTACTTATGATAGCCCTATTTCCATCTATTGGAGAGTGAACTGCTGCTGTACAGGATCATCTTTCTGGGACTTAGCACTGTAAGCTACTAAAAAAATTCCCAGATATAGAATCTTGCATGAAATCAAATGGATTAGGCAACCTGGCAATCTAAAGAGTATGGAAGAAACATGAGAATGTTGAAAAACCTTCTAAAATAGCTATAGTTCTTTTAACTTCTCTAATAAAACACACCATATGATTTTCTATCATAAACACATTTCTTCTGAAACAACGAAGAGACAGCTTCCCAAAACCAGATGGGCATTTATTGTCTAAAGTCTGAAGCAGTACAATGAGTATTCATCTGTACAAAGTACACAACAGAACGGTTTAAATACAACTGGGAGAGATGCCCGTGGAGTCTCAGTCCAAGGACATGATACAGAAGTTGAACCAACAATTTACAGATACACTAAAAAAATTTAAAATGTCATCCTTTCCCAAGAGTCCAATGGTGCATTTCTTACAGTAAAGATGAAGGAACATCAGCAAGGTCACAAAGGCATTTTATTGCCTTCAATGCTGATTTTCACTGCATGAGCAGATCTGCTTTTTTTCCGTATATCTGTGAATTTCCGCATCTGTTTATCCAATCGACTGATGCCTTTCTTAGAAGTCCCCTGAAACTGAGAGATTAAAAAAAAATAGTTAAGGAAACAGCATAAATTGAAAACACAATTTTGTCTTCCATTACTGGAAATACAGCAGTCAAATTATTTTCTATAATTACAACAAGATGCTTTGGTGGGCTAAGGACTAGCAAGACAAATGTGCACAGCAGGTGGTAACAATAATTCACGTATTTAAGATATTGCATTAAAGCTAAAGGAATGTTGCCAATGCTTATTTATTGTTACTTAGTACATGGAAAATTTCCTAAGGTGACTGACTCATAGGTTAAAAAAAAAAAAAAAAAAGAGCAACCCTGCCCTATTCTATTTGATTAAAATTAAGCTCATAGTAAGACCACTTAAAACCCACAATCCCATAGAGGGCGCAAAAGGGGATAAATCTTACAAGACAATGGAGACATATACATAAGAGAAGAAAATACCAGCAAGTTAAAAGAATCTAAATAATAAGAAATAAGTAATAACTAACTCATCTTATATGCAAGAATATTTATAAAGAAAATGGGGGGGGGAATAAAGAGATTTCTTAATTGAAGGAACTTAAAACTCATAAAAATAGTGTGAAATAATGAACAAATCCAGATTTGTTACTACAAACTGACATTTTAACTTTATTATCTACCTCTAGTTATCCTTTATTTTTAATAGCTCTACTATTATTCTTTTATAATCTATGATAACCATGTGTGACTCTTAAGTATTCTGGAATTAAAGAACACGGTCATTATTTTCCATTATAAAGATATTTATTACCCTAGGTTCCCTGTGGCTTTCTACCTCGCTGTAGAAGGCTGAAGGAGGATTTATCTCTGAAAATACAGTTGGCTCCTAAGAGCACGGTGGGTGTGACAATCACTGGGCTTACAGTACGCAGAGAGGAAGAAACAGGATTTCCAGATATATCATGGCCTACCCATATATCTTTTGGCCTCCAGCTCTAATCAGCATGAGACTTTTAAGCAAGTCTCACAATCTTTCTGAACTCATCTGGAACCTTAGGTAGACTAGTCAGAGGTTCTTAACCTGAAGTCTGTGAATTTGCTTTTTAAAAAATACTTTGCTAACTGTATTTCAAATCAATTGAACTGATTTCTTTTGTAATTTTATGTATTCTATACATGTAAAAACATTATCCTGTGAAGGGGTTATAAGTTTCCACCAGACTAACAAAGGAGATCCATGATGCAAAAAAACATAATCTCTAGTCTACGGTGATCTCTGAGGTTCAGCTCTAAAATTCTATGATCCCTCTTAAACTGTAAGGTCTTTGAAAGCATAGGTTATGTATCAATTCATCTTAATCCAATGAAACTGAAATATACACACAGATAGCACTTAATGCATCTTGATACAATACAGAAGTTACTTCATCTATGCTGAGTGAAGAAAATTAATGCCTTCCTCTTCAAGAATGCTACAGTTGTCAAATTTGACACTAGATGGCCGAAACTGAGAGGGGAGCTAATAATAGAAGGGGAAAGAAAATTCAGAAGTAGAAAGGAGAGGAAAGACAAAAGGGGTGAGGGAGGCAGAAAGAAATAAGGGTAAGGGAGAGGAGAGAGACTGCCGGGAAGAAGAGGAAATGACAAGATGCGAAGAAAGGGAAGGGGAAGAGAAGTGAGGAGGAAAGAGGGTTTTAGGACCTATCTAGGACGCCTTTGTTATATCTATGGAAAGGACTGCGTGTCCATCTCAGTAAGATACAACAGACAGAAGCTTTTAAAAAGTAATTTCTGATTCTGAATGTGTTACCTCCCTTGTTATCACTCAGGGACTCAAAAAGTCTGTCTTGTTAAAAGCACGATTTGACAAAATTATTCTGAAAGGCACCTGTAATCTGCAGTCTATGATGAAAAATTTCAGGATACCTGAATTTCATGAAATGTATGTTAGGGTCATAATCACAAATACAAGGTTTGGCATTCCTGGTTAAGATAACAAATGCACACTCTCTTCACTCCATAAATGCTATTAGCTGAAGCACATGCAGGCGTTCACACTTCCTCAGAGATACCTCTCTGATAAACTCAGCTTTTACAAGGGCATCCTGTTGCCTTCAATGCTGAACTTGACAGCCCGATGCATTTTGCTGAGACGTTTCTGCTCTGCAAATCGCCTCTTGTGTTTTTCCAAGCGGCTTAAGCCTTTTCTAAGAATACCAGGCTAGAAACAGTATTTTCAATTAATTGATATAATCAAAATTAACTAAAGAAATAAAGGACCATTTGGCTAATTTTGCCTAAGACTCCATTTTCAATTTAAAGATTCAGATCACACAATTTCAACCCTTAATTTCTCCTAATAGATTTAATGAAACTTGTGAAGATCATGTGAAAATAGTTTCATTTAGTTCCAGGATTAATTGCTCAGATATCCTATGACACTAGGCTTATGTAGGGCAAGAAGGATTACAATAAAAAAATTTTGCTGTCTGAAATCAGAAGCATATCCATCTTCACTAATGAGCATGTTCATGTTCTTGATAATCTCTATATTACTTCTGGGTACTTGGTTTGGCTGGATAAGAAAACATTAGGCCTCCCTCAGCACCCACAGAGATGACAGGTAGGTAAGATGGGGCAATAAAAGAGATATGTTTTCCCTTTGCATTGTCACTTACCCTTGATGATTCTACTTCCACATTCCACTTGGGTCTGACAACATAGTCCTTGTTGGAGGGCATTGGTACCCTGGCACGAGCACAGAAACCGGGGTCTCCAGGTCTAAGAGCTCTGGGATAGGGAAAAGGAAAGTGTCTTTAGTCTTAGAAAAGTTAACTTTAAGAGTTAGCATTAATTGTAGTGCAGAAATCCACAAAAGTCTTCCCAATAGTAGGCCTTTAAGTTTCCTTAAAGCCAAACGAATGAACATTCCAAGGAAACAGAAGCAAAAGAATAGATCTGAAATACTTTGCTAATTGTGTACTGTGTCGAAGAAAGATAAACTGAGTTTTTAATTTAAAAAAAGATCAGTGCTATAAAGTAATAGTAATATATCCATCCATTCATATATATATACATACATATACATATAACAAAAGATATTTAAAACTTACTGACATAGATCTAGAAATGCTAGTTAAGGAATAACACAAGAAAAAGAAATTAAGGAACTAAGAATAAGCAATTCTTAGTTCCATTCAAAATAACTACAAAATGCATAAAATACTTGAGAGTTATTTTACAAAGGCACAGTCTGGACTTATATGACGAGAAATAAAGGAAGAATTAAATAACTGGAGAAATAACTCATTGCATATGGTTAGGCTTTAACAATATAATAATGGCAATAATATCAAAATTAATGTATAGGTTTACAAAGGATCACTTCACAGACCCAGACAAAATAATAACAAAAATTCACTTGGAAAAATGACAAATGCTAGAGGACTAGCATTTGTGGGAAAACAGCAACATTAATGCATTGCTGGTGGAACTGTAAACTAGTCTATCAATTCTGTAAACCAATGTGGAACTATGCTCAAAAATTTCAGGAGCTAGGATTATTTGCTGGGCAGAAACACACAAAATGTGTCATTAAAACTGTGTATACCCAAAAAGCTATTAATAGCAAAAATGGTATTAAATTGTACATATTTACTTTCAGACTATCTATACCAAGAGAATAAGAAATTTCTATACATGGAAAAGTATTTACAGCAGCTCTTTTTGTGGTGGCAAGGACCTAGAAACTGAGGGAGTACCCATCAAGTGTAGAATGGCTGAACAAATTCAAGTATATAATTGTGATAACATACTATTGTGTTATAAAAACAGAAGGGAAAGGATTCAGAGAAACCTGGGAAAACCTGTATGAACTGATGCAAAGTAAAGTGAGCAAAACTAGGGGAACAATTATAAAATAACAAAAAGAAAAAGACAAACATTATTCTTTTTCTGAGGAGTACATAAGTCTTACCAGGTTGCCAAAAGAGTCTATAACACACAAAAAAGTTCAGAGGCATTAATCTAATTCAGTGGTGTCAAACTCCAATAGAAAGGGATCCCTGGGGGGCAGAGTCAAGATGGTGGAGTAGAAACAGGACTTCCGTGGGGCTCACCTGGTTCTCACCTCCTCCAATTCATGTAAATGGTGACTCTGAACAAACTTTGGAGCTTCAGAACCCACAAAATGACACAGAGAAGCTAACCTCCTGCTGAGGACAGCCCGGCAGGGAGCAGCCAGCAGCAGCACTCTGGGAGCCCACCCCAGCCCCAGTGAAGGCTTTAGCCCCAGGGCGGGCCTGACCAGCCACCTGTTAGAGGGACTTCAGATTACCAGGAGCTGTGGTGGTTTCCAGAATTATCAACCCATAGATGCTAAGTGAGACAAAGTGAGAGGTAAGTGCAGTGTGGACTGTGGGATCCAGTAGTTGGGAGTGTGGTTGGTCTCTGCCCCCGGGCCGAGAAGCCACTGCCCTGCAGCCGCCACCATGTGGCAGTTTCAGCTCCTGGTCTGCAGTCAGTAGGGGGACCAAGCAACCAGTTTGAGGGGTAATTACTCTTGCTTTAAACTGCTTGGATCTGGATCACGGTCTAGGGTGGAGGTCCTGGGGTGTGTGACCAGCTTGCCAGAGTGTGTGGAGGCTTCAGAGAGGGCACCCAACTAATACCTCCAGCAGCTGAGAAAAGCCCAGCATTTGGTATGAAGCTCCCCTGTCTGGCAGCAGAGTCCTATCATGGCAAAAAGCCCAAAAGTCAAGTAATCAAGTGGCAACATGAGCAAATGAGGGAAGCAAAGTAAACAGAGCAACCCAACTTTACACTCCTATTTTGGGGACAAAAAGGGTCAAAGCATGGTACAGGAGGAAGATGGTGAAGTCAGAACTCCTGCACCAAAAGCTTCCAAGAAAAATACAACCTGGTTACAGGCCATACAGGACCTTAAGAAGAATTTTGAAAAGAAAATAAGAGAAGTGGAGGAGAAATTGGGAAGAGAAATGAAAATGAGGAAAGAAAATTATGAAATGAGAGTCAACAACCTGACTGAAGAAAATAACACTTTAAAAAACAGACTTAACTCAAATGGCAAAAGAGGCTCAAAAAGGCAATGAGGAGAAGAATGCCTTAAAAAGTCGAATTTGCCAGACAGAAAAAGAACCTCAAAAGCTCATTAAAGAGAATCATTTCTTCAGAATCAGACTGGAGCAAATGGAAGCTAGTAACTTTATGAGGAATCAAGATATTATTAAACAGATCCAAACAAATGAAAAAAATAGAAGGCAATGTGAAATATCTCACTGGGAAAACCACTGACCTGGAAAATAGATCCAGGAGAGATAATTTAAAAATTACTGGACTACCTGAAAGCCATGATCAAAAAAAGAACCTAGAAATCATCCTTCAAGAAATTCTCAAGGAAAACTGCCCTGATGTTTTAGAACCAGAGGGCAAAATAGAAGTTGAAAGAATCCACCAATCACCTCCTGAAAAAGATCCCAAAAAGAAAACTCTGAGGAATATTATAGCCAGGTTCTAGAATTCCCAGATCAAGGAGAAAATATTACAAGCAGCCAGGAATAAACAATTTCAATACTGTGGAAACACAATCAGGATAACAGGATCAGACAGCTTCTACACTGAGGGATCAAAGGGCCTGGAATGTGATATTCCTGGAGGTCAAAGGACTTGGGATTAAAACCAAGAATCACCTACCTAGCAAAACTGAGTATCTTGTTTCAGGGGAAAATATGGTCATTCAGTGGAATAGAGGACTTTCAAGAATTCTTGAAGAAAAAAACCAGAGTTGAATAGAAAATCTGACATTTAGATACAAGAAGCAAGAGAAGCACAAGAAGGTAAAGAGGGAAAAGAAATCATAAGGAACTTATCAAAGTTGAACTATTTACATCCCTACATGGAAAACAGTAATTGTAACTTATGAAACTTTTCTCAGTATGAGAATAGTTGAAGGGAATATAAACCTTTCTATTTATGTATACATACATATATATATGTATACACACATATATATGTATATGTCTATATAGGAGGGTATATGGGCATATGAATACATATATGAATGTGTGTATATATGTGTACAGGTATACATAGATAGAGGGCACAGCACCAATTGAATAGCAAGGGATGATACTTAAGAGGTGAAATTAAGAAGTGAGAGAGGAATATAATGAGAGGAGATGGGGAGAGACAGAATGGGGTAAACTATCTCGTATAGAAGAGGCAAGGGAAAATGGGTACAATGGAGGGGAAGAACTGGAAGGCAAAAGGGAATGGGTCAACCTTATTCTCATTGAATTTGGCTCAGGGAGGGAATGACATACACACTAAATAGGGTATCTCACCCTACAGGAGAGTAGCGGGGAAGGAGATGAGAGGGGGGATGATGGAAGGGAGGGAAGTTAGAAGCACCCACTTTTGAAAAGGGACAGGATCAAAGTAGAGAATAGAACAAGTGGAAGGTGGGAGAGGAGGGAGGGAAATACAGTCAGTCTTTGACAATATATCCACTATGGAAATGTTTTGCATAGCTACACATATACCACCTACACTGAATTGCTTATCTTCCCAGTAAGGGTGGGTGACAAGGGAGAAAGGGAATGAATCTGGGATTCAAAGTTTTAAAATCAAATGTTTAAAAAAATTTATATATACTATTATTTTACACGTAACTGGGAAAAAAGACATACAGGCACTGGGGCATAGAGGTCCACTGTTCCCTACTGGAAAGCCGGAGGGGGGGTATGGGAGAAGATATGGGAGAGAGCAGATTAGAGGAGGGGATATTTTGCGGCAGAAGAAACGGGGAGAAAATTTGTAATTCAAAATCTTGCAGAAATGAATGATGTAAACCAGAAGTAATAAAGCATTTGATTAAAAAAAAAATTAACAAAAAAAAAAGGGGATCCCTGGGGGCAGCATATTGACTTAGAAAACCACAAATTAACATTACTGATGTGGTGCTGAATTTTTATGAGTTTGATACCTCTGATCTAGAGGGAAAAAAGGTCGAAAATTTTAAGAGAAATAATCTAAAAAGGCAGGATTAAAAACAGAAATGTTAATCAATGTAAGATTAGGTAAGCAAGACTCAAATGAAACTGAACATGACTAGTATACAATAAACTCAAGGACAATAATTACTGGGGCAAGAAAGCCCTTTTTGACAAAAAAAAAAAAATAAAAGCTGGGAATATTAGAAAGCAGTCTGAAAGAATTAGGTTTAGATCAGTGTCTTTCACCATATGCCAAAAATAAATTTCAGATAGGATACTTAAATAATATAGATAACCTAAGAATAAAAGAACTTAGATAACCTAAATATATATATTACTTACTATACTTTAATACTTTTAAAAAATCACAGGTAATAAGGAGGAATCTGACCTTGCCAACTACAACTATTCTAAATGAGGGATAGAAGTCAGCACATTCTGATCAGATAAAACTGAAAAGCTTTGTTAAAACAAAAGCACTGCTGCTGGAATTAGGAGGAAATCTCGGCAAATTTTTTCTGATAAAGGTCTGATATCCAAGAAATAATACAAATATATAAAAACAAAAGACATCTTTCTATATTTAAATAGTGAAATGACATGAACAGACATCTTTTGAAAGAAAAAACACAGGCTATCAATAACCAGATGACAGAATGTCTGAATGCATTAATGATAAGAGAAATGCAAAGACTACTTTGAAGAATTACAAGGAAAAAAAAAAGCAAAGAACAAGAATCTAAGAAGGTGCTCATCAAGTGGGGAATGGTTGAACAAATTGTGGCAGTGAACGTGCTGGAATATAATTACATAACAAAAAACAGTAAAAAAAGAAACAATTTAGAGAACTTACACAGTGTCAACTGATGCAGATTAAGGTAAGCAGTCAGAACAATTTATACAAGAATATTGTAGCCTTTCGTCTCTGGTCTTTGCGAGTGGCGCCATGGGTCACCAGCAGCTCTACTGGAGCCACCCTCGCAAATTCGGCCAGGGCTCTCGGTCGTGCCTCGTCTGTTCGAACCGGCATGGCCTGATACGCAAGTACGGCCTGAACATGTGCCGCCAGTGCTTCTGGCAGTATGCCAAAGACATCGGCTTCATCAAGCTGGACTAAGTTATATTTATGGATCTTACTTCAGTGATTACATCAATGACTACCATTTTACTGGATTCTGGACAACTATTTGATCTACCCACCTAAAGATCTGATCCTGTTGTACAGGCTGTGTTAATTTGCAAATATAATTAAAAAAGCTTGTCCTCAGTTAAAAAAAAAAAAAAGAATATTGTAAAGATTTAAGAACTCTGTTCAAAGCAATGACCAGTCAAGTCTCCAGAGGAACTATGATGAAACATGTTACACAACTCCTGACTGTGAGGTGATGGATTTACAGGCGTAAAAAAAGATATGCATTTTGTATTTGGCTACTGTGTGGATTTGTTTTGTTTGATCATGATTACTTGTTGCAAAAGGCTTTTGTTTTTAAAAAAATTCTCTTGATTTTTAATGGAGGAGATAGAGGTTGAGGGGTTAGCAGCAGTCATGGCCAAAAAAGCCATTGAAGATGTTTTCTAAAAAATGCACAGAAGAAATGGAAGTTCAGAAGGAAGCACAGACAAGCAGGAAAATTCTGAATGTGGTGAGTATAATAAACAGACATAAATACACATATATGTTTGTATGTATGTATTTTGAAAAGCAAGTGGTATGAAATACAGATTTATAGTTTCACATGGGATTTCTTTTTTGTGTTCTGCTATGTATGTGAAGATGTTCCTTTTTTTGGTTTTTAAATCTGAAATAAAATCAATTTTAAGTGGGCAAAAAACTTGAGGTTTTACTTCATTGCTATCGTAATGGTAAAGACAATAAAAGATGAAAATGGTAAATATCAGAGGGGCTGCAGGAATACAGACACACCAATATATTGTCAGTGGAGTTGCTGAATTGGTCTAATCATTCTGGTCACCAAATTGGAATCATGTTAAGAAGAAGTGCCTAAGCTGAATGCAGCTTTGCCCATTGACACCACTAGCAGACATATCACCTATAAGGAGGGCAAAGAGAAAGGGAAAGGCTCCATTGACAATGTCAGTGCCTTCCCTCGGAGATTCCTCCCAAGTTAGCCTGAGCTCATCTTCTGTGTACATAGCTGCTTACATGCTATCTTCCCCATTAGCCTCCTTGAAAGCAAGGACTATTTCTATCTTTCTTTGTATTTCTAATACTTGGTAAGGGGCCTAGCACAAACTAAATACTTAATAAATACTTGGTGACTTGTTGATAGTAGCACTCAAAAGTGAAGGGAGTTTCTTTTTTGGGGGTAGGGAGGAGGGGGTGGAGTAATTGGGAAGTGACAATGAGGTAACAAACAAACAAACAAAATAAATAAAACATCTAAAAAGAAAAAAGAGCAACTTTAGCAAAACTCTTAAATACTGGATAGTATTATTTTAACTTTTTTTGTATCTTTCCTTCAAGCACAGCAGGCAGGCAAATTAAGTTATAATGAGTATCTTTTGTAGAAAAAAAAAGAAAGAGCTTACTTTTCCTCGCCTGTCAACACCTTTTCCAGATCTCTTCGTGGTGTCTGACCACCAGAACTATACAAACAAAAATCAAAGAGTTAAGAGTTTCATTTTTTTTTTTATTATGTAGAAAATCAAGTTGAAACACTGGACTTTTCCAACCTATCAGTGTAGGTAACATCCTTATTTATACTATGGTATTAAGAAATGCTTTCTGAGCTGAATCTTGGGCAGGGGGGATGGGAATCTTTATTTCTAAATTTCACAGCATTCCTTTTATTACAGTTCTACTGGCTAAGTAGATAAAATGGAGAGGACGATCATGTTATATGAATAATCACTACCAAGAGAATGGAGACAGAAGCACAAAGAGTTACAATGCATGAAATCAGAGCTGGGTGACCCCTCTTACCTGTTCATTCGTCTACGCTGAGGCATTTGTTCCAGATCTCTCTGCTCCCTCTCCTCTCTAGTCATCCCTTTGTAGTTGGAAGTGAGGCCAAAGATAGGCCGAGACCACTCATCTACAATATGAACAAAAGGGCCAGCTGTTACGGACATGTCTGTTTCCAATCATAAAAATAATTTCCCCCTTCTTCCTAAATAATTATACTGAAAAGCCCTAGCTTTGAAAGTTAAATGATTTTAGGATCACTTTACAGCTGAGCATAATAGATAATTTTCTGAATTTGAAGACTGAAAAGGCTGTAGCTACATTAATTCATTCCCTGCCCTCAAACTCCAATTTCTTGTCAGTTCAATGATATACAATCAGCCTAAAAATAACTCATACTCATATACCACCTTAAGTTTTGCAAAATGTTTTCCTTACCACAAATATATTAAATAGATAATAACATGTTTTACAAATTCCTAGAGATGAAGTGAGGCTCAAATAAGTTAAACAACTTGCTCATGGTCATGAAGCTAACAAAGTAGCATAAGGTGAATTCAAACCAGGCTACCTGACTCTAGGTTCTATGATTTTACAGAACTATAACTGTCTTTGTAAACACCCAAATAAAGTAGTATTGGACTCAATGTTCTACTTTTCAATCAACTGTGTAGGCATTATAGATACAGCCTAAGGAAACTTGATGGATTGAAAAAGAAGAAGCCTTTATGTACTAATAAAAGCAATTCTTTTATTTTCCTTACCCCACTAGCAAAAAACCCCAAATTACTCATAATCATATTGCTTAAAAAAAAGGGGGGGGAGAATATATCTTTGAAATAATGAATAAGATGGGCTCTACCTTTTCAGACAAGGAACTGTTAAGCATAAAAGAGTTATCCATCAGGTGACTAAAACAGGTGGAAAGAAATTTTTCATATATTTTACTGTTCAGTTATCATTGTAATTCTTTTTGCAACATGAGGCAATTAATATTAGATTTAACATA
Organism: Gymnobelideus leadbeateri; assembly: GCA_011680675.1. Taxonomy (NCBI): domain Eukaryota; kingdom Metazoa; phylum Chordata; class Mammalia; order Diprotodontia; family Petauridae; genus Gymnobelideus; species Gymnobelideus leadbeateri. The sequence goes on from WOXC01006779.1 coordinate 315,457, forward strand.
TCACAGAAATTAAACAGGAATCAATGGAGATGGAACCAAAGGTTCAGCGCATGAAACACAATCAGGATTTCCCCCTCATTTTTTTTTTAGTCAGATGGCTATACATTAGAAGCTAATACAGAAGAAAGGTGCTACTTTGAAAATATTTACATACTGATCAATTTTCCTGCCATGTCTTTGTTGGGTCTGGACTCCTTGGGATGCTTATAAAGATACATCACTGCCCGTCCAATACCACTGTGCTTCAGGGTCTCCTGGCTCACACTAGGTAGCTGGAAATCATAGACATGCACATTCATTAAATAATCAGAGAAATAAGAAGCCTGCTGATCAAATCTGGTGGAACTGAAAGGTACAGTTCACGTCTATAGGTACAAAATTCCACTTCTAGAGTTAGGATACTCTAGACAATGGCCAAGAAGGTGGAAGGAGTGGGAAAGAAAAGGAGGAGTAACTGAAGTATTATCACCTCTAAATCCAGATGTAAAACAATATTCAAAGTGTACATAACATCTGTGGGCAATATGAGAGCTTATTTGCTGGATGTCAAAGAAGGGAAGAATATAAAAACTTGAATTTCTCTAGAATAAAGAGAAAACTAAGGATGGCAAAGTAAAGTTTATCAGGTACTTAAAATTTTCAACTTTTCAATTTAGTTGTACAAATCAGCCCAGGGTTGTTAGCATAAATTTTTAAAAAATAAAAACAAAATGTGTTTTTCCAGGCTTCAATATTATCATATAGTGATGTGATTAACAGCATCTTATATTCATAACTACTACTTAATAGAAATATGCAATTATGTCACAAAGTAAAAAAGTTTGGAAAACAACAGTAAAAAGAATACATGCAGACAATATCTGGAAATAAAGTCGCTAGAAAAAATGCTCCAACCTCTTGCAGGATCTTTAAAAGCTCCTCCCGAATCTTCAGTGCTGGCAAACTCCTATCTGGTAGAGGTGAAAGCCATTCTTTGATGGCAGACATTACACCACTATCAATAAAAGTTTCTTTAAGGTCCTGCCTGCAAAAAAAAGTTCCAAGACAAATGATTGTGAATCTTAAAGAAGTTTTTTTTTTTTAACAGATCAGATATACATGTGACACTTTAAATAACAATTCATGATACTATATCTATGTCCAGATGAATGGTAAAGACAATTACGTTTTGTAAGAATTGAATCTCAGCTAACAACACTTAAGTGAAATTTTGTATTTAGATAAGCTTTGAGATTCCTAAGATTTGTGACTTTTTCCCTGTACTGACAGAGACTGTATCTTCATTATGACTTAGTAGGTTGGTTTGAAAGTTGCTTGGTCAAAAATTCATCACCTTGTAGCTAATCTGGAAATAAGCCACTCAAAATACAGCTAGGCTGGTCCACACCCATGATCTTCACAAGGCAAAAAACATTAATCAAGTTTTACATCATTATCCTTACACTAAGAAAAACATTTCCATCTTTAAGACAATAGAAAAACAAGATACTTACTTTTTAAGGTGCATAACTACAGTAGGTAGCAAAGTTAGTTTCTTCAGTGCTGGCTTTTTTTGATTATTCAGCTGCCTATCTTCCTATAAAAGTGAGGCAGACAGGATAAATTACTGTTTTAAATAGTCATTAGTAATTTAAAAAGATTAAAACAGAACTTCTAGTTCTCAGTTTCACAATAAAAAATACAAAACTGTTCCTTTTGATATATTCACTGGTCTTCTTACAGATCAGAATGACAAAGGAAAAAAGAACTATTTTTACTGAGGCCCAAATTATGTGATTCATAGCTTTCTGAATGTAGGTCAAACAAACACAGCTATTACCATTTAATGAAAGCAGTCGTAATAAAGTGAGAGTCAAACAAAGAAGAAATTATTTTAGTCAAAATGCGGAATAAATCGTTAACTTTTCAGACAGTTCACACAACAATACAGGTTTTAACAGAAAGCCTGAGATCCATTTTAGACATTAGGAAGGATTTTTTTAACCCTAAGAATTGGATCATATTGAAATGTGTGGGACAAATAAAAAATTGAGAGATCTACTTGAAAGATCTTTAAAGAAAAAGATAAGGCCGCTATATCTAAACGGGCAAGTTAGTATTCCACTGACGTAAGAAGTAAACTAGATCCTGTGCCCATGCCCATTAAAATGATTCTTATATGCAAAAATCTGAAACTTCTCAGTATACTACTCAAACACTGATTCTACAACAACCATTTTTATAATTTTTATTTACTTAGTGAAAAAGTTCATGACCTGCAACTTTATTTTAAATAAATGAAAAGTTGGAAATATTTGCATTCTCAAAATTTAGACCTACAAAAAGGTAGATTATTTGAATAACCGTTAAATGGAAGAATCAAGAGCTTTTTTAACAGAGCTCAAAAATGCCACCAATCCAATTGGAAGTGGAGGGGAGAAAAGATTTATTCCCGGATGTGACAGACCTTACCTCAGCCGCTTCATTCATCTTAACGATCATGGCACTAACTACGTCATCTGCATCGCTAATAAAGGTTCCGCCATCACGGTTTCGCCTGCGCTTTCCGCTCATGCTCTTCTTCCGCTGCAGCATCATCTCAAAATCTGACAGGAAGTCCATACTGGAAGCCATGGAAGACAGGTCAAGAAAAGCCTTCTCCCCATTGCCATTTTTTCCTATCTACAAACTTACATTAGCACTTTAAATTTCAACTCTGGGATATGCTGCTGGCTTGTAGGCATTTAAAAAACTGCAAACTCTTTAAGGACACGTTCACCTCTAATAATTTACTACCTGAAAATAAAGATATTTCTTTTTTCTTTTTTTGCATTTTGGAGGGCAGTTGGGGTTAAGTAACTTGCCCAAGGTCACACGGCTAGGTTTTTGTTTGTGTGTGTCAAGTGTCTGAGGCCGGATCTGAACTCAGGTCCTCTGACTCCAGGGCCGGCGCTCTACTCACTGCGCCACCTAGCCGCCCCAATAAAGATATTTCTTAAACTAATAAATTGTGGAGTACACAGTACTTCCTTAATAATAAGATTCTTTATCTGTGTGTTTTAAACTATCTCTAAAAATACTCAAAAATGTGTTGAGTTTGTTTTGGGGGCAATGACTATTTCATGACTACTGTATACAAGACACTAGACTGGTACTTTATATAGTAGATGCTTAAGAAATGCTTGTTGAACTGAACTGATCTAGGTGCTGTAGGGGTATAGAAATAAGCCAGATAGGGTACCCCTGTGTTCAAGGAACTTATAGTCTAGTACAGTGGTTTTAGATGAAGTACAACCAAACTTCTGGTGTACATTACTAAGATAAAAGAAAATTTATGTTTTTTTTAAAGATGTATTTTACTTACTTTAGCATATACAATAACTATGTATAGTATTTGCAAGATAAACAACTTGCTTGATACATGTAGGTACTAATCTCAAGACAGGACAGGCCTTGAGCTCGCAAAAATTCAAAGAGCTGTTTTTATTGAAGGGAAATTGTACGTTTGTGAATCTTCTGACTCTTCCGAAATGAATTAAAAAGTTTCTTTGGTAAACATTTATTATCCCTTCCTCCTACTGTCCCTCTCTCAACACCGAACAACAAAAGAAAAAGAAAACCCTACAACATATATTACATAGTCTGGCAAAACAAAACAGCCACATCTAGAAGAATGGGTCTTATTCTGCATTTTAAGTCTTATCACTTCTCTGGCAGGAGGTAGGCAGAATGTTTTATCTTTGGGCCTTTAGATTCTTGGTTTATCATTGCACTGATTGAAGTTCTAAAGTCTTCCAGAGTTGTTTTTTGTCAAAGGCATTTATAACAGGCCTTATGGTATAAAGGAAACAATCTGGTGGGGAAGCAGCATAAGCATTATTCATATTTTACAGATGAAAGAATAAGGGAGGCCCAGCGTTTAAGGTCAAATGGTTAGTTAGTAAGTTTCCAAACTTCGGATCCAACTCTAATTCTTCCACTATCCTAAGATGCTTAGGAGCACTGCACTATGTTCTCTGTAGTCTTGGACTTAAGTCTCACTTCTACTAACTTGTGGACAATACAGTCTTAGACAAATCACTTCACCATTTGTTGCCTTAGCTTCTTCATTAGTATAGTGGGCTGATAACATCTGCTTTAGATCTCCTTCACAGGGTTCTTGGAAAAATGAAGTAAGATCACAGATGATGATGAAAGTGCTTTGAAAAATAAAGTGTGATTCAAATATAAAGTGGTAATATTTTGCAACAAAGTTTAAAACGGTATGATATTGCAAAGCCAACCAAAAATAAGTACATATTTAGAGATAGCTAGGTGGCTTAGGGGATAGAGTGCTGGGCCTGGAGTCGGCAAGATCTGAGTTCAAAGCTAGCCCCAAACACTAGCTGTGTGATCTTGGGCAAGTCCTTAACCTCAGTTTCCTCATCTATAAAACGAAGATAATAATAGCATCCCATCCTGCAGGGTTGCTGTGAAGATCATATAATATTTTTAAAAGTGTTTAAGCACAATGCCTGACACATAACAAGCACTATATAAATGCTGTTTATTATTACTATGAGTTCGAATCTGTTGCAGTTCAAAATAGAAAGAAATGGTCTAATGGTTGGTTCATATTAATCCATATTACAAAACCTTGTTGGTAAAACTAATACTTTTTCTCTTGGCTTCATAGGTAAGCTTAGGGCAGAATAAGTTGGGATTGATAAAAGGAAAAAAACCTGTGGTACTGTAGTTAGGAACCTAGTTAAGATTCTGGATGTGAACAATATCAAGACTATACTGACCCAAGCAACTATGATCAAATAATACCACAACTATTATCTCAAATAGCAGGGAAAAGAAACTGGATAAACATTTATGTTCAAGTATAAAAATATTTTATAAAACATATTCATTTTGCTGACATATAGACTTACTGTTTTCCTCTTTTTATGTTATCGTCAGAATCGGAATCATCTGCTGCCTCTTTAACTTGTGTTTCACTTTTCTCTTCTTCCAAATCTTCTTGGTTAAAACCCTAAGTTAGAGGCAGTGCAGATTAGTTAAAAGTGATCTTATTCTTGAATGGGTATTCAGGACTGCATTTCACACACGCACATGCTCTCTCTTTCGCCCCCTCCCCACTTCAACATAAGAGACCTGAGAAAGGAGAATTTTTTTTTTTAAAGCAATTGGGTTTAAGTAACTTGCTCAAGGTTACACGGCCAGTCATTATTTATGTATGGGTGCTAAGTACTGAGTCTGGAATCGATCCCAGGTCCTCCTGACTCAGGGGCCAGTGCTCTTACTGACTGTGCCACCTAGCCGCCCTGAGAAAGGAGAATTTTAACCAAGTTAAAGTCACATGCCCATCTTAACTGATGAGACCTGATGTTAGTTTTACTGGTCTTTACCCCAATTTGGATCTAGTCAGTCGGTCCATTAAGCACTGATTACATATCTACTATGTGCTAAGCACTAGGGATGTGAAGACAGACAAAAGCGGGTCCCTGCTCTCAAGGAGCTCACAGTTTAATGGGGGAGATAACATGTAAATATCTATGGGCAAACAAGAGATAGGATAAACTGGAGATAATCAACAGAGAAAAGGAACTAGCATTAAGGGGAATAAGGAATTGCTTTCTCATAGAATATGAGATTTTGGTTGGGACTTGAAGGAAGCCAGGAGACAGAGATGAGGAAGGACAATATTCCAAGCCTGAAGGACATTCAAAGAAAACATCTGAAGTCTAGAGATAGAGTCTTGTGGGTGGAAAAGCTAGGATGGTGTCACTAAATCATAGAGTACTGGGGGCTTAGGAAGGATGTAAGGTGCAAAAAGACTTGCAGGAAGAGGCCAGGTTGTGAAGGACTTTAAAATCCAAACAAAGGACTTCATAACTGATGCTAGAGATGATAGGGAACCACTAGAGTTTAATGAACACAAGAGTGACATGGTCAGACCTTCACTTTAGGAAAATCATTTTGACAGCTGAATGGAGGGTGGATTGTAACGGGAAGAGATTTCAGGCAGGGAAACCAACCAGTAAGCTATGACAATATTCCTGCTGTGAAGTGATGAGGGCCTACACCAGTGCGGTGGTGGGTAGTATCAGAGGGAGAAGAGGCCATATACAAGAGATGCTGCTAAGATAAAATCAACAGGTCTTGGCAACAGATTGGATGTGGAGGGGTAAAACAGAGCAAGGAGTCAACAAAGACACCTAGGTTGTGTACCTGGATGATAGAGGATAGTGGTGCCCTAGACAATGATATGGAAGTTCAGAAGAGAGAAGGGCTTTTTGGGTAAAGACAGTGAGTTCTGTTTTAGACATACTAAGTTAAAGATGTCAACAAACACCAAGCAGTTTGAGATGTGAGTTTAGAGGTTAGGAGAGAGGCTGGGGCTAGATAAGTTGATCTGAGAATGAAAAAAAAATCTAATGTGCTTTAAAAGTAAATGTTTCATATTATACTTACAGTAAATTCTTCTTCCTCTTCATCACCAGATTCTCCAAATATATCTGCTATCAAATTCCTGTAAAAGACATAGATAGGGGAAGAGTTATTTTTGTTTCCTCATTTTCCTTCCTTCTTTCCTTTTTTTTTTTTGGCTGGAGGAGCAGGGTGAGAATTGTGTCTCCTTATCCTGCCCAGGCTGAAACTGCAGGGCCTTTCATAGGCTTGATCTCATTACTGATGAGCAGCAGAGATTTGACTTGCTTTGTTTCCACCCCTCTGTAGGCAGCTTGGTGGTTTCCTGCTCTTGGGAAGGGCTTACCAGACTGAAACTGGACTCAAAGGGGCACTGATCAACTTAGCCCACTATAATTCAGAACTTTCAAGCTCAAATGATCCACCAGCCTCAAGCTTCCCTGGCAGTAGGAGTTACACCAGCACACTGGGCTGCTTCCTCATTCCCAAAGTATCCAAAAAAATCTAGATCCCAACAGATCATAAAAATTCAGGGTATTGTCATATCACTGTCAGCTTAATAAGCGACCGCAATGTATCTGAAATACACAGAGCTTTCCTAAATGTTATTTGTAAGAATCCTCTGTCAATTCAAATCCATTTAAATTGTCACTTACTCCTCTTCGTTTCCTGAATCACTATCGCTCCCAAACAGATCCTTTTCTTCACTCTTTTTGCCAGTCTCTTCCTTCCCAGCATCATCCTCTTCACTCTCTGATGCTACAGTCTTTTTCTGTCTTTTGGCAGATTTTTCTGATGCAGCATCACTGTCAGAGTCATCTGCGTCAGAGACGATGCGCCCCTTCTTTGCAGCTGTTAATAAGTAATGTTATAACAACATAATTCTATGGCATTTTATTTTGTCAAGTTTTCACATACTTCACTGTACTTAGTTCAGTGCGACAAACATTTATTAAGTGCCTATTGTGTACAGTAATATGGGAAATATGAAGCTTATTGTTCCTGCTCTTGGGGAGCTTATAATCTAGTATTGGGATATAACAAATATTATTACAATTTCTTTTAAAAAGCACATTAGACAGATATTACATAAGGTCTATTAGAGTATATACATTATCAACTACAGGGACCAAAGGATTTATAAAGGAGGTGGCAATTCAAATGGGCCTTTAAAAAGTGGCTAGAATGAAGGGGTGTGGGGGAAAGGGGAAGCTTTCCAGACACAGGGAATAGTGTAAACAAAAAGAGGGTATATTCAAGGCATCTGGTAGTTCAATTTAGCTTAAGTGTATATATAAATAGGATATTTGGAGGGGTGAGACAAGTCTGAAAAGGTAAAGAAGTACTATGTTGTAGATGATTCCCTGAATGCCAGGCAAAAGATAATTAATCTATTTGGTAGGTAAGATTTCTGGGCAGAGGAATGATTTGATCAAATTTATGCATAAGTAAGATTAGTCTAGTAGAAATATTAAGGACAGACAGAATGGAGAGCAGAGAAGGCAAGTGGCATAACTTGCTAAGTATGCTATTGTAACTATCTAGGCAGGTGTTCATGAGTGAAATCTCTACTAAATGAGAGGGAATAGAGATGAGGGGAAAGTTGTTTCAGAGGTGGAATTTAACCAAGCTTATGAACTGACTGAATGTGAGGTAAAGGAGAGAGAAAAGCCAATGATAAGATCAATATTTTGAAAACAGGAAAATGGGCAAATGGCAGCACCACTGAGAAAAATAGTAAAATCAGAAAAGAAAAGCAAGTTTTGGGGGGAAAGAAAACAAACTTGGCTTTGGACATGTTGAGTTCAATGTTTTGATGGGAAATCTAGGCAGATTTATCTTCTAGGTAGTTGGAAATGTGAACTGGTATGTGGAAATAAAGGCCAGAACTACTGCTACAGAAGGGTAGTTATCTGTAAAGAGGTTAAGAGCTGAGGGTTTTAGAGTGAAAAGGATTGCCAAAGGAGAGCATGTAGGGAAATGGAAGGCCAAGGACAGACCCTAGGGTTACACCCATCTTAAAGATGAGGAACTAGTTAGTGAAGAAGACAGAAAAAGAATAACAGAGAAGTAGGAGGCAAACCAGAAGAACCTGGCACCTGAGTATCCAGAAGGAGCGAATTGCAGAAAACTGTGTCCTGGTCACTAAGCATAACCAACCTTCTGAAATATAGCAGGGTGGGGGTAGAGGGGGTGAGGCGAGGGAGGAACTCCAAAACTTTTAAAATGAATGCTCTCTAGAGCTTGAAATAAACTGATGTTGATTATGCAGAAAGTATACCAATGTACTAGAGACCCTTTACAGTGATTTCCTTTACAAGTTTTTTTTTTTTCTTGCAATAACCTTTCCTGCTCTACAGCTAGCAAATAACTATTCTTCTCTTGTAATCCTGGACATTCAGAATCATGACCTGCTTTGGTGGAAACTGTTCTTTAACGACCTCATCCTGTACTATCAAGCCCCATCCACCTAACCCCTTTGTTCCTCCTAGTCTGTTCTGCCCCATTCCGACTATATCATTAACAATATCCCGTTGTCTTAGATTTCCTCTTTTTATTAAATGCCTTTAACAAGCCTGATTTCTTCTGAAGAAACTACAACCCTTGCCTCCCTCTGGAGTAACTACTTCTTGTTTGTTCTCTGACTCCCAGGGTCAGAAATAGGAGGCAACTATCTTAATCTTGATCCCAAAGCTTTCTTTGTGGCACCATAACGCAATAACCTTAATTCCTTTGACATTCGTGCCAGTTATATGACCCCATCCAGATCCTTTCTCTTTTAACTTTCAAGACCTTTACTCTACAGCTAGTAAGTGTTAAGTGTCTGAGGCCAGATTTGAACTTGGGCCCTCCTGACTCCAGGGCCAGTGCTCTATTCACTGTGCCACCTAGCTGCCCCTCTCTCATTTATTTTCAATCTCTGTGTGTACTGGCTACTTCCCTACTGCCTACAAACACATCCATATCTCCCATCTTCAAAAAATCCTCACTTGCTCTGTCTATCCCTGCTAGCAATCTTAACTATACATCTCTTCTCTCTCACTGCTTAATTCCTTGAGAAAGTCACCTACAACTGGCGCCTCCACTTTCTTTCCTCTTACTCTTTGCAGTCAAGGTTCCAGCCTCACCTTCACCTAAAACTGCTCTCTCCAAAGTTACCAGTGATCTTGTAATTGTCAGTTCTAATGGCCTTCTCGAAATCCTCATCTTTCTTGACCTCTCTGTAGCCTTTGATACTGTTCATCATTCTTTTTTTGATACTCACTAGAAGTCTGCAACACACTATTCTCTTCTGGTTCACCTCCTACCTCTCTCCTACGTTCCTTGTCAGGCTCCTTTGCTGGATCTTCATCCAAGCTGAACTTGCAACTGTGAGTGTCTCCAAAAGCTCTGTCTTGGGCTCTTTTCTCTTCTTCCTCTAAACCAGGGATGGGGAACCTTCGGCCTCAATGCCATGTGGCCCTCTAGGTCCTTAAGTGTGGTATTTTATCTGAATCCAAACTTCACACAACAAATCCCCTTTGTTCTGTAAAACTTGGGACTCAGTCAAAAGGCTGCACCCATGGACCTAGAAGGCCACAAGTTCCCCACGCCTGCTCTAAATGATTTCACTTGGTGATCTCGTCAGCTCTCCTGGATTCAATTATCTCTAAGGTGATGGTTCTCAGATCTTTTTATCCAGTCCTAATCTCTCTCCTGACTTTCAGCTTCTAGACATCTCAAACTGGATGTCTTGTAGACATTAACTGTCTAAACTCAACATGTCTATAATTCTCATTGTCCCCAAACCTTCTCCACTTCCTAACCTTCCCTTAAAATGACTGTGGAGTCACTACCTTCTTCTCAACCAGCCAGGCTTTGCAACATAGAAATCATTTTTGACTCCTTACTCTTTCATCCCATATGCCCTCATATTCAATCAGTCAATTTTACCTTCATAATATTTCCTCTCCTCTGATACTGCCATCACACTTGTGCAGGCCCTGATCACCTCACACCTGGTGTCCTTGCCCTGGAAGGCACTATTCAGCTAAGTACTCCAAGGAGAGAATATACTTCTGTTCCAATGTCCAAAGAAAGCCAACTTCTTTTTAGAAAGTGGTAAGATCAGACCTGGTAGTTGTGCTAACAGGGTAACTGTAAAAGTTACCAGAGTGTGAGAGGATGAGATGTGGCAAGTAGCTCAGCTGTCATTTGGCTCTCTCTCCACTGTTTCATCTCAAACCAATATGGAGGTTCAGCCAAAAACCACCGAGTCAAACCTGAGTATGATCATTATGCTATATACATTTATTTCAGTGTACCCTCTCTAAAAACAATACAAGTTCCTTATATTCCCGGTATTCAAAGCCATCTTTTAAATTCTTATTTTGGGAATGCTTTCCCCTTAATTATAATGTGCTGATAATTCCTGGTAAGTTAAATTCAAAGAGAAGTCTTTATAAATTTCACTGAGACATTTTAAACATAAGGTACCCAAAAGTAAAATTAACAAAATATAAAGAAACTCCAACAGGCTCAATAAGAAGATGGGATAGTAAACAAGGATGAGAGCAACAGAAATTTAAAAATGATCTTACGTGCTTTATCTTCATCTTCACTATCAGAGAGGATAGCAGCTTTCCTCTTCACCACTTTCTCTCCTTCCTTCTCTTCATCTTCATCACTATCCATTTTCTGCCTTTTAGGTGCTTCATCCTCACTGTCAGAGCTGTGAAATATTTTCTCCTCTGGATGGCTACCTGAATGAAGAGAATCATTCTGTAGTTTCCCTTTATCCCGCCTGTTCTCTCTGTCACTATCATCTGATTCAATCTTCTGTTTTTGTCTAGAAGAACTTTCATTTTCAGAATCACTGGCATGAGCCTTCTGAAGCCCCTCACTTTCAGAGTCACTTGGCTGGCGTTTTGGGGCCTCTTCATTTTCAGAATCACTGGCAAGTTTAGGGGCATCCTCAACTTCAGAGTCGCTGGCAGGGCCCTTCTGGGGCTCATCAGCTTCTGAATCGCTGGCAGGGCCTTTTGGGGGTTCTTCAGCTTCTGAATCGCTGGGAGCATCTTTTCTAGGCTCATCAGCTTCTGAATCACTAGCTGGACCTTTCCTGGGCTCATCAGCATCTGAATCACTGATGGGACCTTTCCTGGGCTCATCAGCTTCTGAGTCACTGGCACCACCTTTTCGGGATTCATCAGCTTCAGAATCACTGGCAAGACCTTTCCTAGGCTCATCAACTTCGGAGTCACTGGCACCACCTTTTCTGGATTCATCAGCTTCTGAGTCACTGGCAAGACTTTTCCTGGGCTCTTCAGCTTCTGAGTCGCTAACAGGACCTTTCCTGGGATCATCAACTTCCGAGTCGCTAGCAGGACCTTTCCGGGATTCATCAGCTTCTGAGTCGCTGGCAGGACCTTTCTGGGACTCATCAGCTTCCGAGTCACTGGCAGGTCCTTTGTGGGGTTCTTCAACATCTGAATCGCTATCAATACCTTTTTGAAACTCCTCATTCTCAGAGTCACTAGCAGGAAGCTTAGGAGCATACTCATTTTCTGAGTCACTCACATGTCCATTGAGAGGTTCTTCATTTTCCGAGTCACTAGCAGGCAGCTTCTGGGGCTCATCATTTTCAGAGTCACTTGTGGGATGATTCAGGTCCTCATTTTCAGAGTCACTTACTGGAGGGTCTGGCTGGTCTTCTGTGTCAGAGTCACTATACTTATGCCTATGAAGCTCCTCATTTTCAGAGTCACTAACATTGTGATTTGTAAGGTCCTCATTTTCTGAGTCTGACATATGATGTCTTTTAATATGTCCATCATCTTCTCTATCACTATGATCATTCTGCAAGAGAAAAAAATCCAGGAAAATTAATAACATTTAAAAAGATTACAGTAGTTGAATTTTTAAACTTAACTAAAACGCATCTTAAAAACTGTGCAATAGTTAATTAAAATGCTTATTCAATAGCTGTATATACTGAAAAAAAGAACTATATGTGGAAATGTGCAATTATGAAAAAACAAAAGAACATTACAGTAACTCATCATCTAATGTCCCAAATGGCAAAAGATAAGCCAGCTCTCACCAAAGTAAATATTAAAAGCACTAAGTCAAAAATATTTAAAGGCATATACTGAATTTAAAGGATTAGACACAAGGCATAGCTCTCTAGCATATGAAATAGCCTCCAAAGCTCTAGCCAGTCCTGCCAAACTATTGAGATATTATACAAGATAAACAACAACAACAAAAAATCCCCCAAAACTGAAAGGCCAGAAAAACACTAAAATGAATGGTTTCTTTATAAGTGACTCTGGTCTGGTTTCTGGTTAAGTTTCAGGAGCATATGTACACATGTGGGTGCACATACAAGCACAAAGTCTTCCTAACTTCAGGATTTTTACTTTCATCAGAAAATTGTTTTCTATAAATATGTACTTAAAATATTTACTATATTCTTGTGACTTTTTATACAGAGGAATTTTTAAAAACTGAAACATCCAATTTTATAATGAAAACCAACAGGAAAATATGATTCAATTAATATAATCTTATTACACAGCCAATAAGGAACATGTCTATTCCAAAAAGCTGGGTACACCTTTACCATGAAATGATCCACTGAGTAAATTAAAAGATAAATGAAATGAAAATGAAGAGTTTCCTCAGAACCCATACTACTGTTAAAAGTTTCCATTTAGGGGTGGCTAGGTGGTGCACTGAGTAGAGCTTCGGCCCTGGAGTCAGAAGGACCTGAGTTCGGATTCGGCCTCAGACACTTAAGGCACACATAAACAAAAACCTAGCTGTATGACCTTGGGCAAGTTACTTAACCCCAACTGTGCCCTCCAAAAAGCAAAAAAAAAAAGTTTCCATTTATCCTTACTCTTGTGAAGAACTACAATATAGTGCATCAATTATCCCCAAAGAGTATAATAGTAATTGTTTTCCTAACTTAACAATGTGATAGTTCAGAAATCCATTTTCAAATTTCATTCAGAGCTTCATAACATCACTAAAAATTTCCAAATGCTGACAGAAAACATGTCCTTGCAATATACTAAGATGCATAGTAACTCAAGTCTTTACTATACTCAAATATGATTAGGAATACTTATTCCTATAGTCAGAATTGATTTTTCCAAGCATTAGTCAAGAAGCTATCACAAGTATTCCCTGTGTACCAACTGTTCTAATAGATTTCTTCAGTTATGGAAAACCTTTAGTACCCTTCAATCTCTACCCCCTACAGAAATTTGGTATTTACCTAAGTGATATGCTATTAGGAGATGGAACATAGCCATACTCAGAATGAAGTATGATGTTTAAGTGGAAAAAAAAATACAATTAATCCTTTCAGGCTTAATATTGTTATATTTCACGTTTTCATAATTTAGAGCTGGAAGGGACCCATGTCATTTTAAATAAAAAGAATTAAGGCCCAGAGAGGTTTAATTATTTGCCCAAATCACATGGTAAAAAGCAGAACAAGGACTGAATTCACAGGACCCAACACTTAATACTGTATTGTTTCTGATGTCTCCCTATAATCTGGCTCCAACAACCTTTTCAGACTTATGTCATACTACTTTCCAAATTCCCACATTCTATGTTCCAGTCAAAAGCGACTTCACCAAACATAAACTATACCTCTCCTCATAATCTTCCCTCTGTCTGAAAAGAACTCCCCACCTCTACTTCTGCTTGTCTTATTTCTGGTCTACCTTCAAGGTCCAGTTCAAAAGCCATCTCTTCTATGAGAACTTTCTGCTCCCATAAGTCCCAAGCTCTAATAATCCCTCTCTCCATTGAATTATAACACCTAAAATTGCTTATTGGCATTTTCGTATTGTATCTTGCATTTTACTTATGTCTTGTGTCCCCTAATTTAATGCAGATAAGGACCCTTACTTTTAGTGATTACATAACACCAAATGGCCAGTTGCTTGAATAAGAATACACTTGATATTTGAGCTATGAACCTCCCTACCTTGAACATAGCCAACCAGTCTACCAGCACAGAAACAATACTCATTGTAAAAATTTTTCAGAATGGGCTGGGATCATACAGAGAATGAATGGTATCAACTATATGGCACAGCTGTCTGCTAACTACGGGAATTGCCGAATAAATTTTGGCATATGAATGAGGAATATTACTGAATCCCAAGAAATATTCTTGTTCATGCACATGGTCTCCCATGACAGAATGCAACCTCCCTGAAAGCTGGGACTGTTTTCAGCAACTAGCACACAGTGCCTATTGAGCATGTAGTAGAAACTTAGTAGATGATTTACTTGGAGTGACCAATTTTTCAAAAATGTCTACCAAATATTAAAATTTCAAATTATCACAAAATTTTGCAAAGATTCTTCAAAAAATAAAGTTGATTGTTCTTATAACAACTTGGGAAATTATCCCCTCCACATATTTTACGATGTGGTGACACTGGCTTCCCTTCTATTCTCTTCACAAGACACTCCATTTCCTGATTCTCTGCCTCTCCTGGCTCCCTTCAAGTTTCAGTTAAAATCCCACCTTCTGTAAGAAGCCTTTCCCACTCCTCTTTAATGTTAGTGCCTTCCCTTTGAGATTATTTCCAATTTGCATATCTTTTTAATTCACAATTGTTTTCCTGTTTTCTCCTATTAGACTGTGAGCTCCTTGAGGGTAGTCTCATTTTGCCTTTCTCTGTATCTGCAGAACTTGGCACACAGAAGGTTCTTGATAAATTCGTGTTGACTAGACTTGATAGAAGTGATTGTGAAATAAGAAACCTGTCCAAATTACACAAGGGTTTACATTTTCCTCTAGTGCTTATAGACCTCTATGTTATCTGGACATCAACTAATTTGGCCTCAGTACAGAATCCAATATAATTCTAACAAAATCATTTTCATTTAAAAACCCATAGGTTCTTGTGGATTAAAATTTATCTCAATATAGCAGTTTATCGATAGTTTTTTAAAGTAATAAATATTCCCAGAGTTTCAACAAAATATCAAATATATGTTATCAAATGAGTAGCTTTAACTCTATCTGTTGTTTCGTTCATTTATAATGTCATACAGAAAGATTTTAGTTTCTCAACTAATTGACTAAAAAGGGTTCCATGGGTCCATGCATTCAGATAACTATTTTTCCATGTACAAGTGGAACCTTTTAAAGCTGTTTCGTATGATTTGATAAGAATCATCCCAACAATATTAATAGCTTTTAGCAGAACAAACATTTCTCCCATCAAATAAGTTTTTTTACACTTAGCAAATTTGTAAGCAATTTTATATGCATAAACAACTCTTTTGATGACACAAACATGTTTTCAGAAAAGGTTCTTTTTGCTTTTTAAAAGAATTAAGTTTTTCCTGGAAAAAATTTCTTGCTCTGTTCAACATTTTCTATATGAACTCTTTCAACATAGTCTCTATTTATTAAGTTTTATGTGATCTGCAGCTAACGAAAAGATAGCAGTCCTTCCTTCCCATCAATAACAGAACTTTGTGGGTACAAAATAGTGAAGTGGCAGGAATAAGTTCATCAACCCCTGCACCCCATCCCACTCCCACTCCTCCAAGCACATCTAGAAAAGGTACCAGATTGAATCCTGATTGGGATTTAACTCAGGTGTGTATATGGAAATACTCAGAGAGGTCTTGGGACAAGAGGGATGAGAGGGATGAGACCTAGGCAGGGGCATAAAGAAGAGTACAAAGCCCAGACCTAACATCAAGTCTGAAGTCAGGAAGGTAGGTTGGACAAATTAACAAACAATAACAACAACAACAACAACAACAACAACAACAACAACAAAAGCTATTATGGTGACAGGGATAAACAAGACACAAACCTAGAAGAAAAGAATGGTTCCAAAATATCTTAGAAGCAAAGCCTCAAGCACTATGCAGCTTGGGTAGCAGATTGCACTAGAATTCCTGTTAGAGATGAAACCAAAGTTTAAAACTGTTTTTTTTTTTTTAAGTGAAATTAGAACACTAGAGAAAAAAATTGGAAAGAAATGATAGCTAAGGAAAAAAAAGAACTGGAAATACAAGAGGCACAAAATCTTGTTCAAGCAACAAATTCTCTGAAATGAGAATGGACCAAATGAAAGCTAATGGCTTCATAAGAAAACAAGAACTCAAACAAGTCTCAAAGACTAAAAAAAAAAGGAAGGCACCTTACTGCAAAAATCAACTGACCTGGAAAACAGACTGAAGAGAGAAAATGTAAAAATCACCTGTACTACCTGAAAGTCATGATCAAAAAAAGAGCTTAGACATCATATTTCCAGATCTTTTAGGATCCAAACCTCCTGAAAGAAACTCCAAAATGAAAACTCTCAGGAATATTAGTAAAAATTCAGAGCTTCCAGGTCAAAGAAGAAAATCTGCAAGCAGACAGAAAGAAAGAAAGCATTCAAATACCAAGGACCACAGTCAGCAATACACACAATTTAGCAGCTACCATGATAAAGGAGCAGAGAGTGTAGGATATTTTATTTTGGAAGGCTAAGGACAAAGGCTTACAACCAGGAATAATTTACCCAGCAAAACTAAGTATGATCCTACCGTCGGGAAAATGGACTTTTAATGACACAGAGGACATCCAAGCATTCCAAATAAAAAAACAGAACTGCCTAGAAATGCTGAAGCACAAATTGAGGAGTACAGAAAAACATAAAGAGGTAAACAGGAATGAACAATAATAAAAGACCAACGTTAAACCCCTTGCACTCAAATATTGGGAGATCATACCTGTTCTCTCTGAACCCTATAATTATCATGGGTCACAGAAAAGGCCTGGGAGTAGTTCTGCTGTGTTTTGCTGATCTTAAAAGAAGAATGGATGAGGAGGAAAAGCAAAATAAACAAGGAGAAAGAAAGAAGAGTTAGGGAAAATCATTCCACATTATGGGGGAAGGCAGGCAGTCATTGAAGCAAACAAGAGGAAGGAGTGAGAGCAGTGACTGACACTTGAACCTCATTCTCATCTAAATTGGTCAAAGGAAGGAAGAAAACATACTTGTAATCTGGTACAGAAATACATTTCACTAAACAGGGAAACAGGAGGGAAAGGGGAGAAGGGAGAGAGGGGAATAAGAGGGAAAGCAGATGACATGAGGGCCCGATTCTAAGCAAAACAAAATAATGATATCTAAAAATATCTAGAGCAGCTCTTTGGGTAGTGGCAAAGAATTGTAAAACGAAAGGATCCCCATCTACTGGGGATTGGCTGAACAAATTATGGTGTATGAATGTGATGGAATACTACTGAGCTGTAAGAAATGATGAAAGGGATAGTTTCAGAAAAACCTGAGAAGACTTGTACAAACAGATCCAGTGAGGGGAACAGAACAATTTATACAATGACAGCAATATCACTGTAAAAACAAACGACTTAGAAAGACTTAGGATTGACGTAGGGACCAACCATAATTTCTGAGGATTCATGACAAAATGGGTTACCCATTTCCTGATAAAGAGAAAGACTGAGAGTACAGAATCTGATATTTTTTTAAAAAGGCATCACCATCATAGAAATGTTTTGTTTGATTATATATTTTTTTAACAGGCATTTTGTTTTTCATTCTTTTTCAAGGGAGAGGGAAGGAAATAAAAGGGAGAGAAGGCAGATTTTTGCTTACAAAAATATTTACTAAAAAAAATAACAATACTCTGTGAATCTCACAAGACTGTATTCTCTGGATTTGGGCTTTTCATTCTGTACTTCTATTATTTCCTAAACATCCCCTATTGGGGTGTGCTAGTTTCAGGTATTCCAGTGGATTTTTTTTTGAAACTACTTACATATTTATCACAAATGCTTATTATTTTACTCAAAAATTAGGACAATTATATTTCATTCTTAAAAATGTCTGGAGGGGGAGGGGGGGCAGAGTCAAGATGGTAGAGTAGAAACAGCACTTCCACGGAGCTCCTGACCACACCACTACAAAATTATGTAAAAGGGGTACTATGAACGACCTCTGGAGCTCCAGAACCCACAAAATGACACAGAGAGAAGCTAACTTCCCACTCAGGACAGCCCAGTAGCCTGGCAGGGAGTGGCCAGCACAGCTCTCTTGGAGCTTAGCCCGGGTCCCCATGAGTTGGATGTTTTAGCCCCAGGGCGGCCGGACCAGCAACTGGCTGGAGGGACCCCAGAACACCAGCAGCTGTGGCATTTCCAGAATTATCAACACATACATGACTAGGACAAAATGAGAGGTCAGTGCCCTATGGACTTGGGACTGGCTGAGAGAGCCCGTAAGCTTCTTCCCCTGGGGGTGAGAAGCTGCTGAGGAGCCTGCACAGCTTGCGCCATACTGCCACATTACAGGTTCAGCTGCTGGCCTGCAAACTGCAGGGGGATCCGTCGATCAGTCTGGGGGGTAATCGCTCTTGCTTTAACCTCCCTGGATCTGGATTGTGGTCTGGGGGGGAGGTCTGGGGTGGGTATCCAGCTTGCCAGAGTGTGTGGAGGCTTCACAGAGGCCACCCAACTAATACCTCCAGAAGTTGAGAAAACCCCAGCATTTGGGACAGAAGCTCCCCTGACTGGTGGCAGGGTCCTTCTCTGGCAACAAGACCAAAAGTCAAGTAATTAAGTGGCAACATGCCTAGGCAAAGGAAACAAAATAAACAGAAAAATGCAACTTTAGACTCCTACAACTTTAGACTCCTATTTTGGGGGCAAAAAGGATCAAAGCATGAAACAGGAGGAAGACTGTGAGGTCAGAAATCTTGTACCAAAAGCCCCAAATGAAAATACGAGCTAGTTACAGGCCATAGAGGACCTTAAGAAGAAGATTAAGAGAAGTGGGGGATAAATTGGGTAGAGAAATGAGAAAGATGCAAGAAAAGTATGAAATGACAGTCAACAAACAGCCTGACTGAGGAAAACAACACTTTAAAAAAATAGACTAACTCAAATGGCAAAAGAGGCTCAGAAAGGCAATGAGGAGAAGAATGCCTTAAAAAGTCGAATTTGCCAGATGGAAAAAGAATCTCAAAAGCTCACTGAGGAGAATCATTCCTTCAGTATTAGACTGGAGCAAATGGAAGCTAGTGACTTTATGAGAAATCAAGATGCTATTAAGCAGATCCAAACAAATGAAAGAATAGAAGGCAATGTGAAATATCTCATGGGAAAAACCACTGACCTGGAAAATAGATCCAAGAGAGATAATTTAAAAATTATTGGACTACCTGAAAGCCATGATCAAAGAAAGAACCTAGAAATCATCCTTCAAGAAATTCTCAAGAAAAACTGCCCTGATGTTTTAGAACCAGAGGGCAAAATAGAGGTTGAAAGAATCCACTGATCATCTCCTGAAAAAGATCCCCAAAAGAAAACTCCTAGGAATATTGTAGCCAGGTTCCAGAATTCTCAGATCAAGGAGAGATTACAAGCAGCCAGGAAGAAACAATTTCAATATTGTGGAAACACAATCAGGATAACACAGGATCTGGCAGCTTCTACACTGAGGGATAGAAGGGCATGGGATATGATATTCCAGAGGTCAAAGGAGCTGGCATTAAAACTAAGAATCATCTACCCAGCAAAACTGAGTATCATGTTTCAGGGGAAAATTTGGTCATTCAGTGGAATAGAGGACTTTCAAGCATTCTTGAGGAAAAAACCAGAGTTGAATAGAAAATGTGACATTCATACACAAGAAGCAAGAGATGATTGAGAAAGTAAACAGGGAAAATAAATCATAAGGAACTTATCAAAGTTGAACTATTTACATCCCTACATGGAAATACGATAACTGTAACTGATAAAACCTTTCCGAGTATGAAAACAGTTGAAGAAAGGTATATGGGCACATCAATACATATGTGAATGTGTGTATATATGTTTACAGGTTTACACAGATAGAGGGCATGGATCTAATTTAATGGAAAAGGATGATACTTAAGGGGTAAAATTGAGAGGTGAGACAGGAACACAAGGAGAGGAGATGGGGAGAGACAGAATGGGGTAAACTATCTCATGTAGAAGAGGCAAGGGAAAGTGGTTGCAGGGGAGGGGAAGAACAGAAAGGCAAAAAGGAAAAACCCTATTCTCACTGAATTTGGCTCAGGGAGAGAATGACATACATACTAAATGGGATATCTCACACTACAAGACAGTGGGAGGGGAGTGGGAGGTGGGGGAGATGATGGAAGGGAGGGCAGGCCGGGGGGTGGAGGGAAGTTGGAAGCACCCACTTTTGAAAAGGGACAGGATCAAAGTGGGGGGTGGACCAGGTGGTAGGTGGGATAGGAGGGAGGGAAATATAGTCAGTCTTTTACAATATATCTACTATGGTAATGTTTTGCATAGCTATACATGTACAACATATACTGAACTGCTTATCTTTCCAGTAAGGGTGGGTAACAAGGGAGGAAGGGAATGAATCTGGAATTCAAAATTTTAAAATCAAATGTTTTAAAAATATATAAATACTATTATTAATACTATTTTACATATAATTGGGAGATAAGATGTACAGGCATTGGGGCACGGGGATTCACCTTGCCCTACTGGAAAAGTCAAAGGGGGTATGGGAGAGAGCAGACTGGATGAGGGGATATCCTGTGGGACTGTTATTGTGGGGTTGTGGGTAGGGAAAAAATGGGGAAAAAATTGTAACTCAAAATCTGATGGAAATGAATGATGTTAACCAGAAGTTAATAAAGCTTTTGGAAAAAAAGAATCACAACTCCGCACTTCAACATCATGCTGACAGCTTTTAAAGAAAACTATTTCTTTTTTTTAATCTTTTTTTATTATTATTTGTTTATTTCTAGTTAACAAGATTCAATTCCATAGTTCCTTGAGTTTCAAATTTCCTTTCCCTCCCTCCCCCCATCCCCCACGACAGCATATAATCCAGCAGTTTTTGTCAAATAGTGTGTTCTTATCCCAAAAACTGGGGTCTTTGGGTTTATCAAACAATAGATTACTATACTCATTAACTGCTGGATCTTGTGGGCCCAGTCTATTCCACTGATCCACTACTCTACTCCTCAGCCAGTACCAAGTAGTTTTGATGACTGCTGCTGTATAATACAGATTAAAATCTAGTATAGCTAGTCCACCTTCCCTAGCATTTCTTTTCATTAATTCCCTTGACATTCTAGACCGTTTGTTCTTCCAAATAAATTTTGTTACTATTTCGTCTAACTGTATAAAGTAGTTTTTTGGTAAATTGATTGCTATGGCATTAAATATATAATTTAGTTTGGATAAAATTGTCATTTTTATTATATTAGCTCAACCCAGCCACGAGCAATTGATGTTTTTCCAATTAGCTAGATCTGCCTTTATTTGTGTGAGGAGTGTTTTGTAATTGTGATCATATAGGTCCTGGGTTGGTTTTGGCAGGTAGATTCCCAAATATTTTATAATGTCTACAGTGACTTTAAATGGGATTTCTCTTTCTATCTCTTGCTGTTGAATTTCATTAGAGATGTACAGGAATGCTGAGGATTTATGTGGGTTTATTTTATGTCCTGCAACTTTGCCAAATTTATTTATTGTCTCTAGTAGTGTTTTACTTGATTCTCTAGGATTCTCTAAGTATATCATCATATCATCTGCAAAGAGTGATAGCTTGGTCTCTTCTTTGCCTAATTTGATTCCTTTTTCTTCTCTAATTGCTACGGCTAATGTTTCTAATACCAGATTGAATAAGAGAGGTGATAGTGGACACCCTTGTTTCACTCCTGATCTAATTGGAAAGGCTTCTAGTTTATCCCCATTGCATATAATACTTGCTGATGGTTTAAAATAGATGCTATCAACTATTTTAAGGAAGGCTCCATTTATTCCTATACTTTCTAGTATTTTTAATAGGAATGGATGTTGTACTTTGTCAAAATCAGTACCATATTTGTGTCATAGAAAGAATTTGGTAGGACTCCTTCTTCACTAATTTTCCCAAATAGTTTGTAGAGTATTGGAATCAATTGTTCTTTAAATGTTTGATAGAATTCATTAGTAAACCCATCTGGCCCCGGGGATTTTTTCCTAGGGAGTTCATTGAGGACTTGTTTGATTTCTTTTTCTGAGATGGGGTTATTTAGGTAATTCACTTCCTCTTCAGTTAATCTGGGCAACATGTATTTTTGTAAATATTCATCCATTTCACTAAGATTGTCATATTTATGTGCATACTATTGGGAAAAAGAATTCCTAATTATTGTTTTGATTTCCTCTTCATTGGAGGTAGATTCACTCTTTTTGTTTTTGATACTCATAATTTGGTTTTCTTCTTTTTTTTTATCCTATTGACTAAGGATCTATCAATTTTATCGGTTTTTTCGTAAAACCAGCTCTTAGTTTTATTTATTAATTCAATAGTTATTTCAATTTTATTAATCTCTCCTTTGGTTTTCAATATTTCTAATTTAGTACTAAATTGGGGATTTTCAATATGTTCTTTTTCTAGCTTTTTCAATTACATGTCCAATTCACTGACCTCCCTTTTCTCTAATTTATTCATGTATGCACTCAGGGATATAAAACTTCCCCTAAGAACTGCCTTTAATGCATCCCACAAATTTTGTTATGTTGTCTCATTATCATCATTCTCTTGAATGAAATTACTGATTGCTTCTACAATTTCTTGTTTGACCCATTCATTCTTTAGGATTAAATTGTTTAATTTCCAATTAGTTGTTTTTTTTTTTTTTGCTTTTGCTTTTTGGAGGGCAGTTGGGGTTAAGTAACTTGCCCAAAGTCACACGGCTAGGTTTTTGTTTGTATGTTTTAAGTGTCTGAGGCTGGAGCCAAACTCAGGTCCTTCTGACTCCAGGGCCAGCGCTCTACTCATTTCGACATCTAGCTGCCCCTTCCAATTAGTTTTTAGTCTATCTTTCCATGGACCTTTATTGCATATAATTTTTATTGCATCATGATCTGAGAATGATGCATTTAATATTTCTGCCTTTCTGCACTGAATTGTGAGGTTTTTATGCCCTAGTACACAGTCTATTTTTGAGTATGTACCATGCACTGCTGAGAAGAAAGCAAATTCCTTTTTATCCCCATTCAGTTTTCTCCAGAGATCTATCATATCTATTCTCTCCAAAATTCTATTTGCCTCCTTAACTTCTTTCTTGTTTATTTTGAGGTTAGATTTATCAAGTTCAGAAAGGGGGAGAATTACAAGATTAAGGAAAAAATTCTGCAAGCAGAAACAATTCAGATATTGAGGAACTACAGTTAGGATCACACAGGACCTAGCAGCTTCTACATTAAAAGAGCAGAGGAACTGGAATTTGATATTTCATAGGGCAAGAGAGCTAGGACTACAACCAAGGATTGACTGAGCATAATCTTTCAGGCAAGGAGATGGTCGTTTAATGAAATAAGGGACTTCCAGACTTTCCTGATGAAAAAGCCAGAGCTCAATGGAAAATCTGATTTCCAATTACAAGACTCAAGAAAGACATAAAAGTGTAAACAAGGAAAACACAGACTCATACATACATGCACACTTGCACACTCCTACACATATGCACATAACTTGGGGTGCAAAATGTTCACATCCTTATATGAGGAGCTGATAACTGTCAATATTGAAATTTTTATGATTATCATGACCTTCAAAAGGGTTATACTTAGATAGAGGGTGTGGGTACGAATGCACTAACCTGAAGACTTAAAAAAAAAAACAAACTTATTAAGGGGATCAAAGGGACTATAATGGGATAAAAGGAAAGGATGAGATAGGAAAAGGTAAAATATGCCATTCGAAGAGGCATAAAAACACACTATAGTAGAGAGGAAAGAAAGAGGGAGAGGAACAACATTTAAACACTATTCTCACTGGTTCTGGTTCAAAGAGGGATCAACTTAATCAGTAAAGTTTAAGATTCTAATACGAATAGACACATAAATTCATTAAATAGAGGAAAAGGAAGGGAGGGAGAAGAGCACTGTTTGAAATTTACTCTCACTGGTCTGGTGTCAAACGTGGAGTAACTTACTCTGATAAGTATAAAAATTTATTGTGACCTATAGGAAAATAATGAGCATCACAGACTCATGAAACAGTGAAAAGCAAAACCAAATCTGCAAGACACCCTGGGGAAAAATCTAACTCCTATCATTCCAAGGGCATTCACACATGAAATTGGCAAGAGAGCAACAAATCAATGGGAAATGTTAAGACTTTCCAATGTCACATGTAGAATTTAAAGCTCCATTCTTTTTTTTTTTTTTTTTTTTTGCTTTTTTGGAGGGGCAGTTGGGGTTAAGTGACTTGCCCAAGGTCAGATGGCTAGTTTTTGTGTTAAGTGTCTGAGGCCGTATTTGAACTCAGGTTCTCCTGATTCCAGGGCCAGTGCTCTATTCACTGTGCCACCTAGCCACCCCTAAAGCCCAATTCTTAATGGGCTATTATTTGTTAAAAGAATAATGATATCTAAGAAAGTGAAGTTTTATTAAGGGAGGCTGGGTCAGACCAACTATACATGGGCAATCTATGTTGGAAGTGAAATTCTTGAAACTACCAAGAGATTTTTTTTAATGTCATGTCAGGGAAAAAATTATAAAAGAATGGGATAAAAATCACTGACTCCTAAAAAAAATAACTGACAGGGCACTGATAACTACCAATTCATACATTTACTTTGTCATCTTTATAAAATAAAATTTAATGATCTAACCATAGGTTCCTAAAGTGGGTGATTAACACCTCCTGGGAGGCACTGAAACAATCCTAGGCAGTGGTAATAGCCTATGGTACAACTGGGGGAGGTGCCAAATAAAATTAAGGGGGTACTGTAAGCATAAGGAAAGAGCAGAAACTTTTGAAAAACCATCCATGCATGTTTCATCTGTTGTGTAACGTTAAAAGTCTTAGGGATTACATTATTTTTCAAATAAACACACAAAACACAAGCTATAACTGATCAATGGTCAAGTCCACAGACAAGTCTTAAGCAAGTGTCAGCACACCTGCAAGAGGTACATTGTTGGGAAGTCCAGTATGCATCGGCAAGAATATGTGTGTGTAACGACTTGCTTATGATATACCATATGGTTACATTGAAGCCATATTGCATCATCAAAATTTCAATACAGGGAAGCCCGAAAATTTGTAGTAAATTAGTAAATCAAAGATGTGTTATTAAAAAAAAAATTATTCGGGCAGCTAGGTGGCCCAGTGAAATAAAGCACTAACCTTGGAGTCAGGAGAACCTGAGTTCAAATCTGGTCTCAGACACTTAACATTTACTAGTCCTGTGACCTCGGGCAAGTCATTTAACCCCAACTGCCCTGTCTTTCCCTCTTCCAAAAAAAAAAAAAGGGGGGGGGGCAAAAAATTGTTTTTGAAATTATGCAAATTTTAAAAAATGTTACGTTAAAGGGTAGGTTTTTTTCTCAAAAGGTGGTGGTAGGCCTATTAAGTTTGGGAACCTCTGTACAGATATGTGTACACAGGTATGTGAAGTTAATAGGAAAGCTTTGTGAAAATTTTCTGCAACTCATGGACAAAGTAAAGACAGTCTAAGATTCAAATATGGGAGTTTTGGTAGAAGCCTATGATATCCTTAGAATATAGAACTTCTGGTTTGAAATAACTTAAAGAATTGCCTCAGGCACGGAGAGGTTAGGTGATTTGCCCACACATGCAGTACTTAGTGATTACAAAAAATCACTGGACTCAGTAAAGCAAAAGGCAGCCTGAGGCACACGTTTAGATTGTACAAGATTCTGACATACAAATCCATCATATTAATACCAATATGCACTTGGCAATGCCTCAAAGATAGTCCCAAGGTTGTAAAAACAGGGCACAGGAATGAACAAAACTAATGGACGAACAATTTGGGCAGGTGGGGGGGAGAGATAATGAGCTCACTTTTGGAATGTGCTGAATCACAGTGTTGCTGTGGGGACATCAGGAGGAAATGGTAGTATAGTGAGAACACGGAACTTGGAGAGACCTGGCTTGACACTGTGTGACAAAGGTTAAGTCACAATCTCTCTGAGTTTCAGTAAATGAGATGATTTCTGTCACAGGGTTGTTGGGAGTAGTAAATTTAAGGGACCACAGGGAGTCTTGGAGGGCTTTTGAGTGGGGAGATACCAAGGTCAGATCTGTACCTGCGGAATATTCATTCGGCAGCTACATGGAGGACAGATGGAAAAGGACAAAACTAGAATCAGAAATATCAATTTAATAGTCCAAGTGGGGGTGATGAGGTGATGCCCTGTACAGGCACACCTCCTTTTATTGTGCTTTGCAGATACTGTATTTTTTTTAAAAACAAATTGAAGGTCTGTGGCAATCCTGCATCAAGCAGGTCTACTGGAGCTATTTTCCCAACAGCATATGCTCACAATGTGTCTGTGTCCCATTTTGGTAATGCTCACAATATTTCAAACTTTTAAATTATCATTATTATTATTATTCTATCTGTTGTGGTGATCTGGAATCAGTGCTCTTTGATGCTGTTGCTATTAACTGTTTTGGGGTTCCAGGAACCTTATTCCCAACGAACTTAAGTGATAAATGTTACATGTGTTCTGACTACACCTACCATCTTTCTCCCTTTCCTCAAGCCTCCCAGACACAAAAATATTATAAATATTACATAAACTTAGTTGATAAAGCAGCAACAGAATTCGAGAAGATTGACTCCATTTTTTAAGATCTGTGGGTAAAAATGCTATCAAACAGCGTTGTATATCTCAGAGAAATCTTTCATGAAAGGAAAAGTTAATAGATGCAGCAAACTTTTTGTCTTATTTTAAGAAATTGCCGCAGCCACTCCAACTTTCAGCAACCACCACCCTGATCAATCAGTAGCATCAACATCAAGGCAAGACTCTCCACCAGAAAAAAGATTTCAACTCACTGAAGGCTCAGATGATGGTTAGAATTTTTTTTAGCAATAAAATATTTTTAATTAAAGTATACACTGGCTTTTTTAGACATGATACTATTGCATACTTAAAAATAAATATAACTTTTATATGTACTGGAAAATCAAATAATTAGTATAACTTGCTTTATTGAGATATATGCTTTATTGCAGTGGTCTGGAACTGAACCCAAAATATCTCTGTGGTATGCCTTTACATAGAAAGAAGGAAATTAGTATTGAAGATACTATAGAGGTAGATTTGATAAGATTTGTGAATTGATTGGATATAGAGAGTAAGTGAAGTTAGTAAGTCAGTTAGTATATATTAAGCACCTACTAAGTGCCAAGTGTTAGATGAATTCAATATGTGGATGAAACATCTAGTAAATGTCCAGCAGGCAAGTTGGTAACATGGGACTGGCGTTGAAGAGAAAGGTTAAAGCTGGATAAAAAGAAGACAATGAATTTAGTACTTTGTAAAACTCAATGGGCTGTTTAAATTTCATCTATCATCTGGATCAGCCAAGCAACAAGTATTTACTATGTGCCTAGTATATTCCAACACTTTCACACAGTAGAAAGAGATGTAATGTAAGTAAATGAAGATGCTGTTATAGAAATCAAAATCTTCTGAGAGTTAGAGACCACAAAATAAGCGTATAGGGAGAGGAGACCTTAGGACAGACCCCTGGGTAATAGCTACGATATTAAGAAGTTGGGAAGACAATGAGAATCCAAAGGAGTCATTAAAGAAACAGGAAAACCAATAATTTTTGGTAAATTTTTTACTTTTGAAAATGAAATTATACTTTCTCAATTCAACTTACATACAACCATATTTGTGAAAATAACCATTTAAACAACTAATACTATTTTAAAATGTGCAACCAGATAGAAGCCCTTGACTCATTGCTAGTATTTTTATTAAAAATCAAATTGTTTCATGATAATGTCAATATTTGCTCAACAATCACCTTTCACTGCAGCTAATCACAAAGTGTGCTGCACAGGGCACAGTCATTCCTGCTTCCATATCACTCCTTTTATGCCCACCTTGCTCCTCTCTGCCCATCCTCCAGTCTGGAGCTAAAGTACCTAGTGGACAACATGATACACCAGAAAGGATGAACGATTTATAGTCAGATGAACTAGGTTTAAATCCTGGCCATGCCACTTATCAACCCGAATGACCCTGGGCAGCGTACTTAGCCCCTCTGGCTTCAGTTTCCTTATCTGTAAGAATGGTGTTGGACAAGAAGTTCTGAGGTCTTTTCCAGCTATAAATCTAAGCTAGTATGATATCTCCCCACAGAGTTTTTGATTGTTCCAGTTCTTCCTGATATTTTTTTTAGAGTTTCTACAACTTTATATCTTAAACTTGACTGTACGGTGTCCTGCACTCTTCTCCGGATATTTTATATTTATGAATCAAGTCTTCCCTAGCTACACTGTGATGTGCCAGTGTAGGAACTATAACTATGTCTTCTGGTCTAGTTCCTAGCACAAGACTAATTATTCTGTAAAGACCAGAGCAAGGCAACCAGAATGGTAAAGGTCCTGAGTCCTTGGCAATCAGCAGTAGGAACTTGGGGATGCTTAGCTTGGAGAAGAAAAGGCTAAGAGGGAACATGCAAGTTGTGTTCAAGTTTCTAAATGGAGAATAATGAATAGAAGTTGCAAAAGGGAAAATTTAAACACAAGGCCAGGAAAAGGTTTCTAAAAATTAGACCTCTCTCAAATTAGAATAGGCTGCTTTGGGAAATAGGTTTCTCCTCATTGAAGGTCTTCAAGCAGAGGCTAAAAAAACCCACTTTGGGGCCTCTCAGAGTAAAGATTCTATTTAGGAACTAGATGGACCTTCTAAATCTTAAATTCTATGAACAACACTCTCTCTGAAGACTTAAAGTTACAGATGATACAAGAGACAACAGAGTGATGCATGGTGGGTATAACGCTATTCCCAATGACGAACTATAAAAAAGAAATGGTTTAAGTGCTATCATACAAGAAATGATTGGAAAAGGTGAACTGACATGTGACACATAACATGAGCAAGAGATGGAGAGCTTGACTGCTGCATAATAAAAACAATTTTTTTTAAAAGGACTCCTATTATTAGGTAGAGAGCCTCTGTAAAGCATCTATAATGGAACACAAAGATTGGGAAGGAAAACAGGGTTGCAATCTGTACTGCTGGAGGAATAAACATATTGAGAACATATTCACTGCATTTCAGATGTGCACATATGCTTCTTCACTAATTCAATGATGTACTGCTTAAATGAAAAACCAAGCTGTCTTTGTTGTTCCTATTTCCTTGTGCTTCAAATTTTGCATATAACAACTGAGTAATAAATGTTAGTTTTATTCTTATTACTAGTGCAATATGTGTGTGTGCATGTGTATACACACATATATATGTATATATTCCTATATGACCTAGGAAGGTAGCAATATAGTTTTTAAATTATCTGCACATACATATGAGGTGAGAAAGAGATAAGACCTTAGAGACCATCTAGCTGAAGACTAGGATGAATATTCTAAAGTGTTTTTGTGCAGAATTTACAGTTTGGGTTCTTGAATCTCCATACCTTTTTAAGCTCAATTTTGCTTTGATTATTAATACACATGTAATTTAATAACTTAGCCCTGGAACTTCATGCTGACTGAACAGTAAAAATAGGTAACTCAATTTAACTTTTAAATTCTCATATACTGTTCTAATCAGATAATCGTTTGAGGATCAGATCCATAAGTAAAGTTTTAACAGACTATAGTTTACTATGAAAACTTATTAACATGCTCCAAAACCTGTGACTAAAGACTCATACTCTACTTCTGTAAGCTGTAAATGCTTACTGCCATCAGAGGCATCAGTAAATTTGACTAGGACTGGAAGCCACTATTGGGCTAATCAATTTTTTACACCCACATTCAAGGCTGCAATTGCCTAATATTTGAAAATAAAAGAATAAAAATTTTAAAGCAAACAAAACTGTTTTCACTGGCAATTTATAAATAATGAGCAACTCTACTTTTACTTCCAAAAAACTTTTAAATTAATTTCCCCACCCTTCCCACCTTGCTCCCCTACAAATCACTAGGTTTAGATGACAAGCTCTGACACAATTTCCAAGATCCACTCTAAAGGAAACAGTTCTAATGAAATACAATGAATCCTCCCCCAAAATTCTGTTCAACCAATACCTCTGAATGATGCTCTAAACTTCCATTGTCTGATCCAGAGTGTTGCTCAATTACATCATCTTCAACGTCTGACCCTGAATCCCGTTCATCCTGTACTGGGGTAGCTCCACCATCATCTGCTCAAAAACAAAACAATATAAATCCCACTTAAAGGGTAAGATGGATGATGTCTTGGGCTACAACTAGGATTAAGTTTAAAGTATAGCCAAAGATTGCCACTAACAAATAGCATAACTAAGGACATTATGTTTCTACGTTAGATTTATATTTAAAATGTTATGTGTGTCATAGTATGACTAGTAACCACATCAGTATGATGAGAGGTATGCAGAACTTAGCAAAAATTAATGGAAAAGCCAGGGAAGATCAAGTGAAAGATCTCTAAACATCACTCCTATTTGGCTAACTAGGTCATACTTTTCCACTTCATGTTGAAAATCAGAACTCATTCTAGCAGACCCTAAAATACTGCATGGCAAAGTTACTAAAAAAGTAATCCACAAATATGAATGTCCATATAAAGGGCCAAACATCTCCAAATATTAATTTTGTAGGTGAGAGATCTGAAGTAATCATTTAAAAAAGTAAAACTTGGCTATCAGGTGAAATAAGTCACAAAAGTTAAATATAACATCTCCAAATATTAATTTTGCACATGAGAGATCGGAAGCAATCATTTAAAAAAGTCAATCAACCTACACTTACAAGTACTTGGCTATCAAAAATAGGCCACAAAAGCTACATAGATATGTAGCTTTCAAATTGGAACTTCTAGATACACTCCCAATCACTGGTTTGAAAAGGTCTTTTTACTTTCAACACCTATTTTGCCCCGACTACTATCAGCCTATAATTTTTTTTAGTGTTCAAAGATCCATCAGCAATCACAATAAACATCTTTTGAGACTTTAGGACCATCCAACTCAAAAGCCATTGATTCTACCTGGGACATTTACGACATAAAGAATACTGGTAAAAATAGATTTAAAATATTTAGCAATCAAAGTTGTAGTATGAATATTAGAAAGCATTAAAGGAAATAATATTCAAGCATTACCTTGCACTTTATCTTGATAAGCATTTTGCCAACTATTTGCTACAAGGTCTAAGAGTTCATCTAAAGTGAAAGCAGGATTAAATTTAAACTGTGATCCTTTTTTTTTTTTTTTTTTTGCTTTTTGGAGGGGGGAAGGCAGGACAATTGGGGTTAAGTGACTTGTCCAAGGTCACACAGCTAAAAAAATGTTAAGTGTCTGAGGCTGGATTTTAACTCAGGTCCTCCTGACTCCAGGGCCAGTGCTCTATTCACTGCTCCACCTAGCCACCCCTTAAACTATAAGTGTAAAGCAGTAATTCTGGGGCAAAAATTTCCCAGTGGGGCTAACCAATAACATCAGGTACTCCTGGCAGACTCAAGACATAAAAATGGAAGAAAAGAGTGATCA
The DNA here is from genome assembly GCA_011680675.1 of Gymnobelideus leadbeateri. Taxonomy (NCBI): domain Eukaryota; kingdom Metazoa; phylum Chordata; class Mammalia; order Diprotodontia; family Petauridae; genus Gymnobelideus; species Gymnobelideus leadbeateri. The sequence goes on from WOXC01006779.1 coordinate 347,379, forward strand.
AGCCAAGAGAGCTAGAGAGAAGAACAGAAAATACAAGCACTTTGAAGGCAGGCTCTTTTTTCCTTCTTCCCTCTTCTTTTTTAGTCTCTGAATCCTTAGTGCCTAGCACAGTGCCAGGGACATAACAGATTTGTTTAATGAAGAATGAGAAAAAAAATTAAAGTGTGTGATGCAAAACATCACTAACAGCTAAATGCCATTTGGGGACCACCTTTGATATAGAACACTTACTGAATCCACTAAGGAAAAGAACCATGTTTCCAATATGTTCACTGCCTAAAATCAGAGAAACTTCCTAAATGAGAAAGGAATTTAAAAAGTTTTTAGCTATTTAAAGATTAATTTAAATATCCTTTAGAGACTTAGTACTACCTAATAATTTTTACAGGTGAAGAAACTGAGGTCCATGAAATACCACTTATCCAAGGGTCAAAGACAGCAAGAAGCATCAAGGGTACTAAAACCCAAGTCTCCTGACTTAGTCCATCCCCTTTCTAACACATCAAACAACCTGCCCAACGTCCTGAAACCTAATTCAGAACTTGGGGTTTTAGTCACTCCATAGCTGTGGCCATAAGTTTCCTTATTTCTCCAAACCTTCATTTCTTCATTCGTAAAATGGGCTTAGTACTGTTACGCTATTAAACTCAAAGGACTTTTGTGAGGAAAACACTCAATAAAGGCAAAATCCGCCATGAAAGTGAGCTATTTTGTGGCCGACGCTTCAGGTCCCGACTCTGCAGGCCACCTGAGGATTGCAGTAGAAAGAACAGTTGCAAGCTCGGGGAGCAGCAGGCCCAGGGTATTGCTCTGAAAAGATACACCAAGTTCGGATTCCCTGGGATTAGCAACTCTTTAGCCAAAGGGAAACTGACTTGGAAACTGACGACTGCTCCAACACTTAGTGTCGTCCCTTCCCGGGGTTCCTCCTAGCCCGACACTGATTTTACTCTCCGGGTGGGCAAACAACGGTCGCTCGGTCAGCAAGCATCCATTAGGCGCCGACTGTGGGCCCGGCAGTGTCCCAAGCACGGACTCCGAGCTCGGGGGGCGTGATCTCCAACCCCTGCTCCGACAGAATCACCTCTTTTCGCCCAGGGACGTTCAGAGACCCCGAAGATGGACCCAAACCTGGATGACGACCCTCACCAAGACAGGAAATTCCCCGGGGAGCCTGCCCTTCGCCCACTTTCCTGTCCCTACCATCCCCGGGGCCTCCTCACCTGACTGGTCGCCGCTGTAATATTCCATCTCCATGGTGGGCCCGGGCCCGAGGTGGGCGCCTGGACCGGGAGGCTCCGGGCCCCCCCGCACCGCGCCCCCAGCCTCCTCTCCGCTACCTCCCCCCTCCCCTTCGCTCCCGGCTAGGCCCGGCCTCGGGCTCAGGAGGACTCCAACCGGACCCCGAATCAAAGGGGGGGAGGTGTCCCTGCGACCTGCAGCAAGAAGGAACGGTGAGGGGGCGGAGAGGCTGCCGGGAACCTTTGGGGAAAAAGCGCCGACCGCTGGCTAGGACCGGCCTAGTGTGTGATTTATACCCAGCCGGCGGGAGAGAAGCTTCCCAGCAGCACCTCCGTGACCAAAATGGCGTCTGCCCAAGACCCTCAAAGGGATCTAGTGCGCAGGCGTCACGACGAGTCAAAGGGCCAATGAGCAGCGAGAGACGGTGGCTGCGGAGGGTTTTGGAGAACCGGCGGTGGAGAGCATTGAAAGGGGTAATCCGATTGCGTTTCTGGAAGGCAGAGGTTCACAAGCTCCTGATAAGACCCAAGTACGTACCTTGGCATGAGGGTCAGGCTCCCTGCTCCGACAACATCGGGCTCTTCGTTGTGTGTTTCTAAACCGCTCTATTCCTGAAGGGTAGGCGGCGAGTTGTTGAGACTACAGTTCCCAGAATGCAAGAGCGTACCTCCGGACTACTACTCCCAAGCATGCCCCAGGAAACGAGGAGACTACTGCCCTCCGCCAGCGTAGTCAGTGTAGTGATGCACACTGGATTTCAAAGTTGGCTGTGTGAACGTTTCCGACCATTATTCTTTTCCAAAATAACAACTCGGTCTCCATACCTCAAGAAATGTTTTTAGGGCGGCAAAGTGATCCCTTCTCTTCGAAATTGAGATCTGGAGCAGGGAGGGGCTGTCTAGTCTCCTTTCTGGCTAGGCCTAACTTCAGCTTTTTGCCCGGCAATCATCTTAAGGCCTTCTGATTGGTAGAGCTCTGTGGGAGCAGAGACCTCTGGGAAATGTAGTCTGGCTGAACCTAGGCAAGAAGGGCAAGCGCGCCTCAGACAAAGCTTGGCTGGGGCTTGAGAGCGTGTGTTTTTTCCTGGATGCTCATTGCTTGGGGGAGGGGGGCGGAATGGGAGAACCAAAGGTCAACTGAATTTAAAAAAGGCAATTTCTCTTGAAAGAGGAAAAAACAACAATCCAATTATTTTTTTAACTGAGAATTTCTACTGAAAAAGCCAAATGATTTTATTTTAAAATCAGAGTTCCCTTTATTTTCTCAGAAATTTCCAGTTATCACCGTGATCCACCCTTTTTTTTTCCTACTCGAGCATTTATTAAGCTCCTACTTTGTGCAGGGCAGACGCGCTGCTTGTTGAAATGGATAGACTGCGTTGGAATCAGAAACCTCTAATTTCAAGTTCCGTCTCTGATGCACATTTGTGTATGTTTAGGGGAGGGTGACAATCTGTTACTATCCCAAGTTACTCTCTAAGACTAAAATTACACTTCGAGATCTGCATGGGTAGAGGAAGTTTCCCTCCTGGAGTTCAAACACAAGTGAAAATCATAGGTCCAAATGAAATGACAAGAGACTGTACTCTGGGCTCTGGAGAAATAAAGAAATGATAGAAGTTTTGTTTTCAAGGAGGTTACATTCTAATGAGGAAAGTTAGTAGTTAATAAACATTTATTAAGGGGGAAGGGAATAAACATTTACATAGTGTCTGCTATATGCCAGGCACTGTGTTAAGCCCTAGGGATACAAGAAAGGCAAAAGATAGTCTCTCTAGAAGCTCACAATGTAAGGGAAGAGAAAAATACAGAATTTTTAATAATAAAATATAGAAAAAATATACGAAAATTTAGGCAGTTGGGTAACAAGAATAAGCTAGAAGTAGGAGTGTGCTTGGTAAATGTTTAACAAGTTCTCAAAAAATACACTTAAGTTTAATCTGAATTATTAACATTTTCTCCATCATTTTACTAAGTCTATACAAGTCACAAAATAACAAAGTAAGCCCTGATTTGTAGCATTTGCAAATTCCTAGATGTAATCCTCTCACTGAAAATTTAACAAATCTGCTCTGTAAGATGGTTCTACCATGTCCTTGGGAAGAGGGATGAAAAGTAAGCAGCACTTTTAATGGAAAAAAGATAGATTTTGGAGTAAGAGGAGCTACTACCTGGTGTATCCAAGGGCAAGTCACTGTAATTTCTAAACTGGTTTCCTTGTTTGTAAAATGGAAATTAATATTATCTAGAGTGCTTACCTCCCATGATTGTTGTTGGGAATAAATGAAATCATAGAATTTTAGATTTAGTGCTAGTGTTTGAAGGTATCTTTGAGGCCATTTAGTCCACCCACTTCCCCCCACCAGCCAAATTTTAAAAAGAGAAAACTGAGTCCCAGAAAGATTGAGTGAGTTGCATGCAGTCACACAGTCACACACACACACACACACACACACACACACACACACACACAGACATCACACACAAGTGAACCTCAGAGGTAACAGAAATTTTAAAAGTTGTCATCACAGGGAAACTTTAAAAGTTTAATAAATATCAATAATTAATTATTAATCTGTAAAATAATCAAGCTTCTTCCCTTGATAAGTTCAGTGGGTGACTGTGGCCTCAGTTGGTTCAAATTGGGGAGGACAGATTTTTGTGGAAGGAGCTATTCTCTTGTCTTGGTCCTTTTGTCTTCAGTGTCTACCCTGTCTGTCCTATAAAAACCTAACTACCTTTCTTCAGTGTTAGATGAAGACTAAAGATGAAACCCAGAGGGCAGAAGGAATTTCTGGTCACTCTTTGCCCTTTATGGAACTCAATTCTGAGACTAGAAACCTGAGAGTGGACTTTACAGATCCTAGAAATACCTCTTGCCTGTGTAGAAGCTATTACTGCCTAGGAGTCACATTGTCTAGAAATATCCCTCTCTGGTCAATTGGGAGAGCACCTGTCTGCATCTGCCATGTACCTATAAAGGAATTATATCACTGCCCCACCTGCTGGGCTCTCAGAGACCTTCCAGAGAAAAAGTAGAAAAAGGACAAAGGGGACCAAAGGTGTTCTGTTGGCCTTCATGGGCCAGCATCAGCAGCTGGTTTTCCTCACAAAAGTCTGTCATTCTAATCAGTTCATCCTCGGGGAGAGGGGTAACCCAGTTGGTGAGAGGAGAAGAGAGGATGACTGTTATATTCCAAACAAACCAAGCAGTTTGTTTTGTGGGCAGCTGTAGTGCTGAGATTTAATCAGATATCTTTTGCCCTTCAACTTTTGCTTCAACCCTTGTCTTTTGTCCTCTCAACCTGTCCCCACAACCTTTTACCAAGGGAAATGTTCCCTTCCTCCACAGGGGAGATACTTTCAGAAGTCCCCAATGTAGGCTCACAACCCTGTAAACTCTGCAAAAGGGTTGGACTAAATGACCTTTAAGGTCCCTTTTACCTATGATAATACCATTAAGCTATGATCCTATAAAGGACAGTGACAGAAACAGCAAGAGAGGAAGGCCACTATAAGCTTACGGCAAAAGTTTAGAACTTGTCCATTAAGCCAGAACAAATTGGAAACAGGTTTTATTGCACTCAGTGTGTCATTCTCCACTAGAAGCTGATGGGGATGTGTCATCCGTAATTTAACAAGCAACATCCATATATTATATGAAACAAAAGAAATATGACTATTCATGAACATGCAGGTGGTCGTACAAAGAAATATAGTATAGTTGTTAAGAGAAAATGTATGCATCATTTGCCACAGTCGATAGAGAATCGAGTTATCTTCTTGGTATAGCTAGTTTCACAAAATAAAAACAAACCAAAACTTTCCATCAGGTCAAATAAGAAAAGGGACATTCCCAGGAGTCTGGAATCCTCCATCTTCAGCAGCTAAATCTCTTTGTATTGATAAGAAGAGAAAAGGAAACACTGAAGGACACTAGCTGCTGGGTCTGGTCTTGCAGCAAAATGGTCAATACAAGATGGAATCAGTTATGTTCTTCCAGAAATTTGCTTTCAACGCTAGGCATTAAGGTATTAAAAAGACAAAGATAGGAGAGAGGAAGAGTCTGTGGACATTTTGAAAACAGAAAGTCAACAATAGTCAATAAACATTTATATTGAACACCTACTATGTGCTAAGTTTGGGGATACAAAAAGATAGTTCCCCCACTCAAGGATATCACAGTCCAATGGGAGAGACAGCAAGCAAACAAATATGTACAAACAACGTATATATGGGATACATAGAAAATAAGAAAGGGAAGGCAACAGAATTGAGAGGATGGGAAAGGCTTCTGTTAGAAGATGTGATTTTAGGGGCAGCTAGGTGGTTCAGTGCGTAGAGCACTGGCCCTGGAGTCAGGAGGACATGAGTTCAAATCCAGCCTCAGACACTTAACACTTATTGGCCGTGTGACCTTGGGCAAGTCACTTAACCCCAACTGTCCTGCCCTCACCCCTCCAAAAAACAAAAAAAAAAGGAGAAAGAGGAGAAAAAGAAAAGTTGGAGTTGGAGTTGGAGTTGGGGCTTAGAGGAAGCCAGGAAAACCAGTCAGGAGACCTTGATTCTAGTCCAGATTTTGCCAAACACTTTGGTGGGCTTCCTGAGGCAAACCACTAACCTCTCTCTGGTGCAGCGGTTTTTCAATCTCACCAATGCACTGACCTTTGAGAGATAAGGAAAGAATTGGTCTGAGAGCAGCAGACAGGAAAGAAACACGTGCCCATTCTGTAGCTCCCCCTACAACTTTTTACCCTGAAGTTCCCTTATAGACTTTTATATGTATTCAAGCAAAAAAATGAGGACATTCAGGCTGTGACACATTGTTCTTTATAATGAGATAGAAGTCAGTGCAACATAAGCTGTTGTGGTCCTATGGTGAAAAAATCAAGACCTAGGTGTTGGGAGGCAAGCTTGCTGTATGTAACCTGGGATAATTCAATTCCTTTGGGCTTGTCTCTTCATTTTAAGAGGGGTTTCATTTTTAGATAATTGCTAAGCTCTACGATAGTATAACAATACTAAGGACAGAGAGCGTGGTATAGTGGGTAGGGAACTGGCCTTAGAGCCAGGAAAACCTAGATTCGCATCCTGCTTCTCCCTTTTCTCTGTCACCCTGGGCAAGCGTTAACCTCTCTGTGCTCGAGGCAATTCTTTAAGGCTGTCATTTGTGAATAAGGTATTTGCATTGATCCAGGGAGTTTCCTTCACTTTATCAGTTCCTATTCCAATGAAATTATAGGTTTAGTGCCTCTATCCCTATTAATAAAGAAATAAAATGTAGTTCTCTAGCCCCAAATTAAGCCACTAGATGTCCCTACCTGTGAAGAAATGTGGAATACTTCCATTTCTCAAGTATTACCCTAAATAAATTTATATAGATAATATAACCCCCATGTGTATCCAGAACAGCTGTGTTGGGGGGAAGGAAAGCACAAGAGGAAGTGTGTGTGTGTGTGTGTGGGGGGGGGGCTTGAGACATTTGTCTTATGTTCTTTATCTCAGAATAATCACTCTTGCTTGCTTTGACATGCTGTTCCAGTAGAATCTCAAAGGATAGCAGCTAGAGAAAATCTCCTAATGAATACCAGTATTAAAAGGGGGGTAGGGGGTAGGAGGATGACCTGTTTGGCAACCCAGACCAAAGAGTTCACTCTAAAGTGAAAGAGAAACCTGGCAGGTAGATATTCAGATCCCCCAAAGACCTGACTTTTCCTAAGTGAAAGGAATACAAAAGATGTAGGATGCTCAAGAAAATCAGAGTTTTGATGATCAAACACTTAACAAACGTTTATTAAGTGACACAGTTGGTGGCTCTTTGAACCAAGGCGAACATTTAGGAGAGCAATCTGGAATTAAGTCCCGTGTTATTAAACTGCCTATGCCCTTTGAGCCAATGCTACCACTGTTAGGTCTGTTTCCCAAGGTGATCAGGGGAAAAGGGAAAGAACCTTTATGTTCTAAAATATTTATAGCAGGTCCCTTTGAGTTGGCAAAGAACTGGAAACTGAGGGTATGTCCATCAATTGGGGAATGGCTGAACAAGTTGTGAGGTGTAATACTACTGTGCTGTAAGAAATGATGAGCTGGTTGATTTTAGAAAAAACATGGAAAAACTTGCATGAAATAATGAAATGAGCAGAACCAAGAGAATGCTGTATATGATAACAGCAATGTTGTTTGAAAAATACCTGTGAACAACTAAGTTATTGTATTATAAATACTCAAATCAACTACATAGGGCCTATGAAAGAAAATGATATCCACACCTCCAGAGAAAGAACTGATAAATAGAAGTATGTGTAGTATGGTTTTATCTCTCTCTCCCCCTCTCTCTCTCTCTCTCTCTCTCTCTCTCTCTCTCTCTATATATATATATATATATATACACACACACATATATGTATATATATACACACATACGTATATATACCTTTCTGTCTATCATCTATCTATCTATCTATCTATCTATCTATCTATCTATCTATCTGCATATCTATCTATCTGCATATCTATACCTGTGTCTAATGGTGGCCTTCTGCAGCGTGCAGTGAGGAAGAAGGGGAAAAAAGTACACAGCAGAGAACAAAAAAAAAAACAAAACTCAAAAGGAAGTATAGAAAAGCAGGGTAGCTTTGAAAAAGATATGTTATATTTATTACATAGTTATGTTTTTTTTTTTAAGTAAGCAGTGTGAAATGGAGATTTACAATTTCCTCTCTTTGTGTTGTGCTGTGTAAATGGAATTTTTTGGTTGTTTTGTATTTAAGTTCAAAATGAATTTTAGAAAAAATGCTGCAACAATCTCTACTCTTAGGAAGCTTATATTCTAGGACCTTTGTGAGGTTTCTTGTGTTACTGGTGTTTGAAGGCTTTATGACCATCTCTCTCTCTCTCTCTCTCTCTCTCTCTCTCTCTCTCTCTCTCTCTCTCTCTCTCTCTCTATATATATATATATATATATATATGTATATATATATATATATACCTGTTAGAATTAACAGTAGACACCAATGACTTAGAGCTATTAATCAGCTTAATCTTGCATAGGTTGCTGATAAAAAAAAATCACTGAAAGAGGAAATTTAGTTCTTATTGGCTTAAGGGAAACCTGACTAGATAACACAACTATTTAGTAACAGAAGTTGAACGCTAAAATATAGATAGGTACAAGGGAAGGTCTTTATAGGATTCTATCATAACTTCATCAGTAGAGGCAGCTGGATAATGCAGTGGATAGAGTGCTGAACTTGGATTCTAGAAGAGATGAGGTCAGATCTGGCCTCAGACACTTACTAACCATGTGACTTTAGGCAAGTCATTTAACCTCTGCCTTAGTTTCCTTATTTGTAAATGGGAATTATAGTAATGCCTACTTGTTGATGTGAAGATCAAATAAGATAAAGTATTTTGCAAACCTTAAGGTGCTATATAAGTGCTAGTTATCATAACCTGGTGGTGAGTCAGAGAGATGATGCAATCTATTTTAGGAAGGTCCTTTATAACTCTTAAGTCCTTATGACTATCTCTTAACTAAGCAGAATAACCTCAGGAACTAGAAACCAGAATCTTATTGCCAAAGCATCATAGTTGATCCTTATTTCACTCTCATGAATCATGGGAGAACATAACACAAATCAAGCTATAGAAAAAGAGAGTTCCATCACTCATCTGACATTGTAATAGGTTGGAGATGTTTTAAGATTGTTTTAGCACAGTTAATCTGGCAGTGCTACGTAGGATGGTTTGGATGGGGATGGACAGATACCAAAGGAAGAGACATAAGCCCAGAGAGGGTAATGAAGCCAAAAGTGATTGCAATATAAAGAGAAAGAAAAGGAGCAAAAACCATTGGAGGATTTGTCAATAGGAGTAGTGATGCATTTACTCAGTCCTGTGCTAGACCTTTGGGAATCCCTTGCCCTCAAAAAACCCAGTCTAATTGAGGAGGTGATATACTTAACCAAATCCATTAAAATGCAGTAAGTTGTGCAAGGGTTGTGTGTTTGGTGTGTGTATTCTGTGTGCTGTTTCATCCCTATAGGCTATGTGTACCCACATGAGTGTCTAGAGGTGGTTCTCAGAGGCTCAAGGAAAGATAGAATCTCCTCCCTCATCCCCACCCCTTCTTTAAAGGAATCTTTGATTCCTGACAGGAGAGGCCAAAGGCAATCTAGACTGTTTTCTTCAGAGAGAAGAGACCAGAATTATACCTATCTGCTTCTTTAGATATTGTTAGTCTAAGGCAAATAATTTTTAGGTTTAAGCTGCATCCTTGCTTGCTATCCCTTAACAGGGGAGGAGGGCCATAAAGGATGTGTGTCTGTGTCTGTGTCTGTGGTGTCTGTGTCTGTCTGTCTGTCTGTCTATCTGTCTATCTGTCTGTCTGTGTCCATCTATCTATCACTTGACTCCTTACCAAATGCCAGTTCCAGCTGAACTCCTGATTTCTATCCCTTAACAGGGGAAGAGTACCCCAAGTTTTGTGTGTGTGTGTGTGTGTGTGTGTGTGTGTGTGTGTGTATCTTTCTGTCTTTAAGGCTTGACTCCTCACCAGATGCCAATTCCAAAATGAATGCATACAGCAAATACCTAATAAATCTATTTATACAAAACTAATAGCAAATGTAAATCAGCAAAAAGTATACATAGGAAAATATATAACAGACAAAAAACAGAGTGAATCAAATCAATTAGCTCAAACAAGAGAGTCTCAGATCTCATCCAAGGGGAAATTCCTTGAAGTCTCTAGTGTAGTAAACTGGGGATAGGGATATGAATGAGGCTGCTAGCTCCTCTATATGTTGGCTTCTTTCCAGTCTTTCTCTCCCTTCAAGAACCTGAAGAGAGCATGAAACTGTATATCTTCTCTCTTGAAACTTAAAAGCCAGCAAGTCTGAATTTTTTCTTCCCTCAAGCTCTCATCAATTCTATCCTTTATACAAATTCAGAGAATTGAGTAATCATTCTCTATCAATAGAGTCCCTTAAAAATGGGCTTTAAGACTTGGGTTACAGATATAAAACAGCTTAATAATGACCACAAAACCACTAAGAATCATAGAATTGAAAGGGCCCTGGGAAGTCATCTAGTTCAATTTCCTTCCTAATAGAGCAATCTCCTCTACAAATTTATTCAACTGATATTTGAACAACCAATCTCATTTGAACACTTCCACTAATTCCCTGGGCAGTCCAACAAATCGTTGATGAAAGCCAATAATTAGACAATTCCTCCTTATATTGACCTATGTGCCTCTGAGCAGTGTTTAGTTTGTCAATGACCCTCATAACATTTAATGCCTAGAACTGGACAAAATATAATATTTGTGTGACTTTTTCCTTTAACCTAACGAGAGGTTTCCATAGACAAGTTTTTTTTTTTTTAATGAACAAATAGCTAAGTGCATTTAGCTGATATCCTATATGGAAAAATAGATCTTGAAATTAGCTGAGTCTAGAAATCATGGCTTTGATGAAGGTTATAATTACAGATAGTCTTCATTTAGAGATACCAGAACCCACCTAGCAGTCTGCTCCTCTCCCAAGTACTTATATCTTTATATTCCTCATTAATAATCATTTATTAAGTGCCAGGGATTGTGCTAAGCACTTTACAGATATTACCTGATCTGATTGTCACAACGTCCTGGGAGGTGGGTGCTACCATTACCCCCATTTTATAGATGAGGAAACAGAGGCAGACAGATGTTGAGTAACTTGTCCAGTGTCTGAGGTTGGATTTTAATTCAGATCTTCCTGACTCCAGGCCTAGCATTCTATGCACTGTGCCATCTTGTTGCTTAAACAAAGAGATCTCAGGATCCTAGATTTGGAATTAGAAGGGACCTTAAAGGTGACATAATCCAATCCCTATATAGATGAGGAAATTAGAGCTAAGAGATATTAGGTGATTTGCCACAGGTTACACAGAGGGTACTTTACAAGGCCAGATTTGTACCTGGGAGACCCACCTACTTTCCAGAGAGTTAAGAGTTCAACTTTACCTTCCTCCTACTCTCAGGGCTAAGGTGGCTGGAAAATCTCTTTTCCTTTCAAGCTAACCATAGCTTTAATTTTTTAAAATTTAAATTGAAACTAGTATTATATAGCACAAATCTAGTGATAATATTTTATGAGGAAAACTGGCAATTTTGATGGAACATTTCATTGAAACCATCATGATAGAATAGAAAGTGTGCTGGATTTGGAGTCATGACGAGTTTGAATCCTGACTCTCATTTATTACATGTATGACTTTGGGCAAGTTACATTTTTTCTGGGCTTCAGTTTCCTCATCGGTAAATTAGGGGCCATTTGCCTCTCCCAAGTGGAATTTTTTGGCTCCCTGTGATAGGACCCAATAGCTACCTGGATTCATGCAGTGATAGAATTCATATTTAACAGTTAAAGTGGCTTTCTTTCCCACCCCATACCCTCTCACTCCCTACCCAACATGGGGTAGAACCAGGTCCTTCCTTTTCCCCTCCTTTATTAGGGATCAGGTTTTCCCCCAACGAGACCTGATTGCCCCTGGGATCTGATTGGTCCTGATGTGACTTCCTGGTAATCTAAAGGTATACAAAGTCCCAGCCATCTGGAGTTAGTACTCTCACTTTGGGTAGCTGCTTGAGAACAAAAATTACCACACGCTACAGACCTATTGACCAAATAAGTTTTGGTATCTACAAAAGCTGAAAATAAATGCTTATATCCTTGTGACATATCCTTGATGCTTTAGGGCAAGGAACATCTCCTTTTTGTCAACTCTTCAATGATTTACAAAAGCCTTATTTTGTCAACATAGACCCAGAACTAAGAGAATGCTGGTGTTAGGACCACCTCTCATACGCACTATACCCCCACAACATGGATTAGGCTAGTTTTCCTCTAAGAGATTAAAAAAAAAAAACTATGCTTAGAATTTGATTTCACTCAGGAGATCTTAAGAAGTGCCTCCACTAACTGGCTTACTGATCTCCTCCAGGCAAAAAATGCCCACCAACATGAAATCAGGACCCTTCAGAAGGGATGTCCTGAGACTATTCTATGGACGATACCCTGCATGCCCTGCTGATCATACTTGTTTCCATATGAAGATGGTGGGATATGAGTGGGAAGAATGTCCAGGTCTACCTAAGTACAAGAGTACCTCTGTTGTTTCTCCTTTCTATACTATGGCTAAATCAACCTTTTGTTAATTCTTGAATGACGAATGAAATACCTAATTGCAACCCCACCACTGAATCTAGACTAACAGGGTACTGGCCTGAGTCACCTTGTCCCCCTTCCCACTTCTGCCCCAAACACTTACTTGCCTGAGCTAACTTTCCATCATCAGTAGCATGTAACATGGGCATAGCACATAGCTTATATATTTGATAACTCACTATATGTGTGACTTTGGGCAAGATAGTTAAGTTTTGTGAGCCTTGTTTTCTACATCTCTGAAACAATGGGGTTGGATAAGATTACCTCTGAAGTTCCTTCCAGTCTTAAATCTACAATACCATGAGGATACTGAATGAGGTATTCTCTAGGATCTTTTCCACCTTTGTAGATGAACACATATTTCAATCTGTCTAGAACAGACTAGATAATTCTTAGAGTTGTCTCCAAGGAATCAGGTGACTTGTTTGTAGTCACATAGCAAGGATACTCTCTCCCCATTCTCCCATGGTGGTTCATATTTCTAAATCTGTTATTTTAAAAATAAAGGCTAGGTACAGAGATTTTAGTGTCTAGCAATAAGTAGAAAGCAAATATCCCCCAAAATGAAATATCTGAATATTTTAGAGCAGGTTTTTTTTTAAAAGACTTTCATCATTTGTTACATTGGTCAACAATTCATGGAGATGATGTTTTTGCTGTGTGATTTGTTTACTGGTCATCTTTCATGCTATGATTGGTCCATTGCTATAATGGGACTATACTCTTGGTTTCAGGAGTATAGTCTTATTTCTTTTAAGGGGCATAAGATGGCAACTTTAATTTATATTCAATTTTACATAAATTTGCATACAGAGTGACTGCTTGCTCCAAGTACATAAAACTGATTAATGGAGCCTACCGCTGCAATTGTGTTCAAACCTAACATTCTGGGCCTGTCATATAAGAAATACGGAAATGATTAAAAAATAATTAGTGCACAGTAATGGCTTTTCAGGTTTAGAGAGATGGTAGCCCAGTTATTTGTGGTAGAAGTCAAGAAGTTCCTCAGAAGAACTCGATCCTGGTGTTCAAGCTCTAAAATCTGGTTCTAACCTACCTATCAATTCAACAAACATTAACTAATAAACATTTGCTAATTTTTGTTAACAAAATCACTTATTAACATAAATTAGCAAACGTTTGTTAACCACTAACATTTATCAACAACTCTGGATAAGCTGTGGTAAGACCTGGGGATACAGAAACGTAAAGCTATGTAGTCCCTAACCTCAAGAATCTTACAGTTTATGAGAGGAATATGAATAGAGATTGAATTTGTGATTTCAGGGATGTGGTGAACCCTCAGGTGAGGAACTTCCTTAAGCAGTGCAGGCTGGTACCTTCTCTACAACTTAAAGTCTTAGAGAGTTGCCTTGAGCACTAGAGGTTAAGTCCAAATGTGTTTCAGAGGGTAGGCTTGACTCCAGGTCATCCAGGCTCTGGGGTCAGTTCTATGCTCCCCATTTTATTCCATGATGCAAATAGACAAGCATAACAAAGATAGATTGTGATAGGAACAAAGGAGAGAGCCAGGCAAAGTACTCTATGAAAATTTAAGGAGGATGAGATTTCTATTAATTAAGTGGGGTCAGGGAAGGCTAGATAGAGAAAGTGAACATCAAAGGGACAGAAGGATTTTAGTAGTTAGAAATGAGGAAGTATGGGGTGACTAGGTGGCACAGTGAATAGAGCACCGGCCCTGGAGTCAGGAGGACCTGAGTTCAAATCCAGCCTCAGACACTTAACATTTATTAGCTGTGTGACCTTGAGCAAGTCACTTAACCCCAATTGCCCCTCTAAAAAAAAAAAAGAAATGAGGAAGTAGTATATGTCAGGTCCTTTCCCATATTTCTCCCTTTCATTCATTCTCTGTTCCAGTTAATCTATACCTGTCTTCTCATCCTGTCCTTTCTGGTCTCTACCCCATTCCCTATGCCTGTAATCACAGAAACTCAGGGTGAAAAGGGATTTCAGAATCAATCCAGACTAAGCCATTGCCAATCAAGAATCCATTCTGTAGTGTAACTGATGTGTATTCATGTAACCTCTGCTTAGGTGATGCAGAGGATCAGGCAGTGGGCCTGGAGTCAGGAAGACCTAAATCTTGCCTCATAGATGTACTAACTCTATGACCCTGAACGAGACACAATGTGGGCCTTAATTTTTTCAACTATAGAATGGAGATGATAATAGCACCTGCCATCCAGGGTTCTTGTGATGATCAAATGAAATAACATTTGTTTTAAAAAAGCACAGCACAATGCCTGGAACATTGTAGTTACTATATAAACCTTTGTTTCCTTCTGTTCTGGCCAGTAGAGAAAGTAAATCCATAATCTTGGACCATTTCACCTTGAGACAATTGTAATTGTTAGGAAATGTTTGCTTCAAGGGGAGCCTAAACATGCTAAATTTGAGTCTCTTTGATACGTTTATTCATTGTTCCTACTTCCACACTTTGGAGCTAAGCAGAACTAATCTCTTTCCATATGTCCACTCAGTATTTGTGAGACACTGGCCCCCAGAGGGAGCCCTTTGGCAGCATGACTCCAAAGCCGCTTTACTAAAACCTACAAAATTCAGCAGGTCATTATATTAATTATCTAAGCTAGGGAGGACACAATCTAAATTGCCAAGTCTCAGTGGTGGTGGCACTGGAGTTTTGCCTAACCTCTCACTGGCCAGGTCTGACTACAATCTTGAGGATGAAATAAATAGACTATTGCTCAAAACCTTTAGAACATAAACTTTATTATATATATACCTAGCATAGAACCACTCTGTTTGTGAATTCTCTAATTTGCTCCTATTACACATTCACAGATTGACACACTTAGCATGCTGTGATCATGTATTTTATTGTATGTAACAGTGGCCATCCTGTGGACAAGATTTAGAGATCGGCCTGCTCCTTGGTCGCATCCAGTTAACACATATGTTCTGACTGGAGCATTTCCAATAGTGTGATATAATTGATAGGTTAACTCTCTATAGCATGCAGTCTAGATGATTTTTTCCTTCAAAAATACTGAAATTGTTCTCACGGCTCAGAGGACTAAGACTTGGTCCTTGTCCTAGCTTCCTGGTAGCCTAAGTACAAAAGACTTCTAAAGTCAGGCTTTTGACCATCCAACTAAAATGGATAGCACAAGAGGAGGAAGGCTGAATCAAATGAATCAACGCCATATTATCCTGAATATCCTTTCCCTGATATTGCTAAGGAAATCTTTTCCATTAACTGTTAAATCATCCATGAGTATTTCATTTTGTACTAGTCTTGAACCTGAAATACTAGAATGCCCTCAGTTAGACTGAGCCTACTATATGTAGAGCGCCGAGCCTGAGCCTTCCTCACCTCCAGCATGGCATGTACTTCTCCATAAAGGGCATGTGAGATTTCTGGTTATTCAGTATGTGCCACCTTCTCCCTGACCCGCTATCCTAGCAGAGGGCTGCATCGAGGAGGACTGACCACTGAGCAACAGGAAATGCCTTCTCCACTCTTTTGTCTTCTTCCTTTCTTGGGAATGTTTGTCCTGGACCTCTGAGGGCTTTCCTTTCAGATGCACACAGATACACTTTTTAAATTTGTGTAGCACTTTAAGGTTCAGGAAGCACTTGAGGTATATGATTTCATCTGATCCTCATGACAATCCTGTGAGGTAAGTACTGTTGTTATTCACATTTTACAGATGAGGAAACTGAGGCTTAGAGAGATTAAGTGCCTTGCCCGGGATCACAAAGCTAAGAAATGTCTGAGGCAGGATTCAAATTCAGGTTTTCCTTTCCCAGGTCCTGTACTCTGTCCACTGTGCAACCTAGCTGCATGGTGAATCAGAGCGTCTGAGAAGAGCCCCACTCTCCATTTGGGGGTTAGCATTCCTTAGGACTGAATACAGAACTGAGGCTCCTTAGTGTAAGAAGTTACCCTAGCTTCCCCGGGTCAGAGGACTTGTTATATGTACAGAGAATATGATGAAAAGAAAAATAGATTCCCGTATAGAAACTTCTGCCTGCAACCATCTCTTAGCCATTCTGTTGTTTCATTCCAAGATCTTTGGGTTCAGTAGGATAGTGAAGTGGCACTTAAGTTCTCATAGTGCTAGCTCCTACACAAGGCCTCTCACAAGGCCCCTCTGGGGGCCCTAAGAACCTAGCGTAAAGGTATGACCGTAGTGAAACCTCGCCCTTCACCTGCCTTGTAACCAAGATGTAACTAAAACAAAGAACTGCCCTGTTAGCTTGCAGCCCCCCACTTAGGTTATATCCTTATGTAGCAACAGTTGCCTTGCTGACCACTGTTTGTTTCAGGAAGCACTTTTTACTGTATAAAAGCTTGCTGGACAGACTCCTCAGGGCTGCCTCCCCTTTTGGGGACAGCTGCCGGGTAATAAAAGCACTCCCCCAAAATATTAATTGGCTATGCCATCCTGTATCTGCATCAACTGTCCATTACAATCATATGCATCTGAAGCTCATGGAAAGAAACATATAAAAGGAAATTCATCCTCCATCTCAAACTCATATGGTAAAATTGAAATCTGCTTCCCAGCTCACCAACCCAATGGCTTTCACAACAGATAGTTATCAGTGATTCTTGGTTCTTTGTCCTCACCAACATACTGCTTCTCACTAGTTCCAGCCTTGGAAACTCTTATGTTGTCTTGATAGTATAGGCCATGTAGTCCTTGGCCATCTTTTGCCAGTTTTTCAAAAGTACAAGTGACAAGGTCAGAGGAGGGAAGATAGGAAATGAAAAGAGAGTGTTGCAGCATTCCGATAGCATCCCTTTATCTTGTCTCATACCTTCTGTCCTGTTGCAAATGAGAACTGACTGAGATCCAGATGAAGATGAAGGGGAAGTCATCCTTTCATGTTAGGAAGCTTTGTCAAGAAAATGTTCCTCTAGTCTTTGCCGTGGGCTGTTCAGTGTTCAGCACTAAGCATGATCCAGAGACGTGAATAAGAAATGACCAGGCCATGTAGGTAGTTCAAGGAAGAACCATGAACTCCACTTACTGATTCTTAGTACAAGGTTTTTATAGAGCAAAAGAGACAAAGGAAGGGGACTCAAGTTTTCTAATCATTACTTTAGTCTGTTGTATCCTGGAAGTAGCACAGAATAGGTAATTTGATAAGGATTTGTTATCTAGGAGACTGAAGTCTTAGGGTAAGACCTTTGATCTAGGCCTCAGGACTGTGGCTAATGCAGCCACAGTCATAAACAGATACAGTTGAGAGCAAACTTCAAAGCCAAAGCTGCAATCCTCAAAAGACATCACATTTAGAGCTGACCACCCAAAGATACTTGAGTGGTGAATCAAATATTTTAGCTCTTAATAACTGAAATCTTGGGGTATAGCCTATTGATCTCAGAACTCAAGTAACATCTTTATAAATGTAACCCATAAGAAAGAACTCAGAAGCTAACTTAACAAAGAAGCCCCATCTCAAAGAGCTTCTTGTTTTAAAGCCCACTATTAGGATTTAATATCTGAGTCCTGAACCAGGTCTCTTTGGCTCTCCACAAGTCTTTTTCTCTCTCAATGAATCATTTCCATGGACTTGGAAAAACAATTCAAGGAAATAAAGAAGATGAATAGGAACACAGGCTCCTGTGCTTGAATGTATTCACAATATTCATCCCCAACTCTTCTTCTTCTTTAAGCTAAACATTGCCAATTATTGCAATCTTAGTGTGAGTGGTCTTCCTCTCAAGGGGCAACCATACTAACCTTCTGAACCTCGCCTTATCAAAATTCTCAGTGTTCAAAGGTAGTCTATTGGGTATGCTAAGGGTTATTCTCAGTAAATTACTAAAATTGCAGCCTAATAAACTTGGAGTAAAATCAGGGAACTCTCTCTTCCCCATGGGCTTCCTCTTTCTCAGTCTTAAACTATGAATATCCAGGCTCAGACAAAAATCACTGATAATGGCTGTATAATTTATGGATTTTTTTTTGTTGTTGTTTGCTTTTTGGAGGGGGGAAGGTAAGGCAATTGGGGTTAAGTGACTTGCCCAAGGTCACATGGCTAGTTTTATGTGTTAAGTGTCTGAAGCTGCATTTTAACTCAGGTCCTCCTGACTCCAGGGCCAGTACTCTATTCCCTGTGCCATCTAGTCTCCCCCTCTTTCCAGTCTTCTCCACATCTCACTCTCTACCACATACTCTTTGATCTAGTGATACTGGCCACCTGATTATTCCACAAATAAGACCTTCCATCTCTCATCTCCAGCCATTTTTTCTGGCTGTTCTCCATGCCTGGAATACACTCCCTCCTCATCTCTACCTACTGACTTCCATGGCTTCCTTCAAGTCCCAACAAACATCTCATCTTCCATGAAAAGTCTTTCCCAAGTCCCTGTGTTATTTGTTGATTTCTCAGATATAAATGCTTACACTGAAAATTTAACAATTGGCTCTCTTGAGTCCTGACTCCAAAATATCATTGCTTATACCCTGTAACTTCATTAGATGGTTTGGGGGTGGGGGATTCATTTGATCAAAGATCAGCTAATTAACAATCAATCAACCAATTAACATTTATTAAGCACCAGTTACCTACATACAACTCAAACAATATTTATTAAGCATCTATTATGTGCAAAGCATTTTGCTAGGTGCTGGCAATACAGAGACAAAAATTAAACAGTCCCTGTCTTTAAGGAATATAAAGTCTGCTAGTATGATAAATAAATACAAAATAGAGATAATTTGAGGAGATGGTACAAAAACTGGGGAGAATAGAATCAACAGGATTTTGTAAAATCCTGTTGGATATAGAGATAAAGGAGAGAATGATATAAAAGAGAACAATTGGGAGAACGATGGTAGCTTTAGCAGGTATAGGGAGTTTTGGAGAATAAGTGGGTTTAGGAGTGAAGATGATGGATTCTATTTTGTACACATTGAATCTGAGATGCTCACAGTATACACAGGTAAAGGGGTCTAATAAGTAGCTGACAATTCAAAAATAGATAGAAATTCTCAATCTCAGGACAAAGATTTGAACTGAATCTGTAGTATGGAAGTCATCTATGTAGAGAAGATAGTTAAATCAATGGGAGGTGGGGCAAATGAAATCACAGGGGGGAGGAAAAGTAAGAGAAGAGAACCCAGGACAGAGCTTAGCACTAGGGAGGAGTCTGACCTGATGAAGAGCCCGAGAAGGAGCAATTGGAAAGGCAGGGGAAAAACTAGGAGAGAGCAGTGCTGCAAAAAAAAAAAAAAAAGCCAAGGGAAGGCTTTATGAAGAAGATGGGATCTGAAGGATGTGAGGAATAAAATAATTGATTTTGAACTGGAAGGGACCCAAGGAGCTACTGAGTCCAACCCTGCTCTTACAGTTGAGAAAACTAAGGCACAGAGAGTTCAAATGATTTGCCAATGACCACATAACTAATATATGAAGCAGGATTTGAATCCAAGTCTTCCTGACTCCAAGTCCAGTTCTCTATTCACTATATCTTTCTTCCTTGAGGTGAAAAAAATAGTTCTAGGAGTGGAGTTAAAGAAAAAGATAAAAGTGGTGGAGGAAAACTTGGGAAAAGAAATGAGAGTGATACAAGAAAATTATGAAAAGGGAATTAACAGCTTGGTAAAACAGGTATAAAAAATACTGAAGAAAATAGCACTTTAAAACACAGAATTGGCCTAAAGGTAAAAGAGGCACAAAAATTCACTGAAGAAAAGAACTCTTTAAAAAGCAGAATAGGTCAAATGGAAAAAGAGATACAAAAATTCACCAAAGGAAAGAATACCTTAAAAGGCACATTTGGCCAAATGGAAAAAGAAGTACAAAAGCTCACTGAAGAAAATAATTCCTTAGAAACTAGAATTAGGCAAGTGGAAGCTAATGACTCCATAAAGCATCAAGAGACAATAAAAAAAATCAAAAGAATGAAAAAAAATAAAAGAAAATGTAAGATACCCCACTTGAAATATAACTGACCCAGAAGATAGATCAAGGAAAAATAATTTAAGAATTTTTGGACTACCTAAAAGCCATGATCAAAGAAAAAACCTAGGCATCATCTTTCAAGAATTTATCAAGGAAAGCTGCCCTTATATCTTAGATTCATAGGGTAAAATAGAAATGGAAAGAATCCAATGATCACCCCCTGAAAGAGATCCAAAAATGAAAACTCCCAGGAATATTATAACCAAATTCCAGAGCTACTATGTCAAAGGTAAAATATTTCCAACATTCAGAAAGAAACAGTTCATATATAATGGAGGTACATTCAGGATCAATCAAGATTTAGCGGCTTCCACATTAAAGGAACAGAGGGCTTGGAATCTAACATTCTGGAAAACAAAGGAGCCAGGATTACAATAAAGAATAACCTACCCAGGGGAGGCTAGGTGACACAGTGAATAGAGTACCGGCCCTGGAGTCAGGAGGACCTGAGTTCAAATCTGGCTTCAGACACTTGACACACTTACTAGCTGTATGACTTTGGGCAAGTCACTAAATCCCAAAAAGAAAAAAAAAAGAATAACCTACCCAGCAAAATTGAATATAATACTTCAGGAGGAAAAAAAAAAGAGACATTCAATGAAATAGCTTTCAAGCATTCCTGATGAAAGGAGCAGAGCTGAATAGAAAATTTGACATTCAAACACAAGACTAAAAGAGAAGCATGCAAAGGTAAACATGAAAGAGTAATCATAGGAACTCAATAGAGTCAAATTATTTACACTCCTATATGGGAAGATTATACATGTAACTCCTAAGAACTCTATCATTATTAGGGTAGTTAAAAGGAGTTTACAGAGACAGAAGTCATAGATGGGAGCCAATTATGTTGGAATAATTGCCAAAAAAGAGTGAAATGGGGGAAAAAGAGAGCTGCCCTGGAAGAAGAAGGGGATGGGGGATGTAGAATGGGGAAAATTTTCTCACATAGAAGAGGTTCACAAGGAAGAACTTTTATAATGGAAGGGAAAATGGGGGGGTGGAATGGTGGGCCATACTTGAACCTCTCATTAGAATTGGTTCAAAGAAGGAAGAATATCTACATATATATTATATATGTGTATATATATGTGCATATATTATATATGCATACATATATAACATGTTACATATATATGTGTGTAATGCCAAGCAAAAGCAACTTCCAGGTTTGGATTAGGAGCATAGAAAACTCCATTTATTCAATGACAGATTAAGGCAAGACATTCACAGAAAATCAAAATACAGCATTCACCATGTACAACTCAATAATTTAGTAAGTTCTCAATTCACTCACAGAGTACTAAGGTCCAAGTACTCCACCCCTGGGCAGTACATTGATTTAGTCAATCACAAAGTCTTCTCTCTATTTAACTGGAGATTAGTTTCCAATCATAAACAAAGTACATTCTTTTGGTCTGTCACAAAGCACAAAAATCAAAGTACTCCACCCTTGGATCACAACTGAATTACAATTATCATCAGTTACCACCAATTACAGTTATCATCAGTTGCTCCTTCTCAAAGGGTCAGTGGAGAGCACAAAGGCCATCGACCCCTAATCCACGACAAGGTAACAGTATCATCACAACATTCAATAACCAAGGAGAGGTCTTTTCTTCATCTTGACCCAAGGCAAGTTCTCAGCAATCTCTGTTCCTGGGAAGACAAAGCTTAACAAACCTACAATATATATTGCCAATGTCCTTATCAATTCACTCTCTGCCTGCAGAACAGTCTCAGGACCCCTGAAAACATCAGCAAGACCCTCCTCTAGGATTTCTGTAAACAAGAAAATCCTCCTTCAGGGCTTCTGAACCAACAGCAAGGTTCCAGGACCTCTACAACAACAGCATTGTCCTTTACCAGCAGATGAATCTGGCAAAATAACATCAAAACAGACAGAACCTCTGTTCTTCTGGCCTCTCTCTCTTTGGGCCTCTCTATCCTCAGTACCGGCTCCTCCCAGTTCATCCCCCTCTCTTCACGTCAACAAGTCCATCCCACAAGTGGGATTCACAAGCTCTGGGTTTTAACACTTAACCCAAAAACAAAGCCAATGCAAGGGAATCTTTAAAACTCCATTACCATTACAATGTGTATATGTGTATATATGTGTCTGTCTACTCTCAGGTATGTATAGAAATGTAACTTACCCAATAGGGATATAGGAGGGGAAGGGAATAAGAGAAGGTGGCAGGGATGATAAAGGGGGGGGAGGGCAGGTTAAAGGAAGCAGTGGTTAGAAGCAAAATAGATTTTTGAGGAGGTAGAGGATAAAAAGAGAGAGAGGAAGAAACAGAAGATAATGAGATGGAGGGAAATCCACAGATAGTAATAACTGTGAATGCGAATGGGATAAACTTACCAACAAAATGAAAGGAGAGAGCAGAATGGATTAGAAACCAGAATCCAACAATATGTTGTTTGCAAGAGACACAATTGAAACAAAGACACACACAGAGAATTAAAATAAAAGGCTGGAGCAGAATCTAATATGCTTCAGCTCAAGTGAAAAAGACAGGGATAGCAATCGTGATCTCAGACAAAGCAAAAGTAGACTTAAGTAAAAGAGATAATCAGGGAAACTATATTTCCAAAAAAATGTACCATAGACAATTAAGTAATATCAAAAATTTTTACAGCAAGTTTCTCTGATAAAGATCTTATTTTTAAATATATATATAGAAATGAGCTAAAATTTTAAAAATAACATCTTCTATATAAATATAATATAATTATAATAAAAGAATATATAATAATAAATGAATATTTTAAAATTCCCCAATTGATAAATGGTCAAAGGATATGAACAGGCAGTTTTCAGAAAAATAAATAAAAGCTAACTATAGTCATATAAAAATGTTCAAAGTCATTATTGATTAGAGAAATTAAAATTAAAACAACTCTGAGGTACTACCTCACACTTATCAGAAATGACAAATTCTGGAGGGGATGAGGGAAAAGTAAATACATTAATGAATGGCTGGTGAGTTGTGAACTGGCCCAACCATTCTGGAAAACGATTTGGAACTGTGTCCAAAGAGCTATAAAACTATGCATAAATCTCAACCAGCAATATCACTAGTAGGTCTGTATCCTAAAGAGATCAAAGAAAAAGGAAAAGGGCCTATATGTACAAATATATTTACAGCAGTTCATTTTGTGGTGGTAGAGAATTGGAACTCATGGGGATTTCATCAATTAGGGAATGGTTGAACAAATGGTGGCATATGATCGTGATGGAGTACTATTGTGCTATAAGAAATGATGAGAAGAGTGGTTTCAGAGAAACATGGCAAAACCTATATGAACTGATGCAAAGTGAAGTGATGAGAACATTGTATACAAATAATAGCAATGTTGTAATAGTGATCAACTGTGATAGACTTGGCTACTCTACAATGATCCAAGACAATTCCAAAGGACTCATGATGAAAAATGCTATCCACCTCCAGAGAGAGAACTGATGAACTCTGAATGCAAACTGAAGCATAATTTTCTCACTTTGTTTTTCTTGTTTATTTTTTGAAATATGGCTAACAATGGAAATGTTTTGTGTGATTTCACATGTATAATTTATATTGCATTGTTAGTCTTCTTATTGAGTGGTGGAGGTAGTGGGAGAGAGGGAGAGAATTTGGAACTCCAAATTTAAAAAGAAAAGAATGTTAAAATAAATTAATGACTTTTTACAAAATAAAATTTAAAATTGCTATACTAAGGAAAAAGAGCTGCATATACAAAAAATATATACAAAGCTGTTCTATTTGTCATAGATTGTTTTTGTTTATCTTTCTTGTGAAGGAAGAGTCAATCTGGTGATTGGGAATGAGTCTTGGGAGAGGATTGTTGTGGGAGGGGTAAGGAGTTTTCTTTTTTTTAAATTATTTACAGAAAGGACTATTCTATAAACACAAAATTCATCAATTAAACTTTTTTTTTTAAAAAATAAGGTTAAAGGTCTAAGGTAATATTTAATCTTTTGTTTTCTGTGTTTTTGTGGTTAAGTTTATGACCTTAAAACTTTTTTTTAACATGAACTCATTTGTAATTTAACTTAATTGAAAAAAAAATCTAAGTAAGTGCCATTTATGTTCAAGGCAGAATGCTTTAAGCTGGAGAGATAAAGAAAAGACAAAGCAGACACCTCCCTTTATGGAACTTATGTTCGCTCTCCTCGTCAGAAGAACTAGACAGTTACAATGCCATCATTATCAGTTGTCTTAGTATTTCTACTGATATTCTATGCCCCATTTATAGCTGACCATATTCTAAGTGCAATCATAAAATCCTAACTATTAAAGCTGGGAGGGAATTTAGAGCTCATTGAGTCCAGTGTTCTTAAACCAAGGCACAGAGAGATCAAGTGACTTCCCTTAAGTTCATCTAACCCAAGTCCCTCATTTTACAGATGAGGAAACTCAGGCCAAGAGAAATCAAGTGATTTATCTAAGGTCACACAGGTAGTAAGTAGAAGAGAGAGGTTTAATGAAATAGCTTTGTAAGAAAAGTAGTAACAGAATTTTCCTCATAAAGATGGACCATATTCTTCTAGAAATACTTGTAAAGCAGTGGGAGCACAGATAGGAATAATGATCATTCTTTTTTTTTTTGTGCCTTTTTGGAGGGCAATGGGGGTTAAGTAACTTGCCCAAGGTCACACGGCTAGGTTTTTTTGTTTGTGTGTGTTAAGTGTCTGAGGCCGGATCCGAATCCAAACTCAGGTCCTTCTGACTCCAGGGCCGGCGCTCTACTCACTGAGCCACCTAGCCGCCCCAATAATGATCATTCTTGAAGGAACATGTCACGAGGAACATATGTGACATGAGCACTTATGTGGACAGGCAACTCCTGCTTTTGATGCTGTAGAACAGTGTCTGTGTTTTCTGGTGACATTACCATGTTGCTTTCCTTGGGCCTGCTTTCTATGGAGTAGAGAATCTATGTTGAACTTTCAGCTGCCAAGCTTCTGTGTATCACCAGCTTCTGGGTTTCATCACTTCGGGTTGCCTGCTAACCATCTTAGCTCCCATCTGCTAGTTCAATGACTAGAAAGCTACTTCCTGATAAGGGCAAGTTGATTTCTCCTTTAATTTATGACTATGAGTTATCACACCTAGCTAAAACCCAGACAAAAGCCAAGCTTAGTACCCCAAGACTATGATTGTCTTTTTTTTTCAGGGGGAAAGTCAAGGTCACATAACTAGTTAAAGATCAAGTGTCTAAGATTGGATTTGAACTCAGGTCCTCCTGACTTCAGGGCCGGTGCTCTATTCACTGTGCCACCTAGCAGCCCCTATGATTGTCTTTTAAACTAGTTCTTTCCACCAGCAACATCCTTGCCCCAAGCTTCTATCTGATTTAGAATTAGAAAAATGCCCTTTAGTTCCCAACAATTTTTGATTGAACAGCCTGTTTCCTTTGAAACAATTTTAAGAGCCACATTCCTATATACCATAAAGGACTTTGTGTGTCTGAAGGATTGTAGCTTCATTTAGCCTCTTTCCCCAGCCCCCACGAACATTTGGATCTAGACATGAAAATAAATGGGTTGGGAGAAAATAAGGATTAAAAGGCTAAGTAAGGGTGTGTAAAGTTAATGGGATGTAAGATCTCCCCTGCCTATTAATAGGTCTCACATGGAGCCCAATAAGGGAAGCTTGCTGAGGGGAGGCTTGCTTTGTAGAAGGGCTTTCACACCTTTTGTTAATTTCTAATTAGGCACTGGGTCAAGAAGGTTGGGATGTCCTCTGGCTCTAAAAAGGGTATATATACTCTGAGGTTGACATTTTGCTTCGGGGCTCACTCATTGGAAGAGTGTTCCTGTGATTTGACTAGATAAGACGCTGGGTAGCCCTTAAGGAGTTCCCTGGCTTTGAAAAACCCAGATGTTGGTGCTTCTCTCCCTGGTAACTATTTATGTATTGCCTTGGTCAGACAGTTGGATCTCTCTCTTGATCTGTGCTAATTTATCAGACAGAAATCCTGTCTGTTGGTTTTTATTTCTCTGCTTGTATTTTTTCTATTTTCTTTGTTTGATTTTCTCTGAAATTCAGGGTGCTGATTTTCCCTTTGAACTAATGAATGTAATTAAAAAAGATTGTTGACCCCTTGAACAGCTATCTTTCCTAGTAAAGCAGATTTAAGAACCTGTGCTAGCAGCCATCCTGGGTATGCCAGTGTGGTTGCTGCTACAGGGTGGAAGGTATTACACTCTACCTCACATCCTTTATTACAACCCCCTGCCCTTCACATGAAAATGTACCCAGCAATAAACTTCATATGTACTCTTATTAGCTGTAAGGATGGGAAGCTGTTCAGGCATTTGTCTGCCTCCACTCCCTGCCTTCCTTTTCTCCATCATGGATGCCTATTTGATTGGTCCTCAGGGATTGTAGGGCAAGTAAAGACAAAATACCCTCTCTTAAGTTCAGAAGATTCTATAGCAAGTGGCAAAGATACAAACTCTCAGACTCCAGGTAAAAGTTTCAGAAAATCCTTGTTCTTTGTAAAACAGCTCTATAGGAAAAAAGAGTTGTCCTGTCCTTTTGTCCTTTCTATGCGACCAACCATCTGCTGTGGCCATTAGGGCAGATCTGAGCATGCAATTCTTTAAGAACTTGATGGCTCATGGATTGCAAAGGGTAAACACATTGCCTCTGTCACCTGACAAGTGACTGTGTAAATGCCTCCTCCATCTCAAGTGTACTTTGGATCCTTAGAATTAGGTTCTTCTGTTGAAATATGTACATTGAACAGCAATAGATATAGATAGAAGGGGTTAAGAAGGGCTAGAGATTGTTGTACAGTAATTAACCCCAGACTTTTAAGCTTTAATTCCTAGCAGAGTTCTATTCACCTTGGGTCTGGAATGCACAAAATCAGAGATTTAGAACTGGAAGTTACCTTAGAGGCTTGAGGCCCAGAAAAATTAGGTAACTTACCCAAGATCATACAGGTAGTAAATAACAGAACTGAGTGTTGAAACCAGGTCCTTTGACTTCAAATTCATAACTTTTCCTACAATAACACAAATGATTAAAGCAAGCAAGCATTTAACATGTGCCTACTATGTTTCAGGCACTGTGTTAGATGCTTGGTCTGCAAAGACAAAAGCAAACCATTTTCTGTCCTCATGGAGCTTATGGTCAAGCCAGGCCAGATAATATGTACGTATATAAGTCAATACAAAAGAGAGATAAAATAGATACAGGCTGATTTTCCTTTTAGTAACTAGGGAAATTACAAAAACTTGTGGTGGGACCTTCTCTATTCTAACACTACTCTCCCTCTTCTCATCCTCTCTGGAGACTAGGGGGAGAGGAAATGTTTAGCTTCAGGACCTTCCATCTCTATCCAATGTAAATGAAAGATGCGATGGAATGTTATGTTGAGTAGACAACAAAAATTCCAATTTCCATTTCAAGGCTCTTCTTGGCTATGAAAATATACAGGATAAACACTAGTAAAATATACATGCAGGTGATCTCCTTGGCCAATGAGCCATGAGTAGAGTCCTAGC
>WOXC01006780.1:0-75435 GCA_011680675.1 Gymnobelideus leadbeateri
TGTTCTGTAAAACTTGGATTCAGTCAAAAGGTTGCACCTAGGAACCTAGGCCATGTGTGGCCTCAAGGCCACAGGTTAGATTTAAAGGTGAAAGATGTCTAAGAAATCATTAGTGCAATTCTTGTTTTATAAATGAGGAAACAGGTTAAATGCCTTACCAAATGTCTCAAAGTTTATATGTAGTTGACGTAGAATTCAAACCCATGTCTTCCTACCTCAATTCAGTGAGCTTATTCTACCTGTATATCATATGCTATTATTACATATACCAAAAATGAAGTGATGATAAAAAAAAGCCGGCATGTTTTATTTATTTATTTTTCAAGAATAGATCATGTCAGGCCAATTTCCTTTTTGACAGGTGTCTATTCCAGCAAAAGGGATTTTTTTTTCTTGCGTTCATTTCCCAATATTTGAAGTTCACTGAAGATTTGTTTCTGGGGGGTATACATAGGAACTTTAGACATGTGCTCATCCTGATGACTATTGAAAACCATGGTTAAAAGTTTTGTGGGGTAACAGCAAAATAAGTGATCTAATATCAGATCTGCAAACAATATGAGCAGAGAATGAACATTTTAAAAGATGACTGCTGCCTAAATAACAATTTTGGCACATTCATACCCATGTCAGAAAAAGAACCATCATTGGACAGAACAGTTGAGAAGAATCAGACATTTCATTACACAGTGTAGTGAACACTCTATTTATGCAGTAACAAATCAGAGCAAAACATTCACAGAAAAACAAGGTACCACATTCACAATATTACAACTTATCACAGAAAATCACAATATAGTACTCACAACAGCTTATCATTAAAATGGCCACATAGTTTCCACCATAGCAGCCACAAAGTTTTCAACAAAGAACAATTATTTAGTAACTCAATCATTCAAAATCATCCTTCATGAGGCTTGCTTATTCAGCCATTCAACCATCTCAAAATATAATAGTTTCGTTATTGTTGTTATTGTTGTTTCTGACTCTCGGGGACCGCATTTGGGGTTTTCTTGGCTAAGATATTGGAGTGGTTTGTCAGTTCCTTCTCCAACTCATTTTACAATCGAGGAGCTGAGGTAAATAGGGTTAAGTGATTTGTCCAGGGTCACACTGAGTTATACAGGGTCTCACTAACCATCTGAAGTTTCATTTGAACTCAGGTCCTCCTGATCCAACGCTGGTTTATCCACTTTGCCACCTAACTGTACCCTCCTAGGTTTTACTTGAATTCAAATAACTCATTGACAGTTATTGTTTTCATAATTCATCTTTAGAACTATGATCATTTTATTGCCTCCTGCTATAAAATTGTTGACTTTTGTTTCTGGTATTTTGTAAAGAATGCCCTTCAAAGCAAAGTTTATGAGTCAAACCATTCTTACTCAGAATAATCTTGACAGCTTCTGGAGAGAAGGAATGAGGTTTTTAAAACAATTTTACAGACAGGGCCATTGAGGCTTAAGCATTTTGTGAAGGGCACATAACTAGCTGGTAGCTGAGCAAAAGGTAGAATGTGGGTCTTTTGTTTTGAAGACAATGTCATAATATCTTGCTTGAAGCATTAAGCTCCTTTTCACTTAGATATTCTACACTGGACCTCAGAAGTGTCACTGGAAATTTCTGAAGGAAGCTCTTTATTAGAAACTTATGAATAAAAGTACTTTTCTTGGGATCATTCAAGTCCAGCTTTGCCTGGAAACAGAGTATTTGTTTGGATGACCTATTCATGTCACATCCATCACTTATAAAATCATAAATGGTTTGAATTCATTCATTGTATATTTAGTGCTTACTATACATCAGGTGTTGGAGATAGAGAAAGAAGGAAAAAACACCTCCATTTAAGGAGTCATTCTTTAATATTTTTTATCAGAAGCCGGGGCAGGGGGAGGTGTCAGGAGCTATGATTTCATTAGTTTGAGAAATTTCACAAGGGGAAACTCTCCCCCTGGATTTAGATTAACAGCTCATCTGTATTTTGGAGTTTTAGAGAATTACCCAGCACAGAGAGGTTAAGTGATTTGGCTTATGGTCATACAGTATTGGAAGCAGGCTTGTCTGACACCATTTCATGGCTTCTGTCCATAATGCTTCTCATGATCAAAGTTGTTAAATAATTTTACACCCCTACTTCAGGCATTTTCTCAAGTCTCACTCTCCTTATCAGGCCACATCCCCAGAAGGTGTCTTAGTCCTCCCCTCAGAAAACATATCATTCAGCCATTTTAGGCCCTGTTAAAAAAAATGCTGTAACATAGTATTCAAGATAGGCTACACCTAAATTCTCTTCTGACTTTCATTTACAGGCAAATTTACTCAACCCAGAAAGTCTAACTTGAGGAAAAACTGACAGCCATCAACCTTCTTAAAAAAGGCTTCTCTCGGGAAATGTGGCATTTTTTCTTAAGCTTTACAGCTAATATAAGGGCTCCAATACAGTTACTACCACTCAGAAGTCTCTATAAATTCCTGACATTATGAAGAGTTTTCATCCCATAAAAAATGATAGACTTTAAAAGCTTGGGACAGATGCAGCATAATTCTACTCCCACATGCTTTAAGGCTATTTAAAGGGACTGTCAGCATGAATAATGCACAGAAGTTATTTTTACATAAAACACACATAGAGGTTATATAATCATCTGGTAGATTATGACATTGATAACTAAAAGTTCAATTTACATGACAAAGTAAGACTAATCCTGGTTGCCTGGGTTTAATTTTATAAGGCTCAATTGCTAAACTGTCAAGATTTTCCCCAAATTTTCTCCAATACGCATTTAAGAAAGAAAACAACATATAGTAACATTGGCATTTTCGAAAAGCAAAAAAATAACTTTAGAAAATTTTATTTGTGCTGGAGCTGGAGATTGGAGGAAAAGTATCATGGAAAAAATAAGAAAAGGGATTATTCATGAAAATAAAGGACATTGGATATTGACAATTCCTCATCTTTCAAGTTCTGGGGGCACATTCCACAGGCATTTTGTTTTAAGTCTTTAAATCTAATTTAACAAACAAATGTGAAAATAATCTGGAAAAAATCCTTCTGACTATTTACTTCACAACCCTTCTGGTCACCATAGGATCCAAACAAAAAAGAAATACTGAATTAAAGAAATTCACTAGTTAATTCAGTTAAACTCTTTTTTATTTTCATTCAAACTCCTGAATGTAGGGGCTATGTATTTATATTTTTCTTGGTTTGAAACCTAGCTGTGCCCAAACTAGTAAATGAGGTTCTTCTTAAATATCTTTTGATGTTAATAGTGAGAGGTGGTGTTTTTTTAAAGTATTTTTATACTTAATTATTTGGTTACTTATCTACATTTATTAATTTTGTTCAGTTCTTCTGTCATATGTTTTAGCTCCTCTTCTTTGCTTCAGGAAACTATGCGTCCAAGCATCCTGGACCTTTTGTAAAGATTCCTTTTTCTCTACTAACACAATGTAAAAAATAAACTGTTGGCTTGATAAAAAAGCAAAGCTTAACTGTTTAGTTTTTTAGTCCCTAGCTCCCAAAACTCAAGCCTGTGTGAATAAGTGTGTGTGTGTGTGTGTGTGTGTGTGTGTTTCAATAATAAAACTATCCTGAATCTGAGAGTAATAACTAGTAAGAATTAGTAATATTGTAGAATCATAGAATGTCAAAGATGGAAAGGATCTCAGAAAGAAAAGTATAAGAATAGATTACAAGCTCAGTACTTGAATGAAAGAGGAAAAATAAAGCTTGTAAATTGGCTATATATCATGGGGATGTTCACCCAAGTTCCTTACTGTCAACCTCTCTCTGTCCTTACACATCTGTCTCTTTTCATAAATAACCTAAATAACTTTTCTTAAATAACTATACTTTGATACTCTCACCAAAACTGCCAACCAGTTTGGGGACAGAAGTGAATATTTGTCAATTCTTCCTAGACTCATTTTCCTAATTATTTAAAAGTTATCAAACATACTAACAAAGGAATGGACTGGACATTCTCACTTGTTTCAAGAAGCAGACTGATTTAAACATGATTTTTCCCTTAAGTACATTACAGGACAGTCCAATCAAAAATGTAGAAGATGTCTTACTCCTCCCCTCAGGAAAGAAGAAAATTGTCTTTTTTCTTTCAATGATGTTTGACATTGCTTATATCAGATCTAGAATGGGAAAGTAAAACATAATATTATAATAGTTACCCAAATATTCAAACAAATGTTATCCTCCTCTCAGTAGCAAAGATAATTCACATAATCTGGAAAAGTGCCTCAGTTTTCCTCTTCAATGTCTAGTATAGATCATGACATAATAATTACTTAACATCTATTTGATGCTTCACAATTCACAAATCATTTTACATAAATAACCCCATTTGATTTTAACAACAACCCTGTGAAATAGAAAGTATAATTATTATTAGCTGCATTTTACTGATTAGAAAACACACTTAGAGGGTTAACTAACTTGTCAGAGGCCACATAGATCATAAGTGGTAGAGCTGGTATTCAAACCCAGGTGATTCCAAGGACAGTCATCATTCTATTACACCCACTAAAGCTCACAGAAATGCTCCATTAGCAAATGGAGATAGATTCTGAAATGAAAGCACCTGCACTACTTTTAGCCATCTGTTCTACAAGAGTAGATGTAGGACAGGAAATAAATGATTCAGTTTAATTCAATGAACTTTTTTTTACATTTTAAGTTTTCAAATCTTTTTTTAGGAGAGAATATAGAACATGAATTGTTCATATGAACTCAGAGAAATCACTGTGCCTATAAAATGGTCCACTTGAATTTATAAAATCAAGGAAAGGTTTAATGTCTTCTCTTTATCTATTCAATTTTCTTATTCCATCTACAATCTCATAAAAATAAGTCTATCTAGGGTCAAGCCTCGTGAAATGCTTTGCCAGTATCTAAGTAAACTATATCTACGGTATTCTCCTGATCTACCAGTCAAACAAGAAAGTAAGATTAACTTGGTATGGCATCCTATAGGATATCTATATAGTAAGGAACTCAGAAGCCATCTAGTTCAGTTACCTTATTTTACAGATAAGGAAATTGAGGTATGTGGAGGAAGTTAAGTAACTTGCTCAAAGTAACAAAAGTAGGAAAACTCAGAACTGGGATATGAACCCAGGTTCTGACTCTTAGAGAAGGTACCTTTCCTACTGAAATACATCATTCATTCCTTTTTTTCTAGATGTTCACCTATTATCATTTTAATAATGCATTTTATAATATTACTAAGTTGAAAGCCCACTGCCCTATAGTTGATAGGCTTTTTTATCTTCCCTTTGGATTCTGGATAGTAATATAACACCTGCCCTTCTATAGGCCTTCAATGACCCTGCTCTTTTCCATAATGTTTCAAATATTACTGAAAGTGGTTTAGAAATCATACACATCACTTCTGAAAGCAAAATCATGGCTTCAGGTTTCCAGGACTCTAATTCAGTCATTCAAATGCATGTGGGGAGGACTGTTTGAACATTCATTTTTCATTATGTAGACTTTCACTGTCAGAACTAGTTGGACATGTGCTTATGGATAAACAGAACATCCTGGAAAAAAAACAAGTACCTACACACTCCATATAAACAAAACATTTTTTTAATGCCACTAGGAAATTCCTTCCTAACCAATCCTTAAACTTCAAACAAAATTTTGTGTAAACAGATGAATCTGGCATCATGTTCTAGAGTTCAAAAGGAATGTAGTGAATGTCCTTCACAGGAACACCCCTTGTCATAAGGCCTTCACTCTAGCAGGGGGTATTTTTAAAAGTCTTTTTATGGGTCAAAACAAATCAAAACCAGGCATAAAAATATACTTGAAAGTATTTCTTGGATATGTGTTTTTCATCTTTCCGGACACTTAGAATTCCTGACGTCCTTCATAAGCCAGGACATTCCTGTTTATCTTTGTGAACTCACCACCTTGTGCAGTGCTTGGTACACAGTAGAAGCTATTATTGTTGCTGTCATCGCTAATTATAATTATTAATAATCGTCATTAATAATAGTACCTACCATTTATATAGTGCTTTAAGGTTTGCAAACATTTAACAATGTTATCTCACTTGACCCTCATAACCCTGAAAATTAGATGCTATAATCATCCCCATTTAATAAAAAGGAAACTTGCCCAGGTCTACACAATTAATAAAGCACTGGATTTGAATTCAGGTTTTCCAGATTCTAACTCCACAGTAAGTATTTAATAAATGCTTGCTGATAAGTTGATTCTGTTCCTTTTTTAATTCATTTAAACAAATTATAGATCACTTAATCTCATTCCTTTTACACTGTATTTCCTTCTCATATTGCATCATAAGACAGCTTTTCTGACCTCTACATGGGAATTTACTTCAAGATTTAAAATTATTGCTTCATTAACCACATTAGAGCTACTCTCTGAGATAATTACCTCAATCTAACCACAAAACGCCCACATTGCTTATTTCAGAAGTAAAATTGTCTTTGTCTTACATATCCAAAATCACACAAAACAATGTATTTGGTAGCTAGAGTTATAAGCAGCAGGCACAAATTCTAGTTCGTTGCACTGAGCTGGAAGACTGGTCAAAATGTCAACTGGACCAGAAGATAACAATTTAACCATTCTTGGTTTCTTATGTAATTCTTTATTGGTATTGGTGACTTTGTAATTCCTACTAGGCTATATGTATTATTAAGACAAAGATATAAAGCTAGCAGCATGGTAATGTATACTCCTATGAATACATTTGAGTTATTATGTAAGTGGCATGAACATTTTACAGAGGAAGAGAGTGAGGTTCACAGCTGTAAACTGACTTATCCATAATTCCTCAGCTACTAATTACTGGAACCTAGATTTCCTGATTCAGAGTCCAATGCTCCCTCTACTATGCCACATGGAAATCCCATTTTTTCTCAAATATTTTTTAACAGCAGCTACCATTTATAAAACATTCTTCTAGGTGGTGAGCATAAAATTTCAAAAGGAAACAATTTCTTCCCTCTAAGAAAAAGGAGGTACCTATAAAGGAATTTACAAAATATATACCAAGTCAATACAACATTATTTTTTAGGTAAGGGAGGCACTAGCAGTGGGGGCAACTGCTGCATGCTTCAGGTGAAAAGTGTGGTGCTGCACTGTTTTTTTTTAATAACAAGGTATTCTAAGATGATAGGAGGGAGTTCATTCTAGGTGTGATAACAGAGGTTAAAGATAGAATATTGTATATATTTCAAACATAAGTTGGGGATATGCTGGGACTAGAAAATTGCCTAAATTGTTGGTTTCCCTTTCCTACTATAAACACCAGTGAAAGACCATGATGAATTTGTGACAGTATACAGTTAGCTATTTTTTACTGATTGATTTATAAATATATGTATATATGCATATAATCTTGAAAAGTGCTTTTGAATTAGATGATATTCGTACTCTACTCTTTCCTGATCAAATCCCATTTGTTCTTGGGCAAAACAATTTTTCTGGGAAGGCTACTGATAAACTAGAGACTGTGAAGAGGAAGGAAATCAGGATGGTAATGCATCTTGAGGTTCTTTCCTATAAGGATCACTGGAAAGGATTTGGAGGGAACATTTAATTAGAAAACTTGAGAAGATATGATAATCATCTTCGAGAATGTGAAGGGTTGTCAAGTGGAAGAAAAAGAAAACTTACTCTATTTGACCCTATTTTGACCCTAGCTAGGGAAAATAGATGGAAGCTTCAAAGAGAAAAAATTCAGGCTTCCTTTCACAAAGACTTGCTTCCAAAGGTAATGGTTTTCTACTCATTGGAGGTTTTTAAGCAAAGGTTGGATGTTATAAATTTAGTAGAGGGCACTCATTATGCTTAGAGGGCATCTAGGTAGTCCAGTGAATAAAGTGCCAGGCCTAGAATAATGACGACTTATCTTCCTGAGGTCAAATCCCACCTCAGATACTTGCTAGCTATGTGACCCTGGGCAAGTCACTCAACCCTATTTGCCTCAGTTTCCTCATTTGTAAAATGAATGGGAGAAGGAAATAGCAAACCACTCTAGTATCTTTGCCAAGAAAACCCCAAATAGGATTATTAAAGAGTCAGATGTGACTGAAAAAATAAACATGACTTAAAAACAACTGAACAACAAAAATTTGTTATGGTATTAGATTACTTCTGAGTTCAGAGGTTCTGTGATTATCACAATCAATTCTACTAGGGAGAATTTTTTAACCCACATTTCACAGTTGAGGAAACTCATGAAAGTTTAATTTTCTCAAGGTCATAAAGCAAAGAAATGGAAAAGTCAGGACTTGATCTAGGTCACCTGACTCCTAGTTCAGAATGTTAAAACTACATTGTGGTGCTGGTCTAGATATTGAGATTCTTTTTTTTCCCCCAAATACATCTTTTTGATTTAGCAAACACAAACATTGAATTCTGACCTTCTGCCCCCAATCTAATTGTGTCCCAGAATCCCTAAAGTAACTCTACACTTTTGAGAAAAAAAAATCCCTTGATGATAAACACAGTTACAACATAAGCTAAATTGAAATCCTTGATATTCAGGTACAATGTATAATTTAAGAGAAAAATTATAAAACTTTAGGAAGGATAGAGTGGAACACAGGACTCTTGTGTTTTCAAATTTGCTTAGAATCACAGGATATACTATGATTATAGATTTAAGAATTTAGTAGAGAAGTAAAGATTTAAGGATTTAGTGGAAAAATAAAGAACTTTTAAAAACATAAGCATCCTATATATTCTAGCTCTCATCATCATCACTACTTTTATTATTATGGTTAGAAGGTACATTTTAGATGACCTAGTTCAATCCCAAAACCTTAAAGTTTAGAAAAGAAAGGTAATAAGTAGCATTATATTACCTGACCAGACTGAGCTTTGTTTTATAAAGCATCATAAATGGTAACACACGAAGGCTTTTGGTTATCTATCCTGAATCTGACAATATTCCTAATGGCAATATTTTAACATGCAAACAAAATTCATCTTTTGAATGTGCTTTCTACAAAACACATCAGAATTGCCAGGACTGTGAGGAAAGTCATAAACAAGAAAACATGCAAAAGTGATATAAAGAACATCATAAAAGAAAGCTGATCGAACCAAAAGACAACTTGTTATGTGGTAAGAACAAGAGACAATGCACGAAGAGGCTTCATGCTCCATTTTCAAGAAAAACTAAGGAAGGCTCACAATACATTGGATGAACCCCACTGTGGCAAAACTGGAAAAAAGATGGATGACAACTGAACAGGATGGGCTGGCACGGATGAGTTACATATGCATTACTGAAAGGAATGTCCACACTGGTGTGATTATAGCACCACTATACTACTAGAATAAGAATATAGGTACTCTTAAAGGAGTTTAGAGGCAGCTTCATGGTACAGTAGACAGAGCACTGGATTTAAGAGTCAGGAAGAATTTAAATTTTGCCTCAGACACCTTTTTATCTGTATGATTCTGGGCAAGTCACTTAACTTGTGTCTTCCTCAGTTTCTCCACCTATAAAATTCAGATAATAAAAGCAGCTACTCCCCAGGGCTATTGTGAGGATCGAAGGAGTTAACATGCATGAAACACTTTGCAAAACTTAAAAGACTATATAAATGCCAGCTATTATTATTAGAATTCAAAGAAGAAAATGGATGTTGTGGAAAATTGTTACTGATTCATACATTAGATAACTATGTGACTCAGTGGAGAGATTGCCAGACCTGGAACCAGGAAGACTCATCTTCCTGAGTTCAAATTCAGCTTCAGACACTTAGTAGCTATGTCACCCTGAGCAAGTCACTTAACCCCATTTGCCTCAGTTTCCTCAACTGTAAAATGAACCAGAGAAGGAAAATGGCAAACCACTCCAGTATCTTTAGCAAGAAAACGTCTAATGGAGTCATGAAGAGTCAGACGTTACTGCAAAATGACAAAACACCAATAACATTTATATATTATGCTAGTCCATTAAGTATTTTTTTATTTGGATGGAACATATGGTTTAATAGATATAGGGAACCCCCTAGTGAAGAAACTCTCTTTACCACTGCAAACCAGCACATCTGCTCTGCAACATAAATATGTCAAGGGCACTGAGAGGTTAAGTGCCTGACATAGGATCCTACAACCAAAACATGTCACAGATGAGACTCGAAGCCAATCTTCTTGACCTGAGGACAGCTTACTATTTACTGTGTGGCACACTGATTCTCTCTGAGAGAAATGGTACCAAACATATGAAACTGAGAGAATTTTCTAAGACAGATAAATAGCTTGTTTTAGTAGTTTATACCTGTGAAAATAATCATAGTGTTGCTGCTATTTAGTTTAATCACAAAAGTGCATTATCTGCAAAATATGGAAGACGAGGAAGAAAAGATTCCACTTCCAATTTTTTTCCCTTTAAAAGCATCTATGTAGCTGAACTCCATTCAACAGCTTCATACAAATCTTTAATTCCATTTTTCAATAGTTTACTCTCTGAACAAACTTTGGCATCTTTATATAAAGCTTTATATAAGCTTAAGATCAGTTGCACAGTTGAGTGTTTTGGAGGGCAATTGGGGTTAAGTGACTTGCCCAAGGTCACACGGCTAGTTTTTGTGTTGTGTCTGAAGCCGAATTTGAACTCAGGTCCTCTTGACTCCAGGGCCAATGCTCTATTCACTGCACCATCTAGCCACCCCTCAATGGTTAACTCTCAAAGAGCATATATTTCCTTGATTTTATGTTTTTGCTTTTTCAAGTGCAATCCTTTGACTGAATGCAAATTGGAGGACCTAGAGGGCCAGGTTCTTTACCCCTGGAATAGGCCATAATCATTATTCAGAAAGAATTGGTAAATAGGAATATGTATAGAATTTGTGTGTGTGTTTGTGTGTGTGTGTGTGTGTGTGAGCGCGCACGTGCACGTGCACATGTGTGTGTGCCTAATGATAGTCATCTTTAGGTCAGCAGGGAGAGAAGGAAAAAAGAGAAAAAGCTACATGATAACTTTATTATATATTTAAAAGGATTAACAAGTTGTACATAATGTTTGTAGTTTCATTTGTAATTGTATTTTTTCAATTCTACTATGTTATGGAAATGCTTATTTTATTTCTTAAGTTCAGAAAATAAGAAGTTTCAGAGCAAGTACCAATCTCCACTGATATAAATTTCTATATTAGGAGTTATTTACTCTGGTTGAGAAACAATAAAATGGGAAAAAAGAATGGACCATAAATAATAAAACTGAGTAATGTGTGGTCGTGATGTTGTCCATATACCACCACAGGTCATAGATTTAGAATCAGGAAGCACCAGAGAGAGCATCTCATCCAAGTTCTTTGAATGAGAAAACTAGAGGTCCAAAGGGATAAAGTAAGTAAGAAAATTTCAAAGCAAGGAAATGAACTTAAGTTATCCAAATCCATCCATCCCCTTTCCACATGCACCATGCATCCCATATGTCTAGTGTGTATTTTGCATTCTAGATCAAACATACCTCTGCGTTGGTTCAGGGAAGAAAAATACTCAAAGGCCTATGAAAACCTCATTAAAAAATACTTTGAATACTGTAACTACTCAATTAATGTTTGCTGACTAAAGGAAAGACTATTCAGAAGTAGTTAATTTTTTTTTTCTGCTTTTAAAACAATTATGAGAGGAATTTGACCATTTTGGCTGGTTCCTAATGAGACAGATATTTTTGTTGGTATTCAGTAGTTTCAGTCATGTAACTCCATTTAGGGTTTTCCTAGAAAAGATACTGGAGTGGTTGGCCATTTGCTCTTCCAGTTCATTTTACGAATGAGGAAACTGAGGCAAATAGGGTTAAGTGATTTGCCCATAATCACATACAGTTAGTAAGTGTCTTGTGGGGAGCCAAAGAGGCCTGATTCAGGACTCAGATAATAATCCTAATAGTGTGCTTTAAAATAAGAGCTCTTTGAAATTCGGCTTTTTTGTTAAGCTTGCTCCTGAGTTCTTTGTTATGGGTTACACTTAAAAGGATGTTGTTTGAGTTCTGAGACCAATAGGCTAGACCCCAAGACTTTAGTTATTGAAAGGCAAAATATTTGATTCTTAGGTGGTTGGCTCCTATGCAAATGTCCTCTATGATTGGTGGCTTTGGCTTGGCCTTGTAGCCTGCTCTCAATAAGCATCCTTTATAATGTGACTGCATA
The DNA here is from genome assembly GCA_011680675.1 of Gymnobelideus leadbeateri. Classification (NCBI taxonomy): domain Eukaryota; kingdom Metazoa; phylum Chordata; class Mammalia; order Diprotodontia; family Petauridae; genus Gymnobelideus; species Gymnobelideus leadbeateri. The sequence goes on from WOXC01006780.1 coordinate 12,170, forward strand.
TGAAAGGAGTTAACTGACTTTTCCTAAAACTTTCTGACACCTAGAGAACAAAGACTTATTTCCATGCTACTTCTAGGATATGACAAAGATAATGATAAGAATACTTGAGTCTTTTTTGTCTCATTGCTCTATAAAAACCTTGTCCTAAGAATCAATAAATGGAGTTCTATCCTACGAACTACCCACCTGATTAATTCTTTATCACCCACCTGGTTAATTCTTTATCATGTCTTCGCTCACACCTGGGGCTGGCACCTAAGTGGTCCACACTAGTGTCTGCAGATGAATTTTAACTCGGATCCTCCCAACTCCAAACCCAAAGTTCTAGTTGAAATAAAGCATAGTCTCTGCTTTCAAACAGCTAACAGTCTAAACAAATAGACTGGGGCAGTTTCAGGAGAAACTGGAGAGTTTCAGGACTCTCTGCACCCCCACATACACTCCCCAACCAAAAGCATCAAGACAGAGGAAGGTTCCAAGAAATGTGAAGAGTAAGCATTGTTGAAAAGCATTAGACTTCTTCTAAAAGTGTCAGAATCCTTCTCTTTGGATGTCTTCAATGTAACTGGAGTCCGAATATATGACTTTTTTTTTTCTTTTGCTTTTTGGAGGGCAATTGGGGTTAAGTAACTTGCCCAAGGTCACATGGCTAGGTTTTTGTTTGTGTGTGTGTTAAGTGTCTGAGGCCGGATCCAAACTCAGGTCCTTCTGACTCCACAGCCGACGCTCTATTCACTGCGCCACCTAGCCGCCGGAGAATATATGATTTCTAATAATAATAATAGATTATTTTTATATAATTCCTACTATGAGCCAGGCATTATGCTAAGCACTTTACAAGTTTTATCTCATTGGAGTCACACCACAACGCTGTAAGCTAGGTGCTGTTATTATCCCAGTTTTATAAATGAGGAAACTGAGAGAAACAGATTAAACAACTTATCCAAGTTAGTGTCTGAGGCTACAAGTTTTGGCCACACATCACTTATTAGCTGTGTGTCTGTGGGTAAGTCATTTAATTTCTCTGGGCTAGATACTCTTCATATAAAATAAAACATTTAAACTAGGTTATCCTGAAGGTTTCTTTCAGTTCTAAAGGTGTTTGTGTATTGCTACTAGGTGTCATGTTATCTCCAAAAGTAATTATAGACAGACAGACAGACTGATAGCCCATATTTGGATACCTATTCATTTGCAAATAAGCCTCTCTTAAGGAGTAATCCCTTCTGTAGTGGTAAGGATCATTTAGGGACATTTGCACTCAGGTAAGGGCAATTAATATTTTTAAAATACTAAAAAATGAAACAAAAACAAAGTTTTCTGAGTATGCTGCTTTTATAAATACCTCCAAATAGATTTATTGTTTTATTATGCATAAAAAAGTAAATGTCTATAAAGTAACAAAATTCTCATTAATTTATAATTATTTCATATGTCTGTCTTACTGATATATGTCTGCTTCATGAGACATGATCTGTTCTGTTTTGTGCACTGGCCTTTGTTTCAAACAAGACAAAACTTAAGCCTTAATGACAATTCTGTTATGGTTTTGTTATTTGATGATTTTCAATTTTGTGCATTCCTGTATGGATCTCAGTTAATGAAAAGAAGTGTGGAAGTTATATAACAAGGTATAAAAATTGTCTAAGTTTAATACTAACTTGTAAATCCAGATATTCTCTGATTTGTGAGTTTTCTGAGATAAGGTATCGGTTGTCTATTTCTGTTGAAGATGTATGGGTATAGTATGGCTTCAAGTGAAGAGAAACGTAAAGTAGGGAAAAGAAACAGGAAAGTTTTGCAATAATAGAAGTGAGATAATGAAGAGCACTTGGATAAGGCTTATTGTGTTTTTGCTTAGTAATGAGCAATTTTTCTATTTAATTTCTGATTCATTTATACTTGTGTAGCTCATTTGAAATATAGCCATGGATAGATCAGCATTGTTAAATTTAAACAAGATCTCTTAAAAAGGAATTATCAATCAATTAATATTTATTAAGCATCTACTATATGCCAGGCATTGTACTAAGCACTATGGATAAAAAAGGAATTGGCATAGCTCATTTAGGAGGCTCAGCAATATAGCAGGGTTTGATATAATGTGAGTGATATTATATGCAGATAGGAGTATTTGGAGGGCCTCAATGTATATTGAGAATTTCTATTCCATATGAACTCTTTGCTGGATGATGTTTTAAAACATCTTCCATGGCACTGATAAACACCTTTGACATCTCTTATGCTTTTCTTTAGATGAATAATTACAGAATCATCAGACATTTGCACAGCTGCTACAGCCTTCAAAAATATTAGATTTTCTCATATGCCTGTGAGATACCTTGTTGCAGAAGGACCTGTAAAATGAACTTTTTCTTTACTGAATCAATTTATTTTTACAGTTAAAAATAATAAAAAATGTTTTGAATCAGTTTTACCACTGAAAATATGTGGTCTACCATGAGATATCATATGTGAAAACCTGCCTATTTTTCTCTCATGTCTCCATTAAGGATGCACTTGATATGTATGTAGATTATACTCATGAATACTGCTCATATAGGACATATAAGAAAAGTAGTCATATAGGACATTTAATATTGGTATATTGTCAAGCCCCTTTTCTAGTTCTTGGGGTAAGGACAGGAATAGGAAATAAACCTGTGATTTCACTAGTGTATGTTACTCTAGGGTAAGGAAACTCCTCAAATGCAGTTCTCCCTAGCATTGACACCAGCTCTCTAATATATTACATAGCCTCTTTTTATGTGTGTCAAGTTCTTTAAAAAAAAATGTAAGTCTTTTTTGGTATTTTTACCTCTTTCAGAACTACTAAAAACCAATGTTTCTACTCCCTACAAATTGTGTTGCCTCCAGCAAGGATTTCCTTTGTATCTATGTCATTTTTGGTTTATTTGGTGTTTTTTTTTTTCCAGTGCCATTTCTATTTTATAATGCAGCAGAGTGGATACTGTGATGTGGATCCACTGTACTTAATGGAGAAAAGATGAAATGAGTTTTACAGGTTGATTCAATTTTCTATCTGTTATCCTTCCAATTTCATTCTTAAATAATAATAATAACAAAAACATTAGCTAGTGTTTACATACATCCCTAAGGCTTAGAAAGTACTTTAGATGTGTTATCTCATTTGGTTTTCCCAACAATCCTATGAGGTAGTTTCACATTTTAAGTGTTTCCTATTTTACATGTGAGGAAACTGAGATCAAGAGAAGTTAAATGACTTGCTCAGAGTCACACAGCTAAAAAAAAAAAATTAGCTGAGGTAGGATTTGAACTCAGGTCTTCCTGGCTCCAAATCCATCACTCTATTTACTGTGCCATCCCTACAATACCCTTTTTTTTTAAGCAATTGGGGTTAAGTAACTTGCTCAAGGTTACACGGCTAGTCATTATTTATGTGTGGGTGCTCATTTTCTGAGGCCGGATTTGATCTCGGGTCATCCCAACTCCGAGGCCGGCGCTCTTACTCACTGTGCCACCTAGCCGCCCCTACAATGCCCTTTTGATCATTTAGCTTAATTGCCAGACTTTGTTCCTTGACTTTTCTTAATCCTTGTTTGATAAAAGAATACAGTTCATGATCTTCTCCCATCTTTCTCTGTAAGATTTTAAACATTTTGATTCCCCTACACTTTTGTAGAGTCTAGTGCAAGTTGATTTTTAAAAAAAGATCACTGCCGCTCTTTACTGAAAAGCAGTCTTTGTGACTATTAAAGATTTTCAGGATTAAAAAAAAAAAATCTAGCTGGCGCAGTGAGTAAGAGCACAGGCCCCAGAGTTGGGATGACCCGGGATCAGATCCGGCCTCAGAAAATGAGCACCCACACATAAATAATGACTGGCTTGTAACCTTGAGCAAGTTACTTAACCCCAATTGCTTTAAAAAAAAAATCTATCTACTTGTGGGTATAGGTGTCAGGAAGGAGCACAGAAAAAAGTCACTCTTCTAAGATAAACATTTTCCTAATTAGAAGATTGTCAGTCCTTTTCTATGGTGTTAAGAACTTGGTACCAGACTTCACCACAAGATGGCGAACAATTGCATTCTGAAAATGTTTTAAGGATGCAAAATACAACTCTACTATTCATGTGATTTACTCAACTATACCTGTCTGTACACGTGTTTTGTATATCGTGTCCTTGGATTGTCCAATTCCCAAACAATGTTCATAGTTTGAATACATTTCATCTATTAATAATATAATGGCAATATGGTACAATGGAAAGAGTCAGAGTAAAAAGCCTAGGCTTTAAATCTGTTTGTCTGTGAAACCCTAAGTAACTTATTTGTCCTCTCTCTGCCAGTGTTTTCTCCTTGGAAATAAGAGAATAACATAATTCTCTAATAAGTAATAACATAATGTAGTAATATCATAATCATACTTCACACTTCTATAGGTTTTACTTCAGGTTTATACTGTACTTTCTCAGGATGCCAACCCACAGACTTGTGGGGAAAGCGCTTTCCTAAGGTAAGTTGTTATTTTTATTATCATTATATTGTTGTTGTTACCACTGTTATTGTTATTAAAATTTTATAAACATTATTGTATGATCCTCTCCCCACAGCTAGCTTTGAAAATTGTCAGAGGCCTGAGGCCATGCATGTCTTTGCTGTTGTTATTCAGGAGTATCTGACTTTGTGACCCTGTGGACCATAACATACCAATTCTGTCCATGGGGTTTTCTTGGCAAAGATTCTGGAGTGGTTTGCCATTCTCTAGAAGGAACATAGTAAATTAATTTTTAAAAAATATAAGGTTTCTAATTATTGCTAATTAGAAACTAGTAAAGACTCAGTCTGCAGTTGACCAGTCACCAGAGGGGACTGATAACCAATACAAGTGGCTGAGAGATCTATCTTAGCTGAATAATTTCATTTAAGTGCTTAAGGAAAGTAAATTTCAGAACAGTTTTGGAAACTGTTTAGTCCCTAAGAAGTAGCCTCTTAGACAAGGGATACTCAACAGAGTTTTAAACAGCTCTGTGGTGGGGTTTTAATTGTAGTTGAATAAAAGGAGGAATGTTATTTAAAAACAACAACAACAAAAACATGTAAGGAAGAGTTATTTATCTTCTTTGTCTAGGGACATCAAGAGAGAATCCCTATTTTGGATTCCTCTTACTAGGCTCATGGGCTCTAAATCCTACTAGATCAAGAGAAGCTATGTTAGGAATATCCTAATTAATGTCAAGGGTCCTGGCTATTAAATAGTGGTACTGGTAGAGGGTACTGTGACCACTAATTGAAACTAAAAGACTCCATCTGGAGAACATGAGAAGCCACTCAAAGAAAGTAATTGTACTTAGTAAGATTATTCAAAATAGCTCAAGGCTCACAGTAACCTGAAGTAGTTATTAACCTAATCTTTTCATAGATAACTGAGGGCTATGGCTTGCTTCAGCAGTTCCAAAGGCATATATGCTCTCAGAACTTAGGCATTTTTCAAAATCAGCAAAGGAAGAGAGACTGTTCACATATACATATATAGGTATATATATTAATATTTCAATAGAGCCTCAACAATCTAAAGGACAAGGAAGATACTTAGGCTAGATGCTTGATGCTATAAAAAGACATATAACCCTTACTATCTACATATAGTAGATGAGTAATTTTAATGTCTTATTACATATGGATAGATAAATGAAATATTTGGTTTTAATAAGCTTAGAGGATTTAAATGCTAATGTAGGAGAAATAACATATCAATGCCTAGTATCTGTACCAACCGTAATAAAATTTTGCCATTAAAATGGAAAATAATTAGCATACATACTATGTAAATTATTATTAGGAGGTTTTAGACCTTTAGGAACATGTTGTGATATTGCTACTATCCATTTTAACATTTTTATTTGTAATTATTGAATGAGAGAAGATAAATGGATCAAAGTTTTCAATGAAAATATTTGCCAAAGGAACTATTCCTTACTCTCATCAGCATCCTAATATTACTGCTACCAAACCTCTGACTAGTTGCATAAAGGCTTTTGTTTCCAAGGAAACTACTGACATCAGTAGAATCTAATGAATATAAAAAGGAACTATGGCTTGTAATTTATACCTGAGTAAAAAACATATAAATCCACCTATGAAAGCACATGGAAGGAAAAATCCATAAACTTATATTGAGTTAACTTCTTCATTTGTTATCTGCCACTATATATTTACATTATCACATATATGTATATTTGTAATCATCACCTGATTTTAAATAAAAAAAACTTGATATACTTGTAGACCCACAGATATAGGAAAATTAGTAAATCAATTCTTTTTAAATAAGGAAAAATTTTTTAAAGATAATTTTCTTCCCTCACTCTTAAAAATCAACACAATTTATGGTTGAGGTTTCACAAGATGGAGACATCAGGTAAAAAATCATTTATTATCCACTTACTATGTAGAATTTAATCTTCCCTAAAAGCTTATATAGAATTATTGCTGAGAATTAGCTTTATACTTCTGAAGCAATTTCTCCTCCTCTTCTAATGAATGAATTTCCCAAGTAAGCATGTGAGATAGTTTTACTTAGGATGAAAATAATTTGTTACTAAATCCAGAAAATTCTTAGTTATATGTTAACATAGAGAACAGTGCCGTGGATTTTTTAAAGGACATAATACAATTATTCTTATTATTTGGATTCAAAATGGATTTTGGATTTTGGGGGCAATATTGTCAATGCTAATATTTTAACTAATATTTTTAAAATCTTGAGTAATTTTGTGTAACTACAAAATGATGATGGGTGAAGATGGTCAAGAAAACACCTGTATGACCCTGGGCAATGAATTTAATTTTCCTTAGCTTCAGGTCCCTCAGATGTAAAATTGGGAAGATAAACTATATGGCCTCTGAAGTCCCTTCTTAATCTAAATTTTACAATTTTATGATCTATTTGGGACTCTTCTTTTTAACTCACACAAGTTTAGTTTGTTGGTTGGCTTTAGGTGATAATATTGTTCAATATCCTCCTCTATAAATATTGTCAACTTCAAATTTTCATTCTTAGCAATAGAAAATTTTATTAGACATTATTTATCCTCCATTTAATTTTGCAATCTGGAATCAATATTGAAATAATACAATAGAAACCAGAGATTTTTTTATTGCCTCACCTGTTAGATGTATGACTTGGTTTTTACTGAGTCCACACTACTCTAATAATAGTAGAGCTGTGGGACCTTGTGAAATAATTTCAATGCCCTGGACCTGTTTTCTCAGCAATAAATAAGGGCACTAGATTAGATGGTATCTCAGCTTTCTTCCCTCTCTAACATTTTCATTCTCTGAATCCCAAGTGAAGTCATACTGTAGGGGCATCTGAGAACATGGGTTCAGAACCTCACTCTGCTTCTTATCAGCTCTGTGACTCCTGGCAAAACCCTTCAACTCTCATGCCTTAGTTTTCTCATCTGTAAAACAAGGTCATTTGACTGAAAAAGGGTTTCTTAACCTGGGTCCAGGTATCCCATAGTGCTTCATGGATAGGTTTTATGGGATCCATGGACCTGGACCAGAAAAACAACATCTTCATTTCAATATAATTGTTCCTTTATAACTCTGTGGTTTGCTTTTATTTTATTCATTTAAAAACATTGTGAGAAGGGGTCAATAGGCTTCACCAGACTGTCAAAGAGGCTAAAGATACAAAAACAGGTTAAGAACTCCTGACCATGACAGTCCTTGTTTGTCTCTAAGATTAAAGATTTTAAGTTTCAGTCAGGGAGAATATGAATTACTTTTGAAATTTAAATTCTAACAATAATTGTACTATTGCCCATTTTCTGGTGACTTGAATATAGTGAATCCTTAAGCAATATTTGTTGAGAAGATGAATGGATATCAATGGAGAATATCAACAAAAAAGTAGGAGATTTTGATTAAAAAAATAAGCAATTCTGGAAAGAGGTATGATAAAGATACAGAGTGATACTGATAGCTACTGATACAGAGTGAAAAGAGTAAGACCAGGCAGCTTATATAATAACAGCAATATCATAAAGATACAAATTAATAACTGTTAGCTATAAGAACAAGCTGTCAAAAAAGTCATAAGTTTATATAATGTATTAAGGGCAATACTGAAGGCCAATTAGTTAAACTATATGGATTTTGTTGTGTGACATGCCTTGAAGTCATCTGTTTCCTATAATGAGATCATTTCAGATCAAAGAGCGTGCATTTCTGACCAAATCTTAATATCTAAAAAGTACTGAGGAAAGCATGGATAACTGAAATGCCTAGATAGTTGAAAAGAAAACCACAACACACAAGATGTAGGCCATGAATGTCAACCTTCACAGAATAACAAAATTTCAGAGTTGGAGATATTCTGGTAGCCATCTAGCCCAACCCATTCCTGGAGGGAAAATCCTTCTACAACATGTCCAACAAATGGTAGGCCAGCCAACCCATTCATGATTCATGAATCCCAGTCAGGGGAAACCATTACCTTCTGGGTCAGCCTGTTTCCATTTTTGATAGCTCCATTAGAAATATGTCTTTGTATGATGCTTAAATTTGCCTATTTGCAAATTCCATCATTTGCTCCTAATTTTTCCCTCTGGGGCTATCAGAATAAACCCACTCTTTCATGTGACAGCTCTTTAAATACTTGAAGATGGCTATCATGTACTCCCTAAGACTTCTCATCTTATGTCTAAACATTCCAAAGTTCCTCAACTAATCCACTAAGAGAATTGTCTCAATGTCCAGACAATCTGTTCTTTCTAAAATGTGACTTTTGGAACTTAACAAGATAACCCATAGTGGTGTGACCATTCCAAAGTACATCAGGACTCTCACCTCTTTATTCTTCTAATCTCTGACTCTATAAATGCAAGTTAATATCACATTAAGTTTTTTTGAATGACATGGTCAGTTCATATTAAGATTGTAGATTAAAACACAAAATTCCAAGCCTCACTATTGTCTTGCAAATAATTCATTGCTTTTTGAACCTAAATATATTCTGTATTTATAACTCTTATTTTACTCAATTCATTGTTCTAACACATAAAGATTTTGTGCCTCCCAATTTGCCTCCTGTGTTAAACTAGCCTTCCCAGTTTTGTGTCATTTACAAATTTGAAAAGCATTCTATGTGTTTATTAATCAAATATTTATTACATGCTTATTGTATACTAGACATTGTACTAAGTGATGCTGAAACAAGTCACTAGCAACAAAATTCATCCTTATATGTGATGTAAAGGAAGAAGGTCACATTATAACTGAGAACACATATACCAAATATAGATTAGATGGAATATAATCTCAGAGGAGACAGTAATAGTATCTATGGGGACCAGGCTTCTAGCAAATGATGGGATTTGAAGTGAGGGCTGAAGGAATCTATGGAAGTGAAGAGGCTGACATGAGAAGCAAAAAATATTCTGGAAATGTAGAGAGCCAGTCAAAAGGTATGGATTTGAAAGATTGGACTACTGTATGTCAGTTACATCAAGTGTTAATAGATTATGTAGAGGGTAGAAGACCAGAAAAGATGGGGAGGGACAAGGTTGTGTGGAGCTTTAAAAGCCAGAGAATTTTACATTTGATCCTGGATTTAATAGTCACTGAAGTTAACTGAACGGGGATAAAGCATTGGTTATGTCAGGGTCAGACGTGAACTAAAAATAAACAAAACACTCACACACACACACACACACACACACACACACACACACACACAAATAAATCTTTGGCAGATTGGGGGATGGACTGGAAGAGAGAAAGACTTGAGTCAAGGAGATAAACCACAAGGCTATTTTAATAGCCCAGGCAAGAAGTAATAATATCTTAAATTATTCTGAATATGTGATAACCCTACTTAAGACCCCATACAGTTGTCAGTGGCTTGTCATGTCAAATTTTGATCTCTACAAGATCATCCACTATAATTTTTTCTCTTTGCCTCTCATTTTATGTTCCTTCTTTTTTAGCATGAGTCATCAACCTCCTACTCTAGACTTTCTTCCATAATGTGCCATAATGACACTGGTATTCCCCTTTTTCAAGATCCTCCTAAGACTCCATTTCATGCAAGCACCTTTTTCTGCATGAGTGCTCAGAATGAGGACTCTATTTCAAAAAAGGTCTGTTTAGTCATTGGAACTTCCCAAATCTTTTTAAACTTCAGAATTATTATATTTTACATTAGTGATTCAAGATCAGATAACAATTTATCCCAACACAAGGGAGAAAGGTTATGATTTAAACAAATAGATTTTGGAATTTTTATGGCTTGAACTTTTAGGAGCGTAAAGCTTATAACAAATGAATGAGTACATTTGCTTGTCTTTTTTTAGTTTTATTCAGAAGGTGAATAGCATTTTGTTTATTCCTCACTTCCAAAATCTATTTGTTTAAATCATCTCTTTATAACTGGGATGAGGATAAAAATCAAACCAAATTGAAAAAAGAGCCTTTAAAAAGTGATTCTTCAGTGGTCAAATGTTGATAGATGTACTTACAGAATGTCCTCTGTCACTTAATCCTAAATTTTTAGCTCTAAGAAGTTTAGATATATAAGTTTTTTGATGTTTAAAAAGATTTGGAAAGTTCAAACATAAATTTTTATTAATAACTACTAATGGCCTATCATTGAAAAAGGGCCTTGTTACCTAAGTAACAATTATCTTGTTTATCTAAAATACTAGTAGAGGATAATTTGTGCACTTGCTATCCCCATTAGGATCACATTAGGACTTTAACAGTTAGTTAGTTTCAATATTTGCATTAACAAGACAGTTTGGTAAGTTGAGTGTTGAAGGTACACCTAGGGAGGTGTTCTATGATCCAAGATGAGTTTATTAGAAAAACACATTTCATATCCCTGTGCCATTTATCAAGAATCATTCATGATTAATAAAACATTTAATGGCTAATCCTGACAGTTACGCTACTGGGTATTATAATAAAAGATAGACAAATGTAAATGAAAAGGATTCTACAACAGGCAATACCATTAAGACTTGATTGAGGGGGTGGCTAGGTGGTGCAGCTAGTAGAGCGCAGACCCTGGAGTCAGAAGGACCTAGCCATGTGACTTTGGGCAAGTTCCTTAACCCCAATTGCCTTCCAAAAAAGCAAAAAAAAAAAAAGAAAAAACTTGATTGATTTCTATTGCTCCTCAGTCAAGGAACATGTCTAAGTTGTTCAAGGGGTGCAGAAATCTATCCTTGACTACGATTTTATTGTACATTATTAACAGGACACTAACTTTGAGTAATGCACGATTATATCTTATAGCTCTATAATCAATAAAAATCAACAGAATGACAGAATGAAAAGATGAGTACAACTCAGCTTAAACTATTTTGGTCAGAGGAAAGAAAATATTTCTTCAAGCAAGATGGCAATATTTTTCATCTACTGGTAACTATATAAAATAAAAATTAGATACTACTAAATGTAATGGTAATGTAATTTGAATTTGAAGACCCCTTTTTGTACTGTCAAGTAAGCAGGTACTTAGCACCTTATTTCAAGTTAAGGGAAGGTAGCAGGTACCTAGCACTTAGTAATTGATCAAGCCTCTGTTGGGGAAACAGAAGGTATGAACTCCTATCTCCTATTACTAATATAACAGGAAGGGGGTGGCTGAAACAGGAAGCTAATGCTGTATGTATATAAGGAAAAGCCCCAGGAAGGGACAGTCAGAATTTCTTGGGACCAGCATCTGGAGGCAGAGCAGCTGCAGAAGAGAAATGAGAATCAAGAACTGAGTCAGAATTTCCTGAGAACTTGTGGTGGCAGAGCTTCTGAAGAGGAGCCCAGGAGGCTGAAGAGGAGCCCAGGAGCCCAAGAGGACAGGAGCCTAGGAACCCCCCTCTCCCACCCGCCACCCACTGCTACACCAGGATGGATAAGGTGATTCTGATTTTTTGAACAAGATGCAGAAGACTGAGGAAACATGACCTGAATGCTAAGACTTTGTTTGTGGCTTGGTTCATCCTTGAATTCCCAAGAACAAAAATTGTGAAGGATTTGAGATGGATTGGACCCTGAGAACTTCAGTGTGGAGCAGGACCTACCCAGAGAGCTGGACAGGGAACTGAGAGCTGTCTGCCTTTGAATCCAGGTGACTATTTGGTGGATTCAGGTAGGACTTGCTTGCCTTGAGTCAAGATGAAAAGACCTCTCCTTGGGTACTGAGTAGTGATGAAATTGTAGTTTACTAGTGACCTAGGGGTAGAGGGCCTATGTATTTTCTAGTGATTATACTTAGTGATTAATGATACGTAGTAATTGATTGCTGAATAAGTGACTAAATGAGATAATTTAGTGTGCCCTATGAGTGGAAGACTTTGACTATTGTACTTTGAGATGATTGTTCTTTGTTCAAAACTTGTGGCCACTATGGTGGAAACTATGTGGCCATTTTACTGATAAGCTGTTGTGAATACTAGATTGTGATTTTCTGTGATAAGTTGTAATATCGTGAATACTTTACCTTGATTTTTGTGAATATTTTGCTCTGATTTGTTATGAAATAAATAGAGTATTCACTATACTGTGTAATTAGAACCTTATAAGCTGTTTACTGTAGCATTCTTCTGGAAAGCTGCCCGATCATGGCATTATACTGAACCATTAAAAAGAAGTTCATTCTAAAAATTATTAGCTGGTGTGAAGTGGACATCAGAATTACTGAAATTCTATCACTAACACACAGACAACTGATAATTTTCTTATGGCATTTATTTTTTTACGTTTTTCAGGAATGAGGAGGGTAGCTAAGTATTTCATTTAGGCAAAATCTGGATACCCCAATACTTATAATTTTTCTAAAACATTTCTCCTCATATCTTTACTATACATATTTATATCACAATAAAGCAGTTTTTCTGTCAAGTAAAGAATTATTATCTCAAGAAAGAATAAAATGGGGGTGGCTAAGTGGCGCAGTGAGTAGAGCGTCATCCCTGGAGTCAGAAGGACCTGAGTTTGGATCCGGCCTCAGACACTTAATGCACACACAAACAAAAATCTAGCCCTGTGACCTTGGGCAAGTTACTTAACCCCAACTGCCCTCCAAAAAAAAAAGAAAGAAAGAATAAAATGAAATGTAGATACCTCAATAAAAACATAAAGTAAGCGATAATAAGAATGAAAGGATTATGACACCCTTTGTCAATATTATCAAGGTAAAGTATATCTGATCAAGTAGTTAATGTCTTCAGAAATAGGATTGATATGAATATTCTACTAATTACAGAGCATACCTGGGCTTTACTACTATACCTTCCATAGTTAAGCATATTAGTGAAATGTAAGAGTTTATCAAAAATATTTTAAAGGGTTTTGTACTAAAAGTAAAAGGAATGTGTTGAATCTGTCTTTTATCTACACTGTGATGATTCTAAAATAGAAACAGCCAGAATCCAATCAAATTAATACAAAACTAGAACTGTGTTTCACTATAAAACAAGCAAAGTGATTTTTTTGAATTCTGAAGTTAATGTCCCCATCTCTATTAGTGGAAATAGCTTTATCAGAAGGTGTTTCAGACACCAAATTTTTTTCTTTTATCATGTCTGAAGTTTATTTCACTTGGCATGCCTGAGGCACAGAAAAGCAGCACAGGGGAAAGCGCAAATGATCTCATTTCTAAGTTAATCACTGAGAAATATCAGATAAGTTTTGAATTTTTAAGTTTAACCCATTTTAAAGAAAAGATAAAATACATTTTAAAAAGGAATTTTACTGGTATAAGGAACTCCTAGATGTGGAAATTTCCTCTATCAATGGAGATCAGAACCTTCTCTGCAATTTACAGAATTTGTTAGAACAATGAAAGGTTCAGTGACTTGCCCATGGTCACACAGCCAATGTGTCAGAGGTGGGACACAAACCAAGTTATATTAGATCTGAGACTTGATGATTTCAATCTACTATGGCAGAATGCCTCTTATAAGGGCAGGGAAAAATGTTATTGTTATAGCCATAATTTTACACTATAGCTTAGTTAAATAGTTGGTACAGTATCTGGAAAATCACAAAAACCAATTCCTACCTTTGGGGCTCTGGCATGTTTCCCACATCTGGCATCCTTGACAAGGCTGAGATCTAAGAGCTCAGTCTCCTGAAAGACAAAAGAGCAATTTGTAAGCATCTACAGAAGGAAAAATGCTTTAACACTTAAAAAAATAGTATCTTGATAACTGTATGAAAATCATTCTGTTTTCTGAGTATTTTTTTTCCTTTTTGTCTCTTTACTTTCTTACATAAGACTGCATGTCCACGACTTATGAACTCCAGACTGTTTTGCAGACTAAATGATTTTTTCAATATAAAGTCCACTGTTTTTGTCCCATACAGATAACCCATCAGTTACCACCTTATTGCCAAAATCCAATGATCTTTTCTACAGCACTCTCATTAGCCCTATACAAGCACTTAAGCTTAAAGTTAGAGAGCTGGTCACTTAACTATTTTCTCCTTCCTGGGTTCTCCATATTTTTCCCTTAGCCTCTCACAATTCTCTCTCTCTCTCTCTCTCTCTCTCTCTCTCTCTCTCTCTCTCTCTCTCTCTCTGTCTGTCTTTGTCACACACATACATTCAAGCCTTCTTGACTCCAAGTCCAGTGCTTTGTCCACTGTGCCACCTAGTTACACTTATTATTTACTTGGATTAGACACTTGGACCTCAAATTCAATATATTCAGAACTGATCTTATCTTTCCTATAAACCTGTTCCTCCTTTTGACTTCATTACCTCTGTCACTGATACCAACATTCATTCAATCTCCTGCCTTCCAAATGTTGGAGTTGACACTGATTCTCCTTCTATACTAACATGCCAAAACTCAATTGATACCCAATTCACAATATCCTTTGTATCCATCCTTTCCTTTCCAGTTCTTCTGTCACTAACTAGTGCAGCCCATCACTGCCAGGCACTTAGCTTCCCAATTTTCATTCCCTACCTCCTCCATTTATCCATCAACATCACTACCACATTAATCTTCCTACTGTGAAAATATGGGTATGATACTCCCCTACTCAAAACCCTTCAAAGACTTCCTATTGTCTATCAGTTGATCACTCAGCATTTATTAAGGGCCTACTATGTGCCAGATATTGTGCTGAGTTTTAGGGACACAAAGTAAGGCAAAAGACCTTTCCTATCATTGAGAAATTCTAATGGGAGAGACAACAAACAAATGAATACATACAAACATGGGCAACTAGGTAGTGCAGTGGATAGAGCACCAGGCCTGGAATCTGGAAGACTCATCCTCATGAGTTCAAATCTAACCTCTGACACTTACTAGCTCAGAGACCCTGGGCAAGTCACTTAAACGGGTTTGTCTTGGTTTCCTCATCTGAAAAAATAAAGTGGAGAAGGAAATGGCAAACCATTCCAGTATCTTTGCCAAGGAAACCCCAAAAGAGGTCACAACGTGTAAGATATCACTGAAATAACTCAATAACAAAATGTACAAATGTGATTTTTTTTTTACTTTTTTGGGGAGAGGAGGAGGGCAATTGGTTTTAAGTGACTTGCCCAAGGTCACACGGCTAGTTTTTGTGGGCTAGTTTTTGTGTTAAGTGTCTGAGGCCGCATTTGAACTCAGGTCCTCCTAACTCCAAGGCCGATGTTCTATTCACTGCGCCACCTAGCTGCCCCTTATGATATTTTTTAAATGAAATGATTAATAGAGGGAGGCACTAGCATTAAGAAGGATTGAGCAAATCTTCCTGTAGAAGGTGGGATTTTAGTTGGTTCTTAAAGGAAAGCCAAAATGAAGCCAAAAGGCAAAGAGGGAGAGCATTTCAGGTATGGGAGAAAGTCATAGAAAATGGAATTTAAATTACTTCTTAGACCTAGCATTAAAGACTCATCACAATCTTATACCATTAAATGTATGTTATACGGCTTCTCTTTATATACCTATGCTTCAATCAACTTGTACTACCTCAATATCCCCTTTATATCTACAATACCCTTTGACTTTCACTCCCATGTAACCTGATAAAACAGAGGTCCTGACCCTGCAGAACTCAGGATATAACCCTGGTGGTGAATCCACCAATGCAGATTTTGCCTGAAAGTACTGATCTCCTAACTACAAAAAAGACAATATAAATATATAGTAAATTTTACAGAGAATGATTATTTAAATGAGGATTATATTACCTACTAATTAGTAGCTAAGTTTTATAGTGACTAGTAAAGAAAATTCATATGGGCTAAACAAGCACTACAGTATCAAACAGTTTCTATTTTACTTCCATTTTCATAGACACAAAGGATTCATGATGCTTTCAGAGCACTAGAACTTAGGGGAGTTATTATGTAAATATTTTATTGGTGATAACCATAAGGAAGACACTGAAAACTCACTGTACGGTATTATGGGACAGCACTCCTAAAGAAGACATTGTGGCACAGAAAAGATCCAGGCAGGGAAGCTATTTTTGTATTCTGTGTGTAGGGGATGAAAATATTCTCCCCAAAATGAATTTCTATACAACAGCCCTTCCTATATGACTTGACCATATGGAGTAGAGAATCAGACATAATGTTACAAGCGATAAAGTCATTATGTCTCTATAAAACACATTTTATTTGTATTTTTCCTTTATTTCTATCACACTAGCAATGTGTTTGCATTATGATAGTTAAAAAGATGAGGACAGTGATGTTTTTAACTTTTAAAAGTCCATCCCTTTTTTTAGTCAAAGAAATTCTCATTTACCATTTTAAGTCATTCTATTTTTGTCACAGACACCACTATACTTCTAGTCACCTAGGTTCATAACCTCAAAGTCGTCCTTAACTCCTCCCTTTCTCTCACTGTTGTGCCCCACCCTGATTCAGTCAGTTGCCAAATTAATTTCATCTCCACAGCATCTCTGGAATTCATCTCCTCTCTAGTCATATGATTACTACTCAAGCTATGGCCCCCTCTTTCATGCCCATCATGATCAAAGTAGCATTCCCAAACCATAGGTATGACCAGTGGCAGCTCTCTGCTCAGTAAAATCCTATTTATTCTCTATTGACTCTAGGATTAAAAACAAAAAAATGGAAACAAAAAGAAAACAAACAAAAAACCTTTTAGTTTTGCTTTTAAATCTCTTTATAACCAGAATTATACCTATCTTTCCAGTCTTAATATATATTAACCCCTCCACAAACACTGTAGACCAGCCAAATTGGACTTTACTGATTTTCCTTACACATAACATTTCATTTCCCATTTTTCTGCCTTTAAACATTTTTAAGTCATTTTCCAGCTGGGTCTGATTCTTTGTGACTCCTTTTGGGGTTTTCTTGGCAAAAATACTGGAATGGTTTGTTATTTCCTTCTCCAGTTTATTTTAGAGATGTAGAACTGAGGCAAACTGTTAAGTGATTTGCCCAGGGTCACAGAGCTAGTAAGTGTCTGAGGTTGAATTTGAACTCTAGAAAACAAGTCTTCCTGACTTCAGGTCCAGCACCCTATCTATACTACACCTCCCAGTTGCCTGCCTTTAAACATTCTATCCTCTTTGTCTATAATGCATTCCCTTCTCACCTCACCTCTTTGAAACCCTGACTCCTTCATACATGCAGTCCAGCTCAAATACTAACTCTTTCTTCCTTCCCCATCTGCCAGTGCCTCCAACTTTACAAATACCTTGTATTTAGTTTGCATTCAGATGCATACCCTCTCTCCCTCTATAGACTGTAAGCTCCTTTTATAGGGCAGGGTCTTTTTTTTTATTTTTGCCTTTTGTACCCTCACTACCTTGTAGAGTGCCTCTCTCATAGAAGGTGTTTAATAAATGTGTATTGATTGATTTAAGGAAATTGGGAGATGTTACTTCAGATGACAAGAAGGAAGGATATCTAAATTTATAGTATATGGGGAAATGATAAATATTAACATGGCAGTATTGACATCTGTTGAGAATTTAAGAAGGTGCCTAGACTTGAAGATTTTTTAAAATTCAGGATAAATTATTAAAACTATAAGAATAGTAAATACAGCTAGCACTAGATATCACTTTCCTATAACCAGATTCCATTATGTTAGGACATCCGGTGTGAGAAATTAAAACTTTTAGAGGCACATTACAACTTTCAGTTAAAGAGAGGCAGAAATGGAAACATTAGTTGGTTAAGAAGATGATATCAGATAATAGGATTTGGAGATAGATAGATAGATAGATAGATAGATAGATAGATAGATAGATAGATGCATGCATATACACACATGTGTGTTTGTGTATATATATATATATATATATATATATACATGATATAAAAATAGGGGCCACCTGACCAGTGATGGAGTAAATTTAATCAGGATTGGTAAAATTATAGAGGGTAGCCCTTAATGTTTTAAATTTTAATTAGTTAAAAACTGCACTAAGACATGGGGACACATATTATTTGTCTGGAGACTTGAAGACCTAGAACTCTACCTCTGTGACAGGATTTTTCACATGTAATATCTTCCTAATGGACTTCACTTTCTTGATAAGTGAAATGAGAAGATTGGATAAAGATTTTACTCCACCCTGCTGTTATTAAAACTACATAAATTTACCAATTTTCTTTAGAATGTAGGACAGTGATCTTGCTTTCTATTCTGGAAACCTATCTCAAAGTTATGGTTTTTAGCCACACAGAAAGGAAATCAGTGATCTCTAAGAGTCAGCATGGGTTCCTTCACCACCATCCTGATCATTATCTCCCTAGAACCCTGATGGATACAATCCAAGACCTTGAACCCCATAGTTTTTGGAATAGCAGTGTTTCCAGCTCAGTGCCAGAGACATCATGCTGGGAAGCAATCCTTCTAGAGAACTAATTATTCCTGCAGATGTTATAAGATAGATCTAACAAAGACCCGGAAAAGAACATTATTGTAACTAGAGTCTTTTGCACTGTCAAATGATTCAATATTTGAAACATATCATCATGTTAGTGGAAATGACCTTAAAGAAAAAGTCTTATCATCTGCTTTCCTGCTACAACTTAAGGATCACGGAACCTTTCCATATGCCTTTCTCTGAAACCTTCCATATATGTTGTCTCTATCATTAGAATATCTATTCCTAGAGAGCTGGAACTATCTTACTTTTCTATTTATATCACCAGCACTTAGTACCATGTTTTGAACATAGTAAGCACTTAATAAATACTTCATTCATTCATTCATTCATTCATTCATTCATTCAGTAGTGACATACCCAAAACAATTCAGGCTAAATAAAGGGAAGAATAACATTTTATGACTTTTTTATATATGCTAGTTCTTTCCTCCCACACGTCAGGAAAATAGATAAATAAGTATGTTTTACCATAAGTTTCTTTTTATTCTTATTGGGATTGAGTGATGAAAAAAATTAATTTAGGATTTTGGCTATATAGACAGATAAGCATACGTATATACATACATGTATATATATATATATATATATATATTTCTTAAATTCAAAAGCTTAGGAGAAGCTTAAATATTCACCTATGCTTATTATTCAGTAGAAATACTTCAATCCATCAGCTACAAACATACTGTGGAACAGATGAGCCATGAAATCCACTTTAAGCTTAGGAAAAAGAACAATTTGAAATTCTGTCCCTTTTCTGAATACAAATTCCCATACATTGTTATTGAAATCTATTATTCCCATGATATAATAATATGCCTTAATTTCACACAATATATAATCACACAATTATAAACATTTTCAGAGAATATATTAATATATGTATGTGTGAATATATATTTATGATTTCATAGATGATATATTTGTGAATTTTTTCAACTTTGCTATAGGACAAGTCTAAGTTTTAAATAAAAGCTATTAATTGCAAAACTCCTGCAAGACTCCTTATGTCAAACCAATTCTGCTACAACAGTCTTTAATGACAGGGCTTTAGTTGGGAATGAATGACATAGAATGTGTTTGATTCCTTTTTTGGAAAAATTTTAATTTTCATTTTGTTTCTTTGGGTGAGTGAAAAACACTTCAAAATACCATTGCAATGATATTTTTACACATTCTCCATGCAAGAAACTTCCTTTCTTAATGTTTTTTCCCCTCTCAGATTCACCTTTTCACTTACTTTGGAACTCTGTATCTGCCCTCAAGACCATTAAAGAAGGGGAAATATAGTGGTTTCAGATGATACCATGGAGTGGAAAGTACAAGAAAAAGAGAAGAAATCTAGTCAAAGTTAGTTAGCCTCTCCATGATTCAGTTTTCATATCTGTAAATTTGGACGTCTGTCTGTGTGTCTGTGTGTTTAATTCATGAATTATAGGATGTGAGAAATGGGAAAGATCTCAAAAACCAACTAGTGTAACTCAAAACAAGAATTCCCTGCACACACACACACACACACACACACACACACACACACACACACACACACGTAAAACAAAACCAGAAAAAAAGGAAGCAATCAACCATAAGTCAGTTAAAAAGAAGAAAGCCAAATGTTTGGAGAGGAGCTCCCTCAGGAGCTGTAGGAAATTTGGGAATGCCAGATTACATAGGCTCCTGTTTGAGTTTTCAACTCTGCCAATACACTAAATCAATCAATAAATGGTTGTTGCCCTTCATCCTTGGAGAGGACTAAAATGACATCACTATGCTAGAGTCAAGTTTCAATGTGTCTGACCATGGCTGATCAGATCAATATGAGCTTGAAATGCTCTACCACAAATAGTGTGTGTGAATATTTGGGGTAGATACTCCAAATTTGCACATCCTGCATTTCCTCTGAGCTGTCTCAATTCTGCTTGCTCATAGAGCACAGAACCTTCTCTGATGTAGGCATGCAATGCTGAGAAGTCCTGTACCAGTGTCTCCTATGTCACACAATCAATTTCAACATTCTTAAGAGAGACCTCAAGAGTGTCCCCATAGTACTTCTTTTGATCACCATGTGAGTGCTTGCCCTGTGTGAGTTCTCCACAAAATAGTCTTTTTGGCAAGTGTATGTCTTGCATTTGATTGCTGTGTTGAACTCTCTGAAGCAGAATTTGAATGCTTGGCATTTTAGTTCTAGTAAGGACCTCAAAGTCTGGTACCTTATCTTGCCTGGTGTTCTTCAGAATCTTCCTAAGACAATTCAAATGGGAGCAATTCAGTTTCCTGGCATGGCACAATTATACTGTCCAGGTTTCACAGGCATACAAAAATAAGCTCGGCCCAACAGCTCTGTAGACCTTCAGCTTGGTAGTCAGTCTAATATTTCTTCTCTCCCTTCAGAGCCAGGTGAAATGCCAAGAGCAGAAAGGGGTCTGTCCACAACATTTGAAGATCTGACTAAGGCCTTTGATACTGTTAGTCATGAGAGATTATGGAAAATTATGTCAAAATTGGATTGCCTAGAGAAGTTTGTCATCATTGTATGCTCAATTTCATGACAACATGTTTGCCCGGGATCTGGATAATGGACAATATTCTTGTACTTTCCCAGTCACCAGTAGAGTGAAACAAGGCTGCGTGCTTGCTCCCAAGCTTTTTAGCATGATGTTTTCAGTCATGTGGTCAAATGTTTTCGAGAATGAATACAGCATCAGGATCAGTTATCACATTGATGGTAAATTCCTCAACTTGAAAAGGATACAAGCTAAGGCCAAAGTGGAGGAAGTGTTAGTGCATGCTTTTCTTTTTGCAGATGAATGTGCATTCAGTGCAGACTCTGAAGCTGAGATGCAACAAAGTATGGATTAATTTTCTGCTGCTTGTGCTAATTTTGGCCTAACAATCAACACCAAGAAAACAGAGGTGCTCCATCAGCCACCATCGCACCATCTATACATGGAACCATCAGAATAAATGTAGAAGGTTTGAACGTTGTGCATAAGTTTACTTACCTTGGTAGTATATTTTCTGAGGATGTACACATTGAAAACACATCTATCACCCAATCAAAATCCTAGTAGCTGTTGTATATGGATTTCTAGAACATTCCTCTTTCTGTACCTAGCTCATTATCTTTCTCTCCTTTCTAACTCCTGCCTTCATATTAAGGGACTTCAACAAACATAATGATACTCCTTTAAATACCTTAATCTCTCAGTTTGCTAACTTAAAAAAAATTCCGGTGTGAATTACTCCTTCATCCCATCTTAGTCACACAAAGGTGGCCATACCCTTAGTCTTGCCTTCACTCATTAATGCACCATCTCTGTATTCATGAATTTTAAAATCCCCTAATCTGATCACAATCAATTGCATTTACACTTCTCCCTCTCCCTTTTTGTACCAAATCCTGCTCTTTGTCCACTGAATTACCTCCAAATCCCTAGAGCCATCAGTTGTCTCATGCCATTACCGTAGCACTAGTCACACTCTCCTTTCCCTCTTTTGACTCTGTGATGAACTGGTGCAATTATGTATTGCCGCCTTCTCTTGAATCTCCTACTCCCTTTTTATAACATTGATTTGTTTTTTCTTGCCAAGCCTCAGCCTTGGATCATTTCTACCAACTGCTGACTTTTTTTCCTACACATGTGCTGCTGAATGAAGGTGAAGAAAACCACACAACCATCTTGCTACAAATTTATGTTACATAGCCTCTAATGGGCCTGCCCTGCTGCATATGAGAGCTCCATAATTAATTTACAATCATACTCACCATTCTCTTTTCCAAAACTTTTTCAGCCCTCTTCAAATTTTTCCAACCCACCCTTTCCCCCAATCCTCTTGATTGAGAACTCTGCCTCATATTTTACTGGAAAAAAATGAAATAAATTGCTAATACTTTTCCCTTCTTCCTTATCTTATACCACTCAGGTGACTTCTGCCATTGTCTCTTCCTTCATCCATGTCATATAAGGGGATGCTTCTCCTTACCAAGGCCAATAGTTCTACATGGACACGTGATTTGATTCCATCCTGTTTCCTGCAGCATATTACCCTCTCTATCATCACCAATCTCGAATCTTCAATCTCTCCCTCTGACTGGCTGTTTCACTACTCTCTAAAAACATGCCCAGTGGTGCTAACAGCAGGGGAGGAAGAAAGATGAGTAATTAGAATTTGAGTGTGACAGATTTTTGTACTCTGGGAACCTAGAATGTCCAGGAGTGCTTGTCTATGCCTTTAGTAATCAGGGAAGTTTTAGTGAAAGAGTAAGGTCAAAAAGTCCTGAGGACAATGGCAAGGTAGTCTAGATCTACTCCAAGAGGAGGAACTGATGGCCCTGGGAAGATGAAAATAGATCAGTAAAAGCTAAGATTTGATATTATAGTCCAGAATCCTTTCCATATGGCACTCAATTTAGAGTTTCATACAGTTTATTAATATTTGAAACTATCATTTAGGGTATATTGTTAAAAGATTACATTGACAAAGCAAAAGGTCCTCATATGTACTTTATAAGAATGCCTCATTTTTCTGTTTTCAAGAGAAAAGAAAAATAGATGCATTTCAGATCCATTGCAACTAATTATTTACCTAATTTAGCTGACATTTTTAAAGGCAATGAAAAGCTCTAAATTTGCATAGGACACACACACACACACACACACACACACACACACACACCAGAGAGTCTAGGATAATATTATATACCTAATGATTTCCAATTAAACTTGGTTATTTATTAGGCAGTAAGTTCTGTTTCTCTAGATCCTTTTCAATATTTGGCATATCGTGCAAGCATTCGTCATATTCCTATGGGCTCCTGACACTAAGAAAGGCCTGAAGCACAAAAATTAGAAAGGTAGAGATGATTGTCACGTTGTTCTCTATTCCTGCCATGTAGATATTCTAAACATAGATTTCCATTACAGGCTGACTTGATTAGCTTGAATGGTCATAAATCCCTTTGCAAATAGTCTCATAAATGCTAAAAATCATCATTACAGATATTTTGACTGAACAGTAGATTAGTCCTCCAAATGCCAACTCATAGAGAAATTCAGAAATCATACAGATAAATCAGGCAAAGAACCTTTTTTTATCTGAAAAAATACGGATGACTGTGTATGAAACAGATTTTGTACCTAAATCACATGCAATGTCAAGCAACTCAATACTAGTGTACATCTAGATAAACATTTTTGTTTAAGGTCTTGGCACCACAATCTTAGTCTATTCCATATATATGAATATATGTATGTATAACATATCTATTATGTGACTTTGTATTATGTCTATTATGTGACCTTGTGTGTGTCACATATTATTTGTCACCAAGATTCTCTCTTTCCAACCTTTTAAAATGGAAATAATAGTAGTCTTCTATCTCATAGGAATTTTGAGGAGAAATGAGATAATTTTTTAAATCTAGAGAGCCAGCTTTCAAGCCAAGAAGACCTTGGTTCAAGCCTTGACTCTGAAACATAATAGTTTCATGACACTAAGTCACTTAGCCTCTCAGTGTTCTAGACAACTATCAATTTTCAATACTTTTGTTGTTATTATTCAGTCATTTTTCAGTTGAGTTCAGACTCTTTGTGACGTCATTTGGAGTTTTCTTGATAAAGATACTGGAGAGGTTTATGATTTCCTTCTCCAGTTCATTTTACACATAAGGAAACTGAGGCAAATGGGGTTAAGTGAGTTGTCCAGGGTCACACAACTAGTAAGTGTCTGAGGCCAGATTTGAACTCAAGGAGATGAGATTCCCTGATTCCAGGTCCAGTAGTCTTATCAACTGAGTCATCAAGCTGCCTAAAGTGCTGACCTACATTGGTAGAGGGAGTTTTTTTCCTCAAGGAGTTCCCTATACCTGTGAAGTCACAGGTCTAGTCCCCATCCTTACAATTAAATAAAACAAATTTAAGAATACAGAACTCTAATAAGGCCAACAAATGCCCTTTCCAATTTTTGTTCTTTAAAATGTTTTATTCTTCAAAATACTTTTTATTGATGTCTTTTGTTGCAATCATTTTGGGGGACAGATCCTTTTAGAAGCTCCTTCCACTCCATATTAGAACCTTCCTTATAACAAAGAAAAACCATGAATCAAAATTATCTGATGAGAGTGACTGTGTCTGACAACACACCTAAAATCTGCCCCTAGGAGTTCTCTGATCCTTTGCTATGGTCCATTTTGCTATTCTTTAGTGTCATCGCTTTCCTTTTAGCAAACTTCCATTTATATTCTTGAAGTGGTTGTGTAAACTATTTATTTGACCCCTTTTATTTCACATCACTACATGGAAGAGATACAGCATATGAACTACACCTAGAATGAAGACTAAATTCAATAGCAGGGAGAGGGGGGATGATGGGGAGGGGGGGCAGTAGAGGAGGGAGTTCCAGGAATGAAGAAGTTCCAGGAATGTAGAACAGTCTGTTACAGTGAAGAGAACCCTAGATTTGAAGTTAATTTACTTTGGTTAAATCCTGGCTCTTCTATTTATTAGCCAGGTAAACCAGACAGGTTGTTTTACCTCTCTCGGCCTCTATTTTCTATTCTGTTCAACAAGTGGCTTGGGCCAGATAATTTCTCAGGATCATTACAGATCAAGAACTGTGATTCTGTGATCTTATCTTAGAATCCCCTTCAGAGCTATTTCCTCAATATATGTTTGACTTTGTGGTCCAGATTTTGTGAGAACAGCAGACTACTATTATTCTCAGGGCTCTGGGGGTACCTGAGGTTTCTGGTACTACCATATATGAGTACCTCCCTTCCCATAACTCTACTAATGTGAATCCTACGAGTTTTCAGCCAGTAGTCACAATTTGTTATTATAAAAAGTATTTACTAGTTATGGCAAAAAACAGTACAAGCAAACAACAATTTTTTTATCCCCCCACATACCAGGGGTAATATTTTCTCCAAGCAAACAGCCAGGCTCTGGATAGAGTAGACTTATATCTAAAGTACAAAAGTAGTGAGAAAAACTCACAGGGAATGCATGTGACAAAGAGGTAATTCACAGCTTCTGCTTACTGGGAATTTCTTCTTCACTTCAGATAGTTCATGTAGTTCCCCTGAAGTGTAGTTCTCTGTATCTCCAAAGATAATATCTAGCATCTCTCCAACAGGAGAGGTCACACTTCCTGAATCTTCCTGGCTATCTTTCTATGACTGTCCATGTCTGTTCTTAGTGGGTCTCTGTTACCAATTTGATGGATGATCTTTGCTCCCTGTCTTCTTCTGATCCAGTTTAGGGAAAAGGAAGCTAGAGAAAGAAGCTCTTCTTTTCTGGGGGTTTCCATCACAGGGAATTTACACTAATTCTCAAATTAGAATACTGAGCTTCTAATTGGAGTTCTCCATCACTAGGTTCAACCTCTCTAGACTCTGAGCCCCTTAAAGATAGGGACTGTTTTTGCCTTTCTTTGTATCTTTATATTAATATAACAGGTTCTTAAATGCCTGCTGACCTTTTACTTCACTCTGTACTAGGGACTATAGCTAATCATATATATTTTTTCTTTTTGAATGAAAGAGGGTGTGAATAATCTTGTTTACATATTATGCTTATTCATTAATTGACTGATTCCACAATTTATTCCAAAGCCTGAGAGGGAAGAAGAGAACCATGACAAGGTAGTGTCATGCAAACTTACAGAATGGACAATATACAGAAAAGGGGGACTGGTAATCAATATCATATGTGGTAAACTTGGAGAAGGGAGTCTCAGTGGCCTGGCAGAGTGAAAGTCAGATTGCAGGGGTTTGAGAAATGAGTGAGAATTGAGACAGTGAAGACAAGGGATATATACAGGTTCTTCTAGGAGTTTGTGAAAGAAAACAAAATAAAGGATAAATAACTTGTAATAGTAGGGTCAAGTGAAGGTCTAGTAAGGATGAGGAAATCTAGGCATGTTTGAAGACAGCAGGGGAGGAACTAATAGATAATGAAATGTTGAACATTAGAGAAAGGGAATGAACAAAGATGCAAGCCCTTGGAGAAGAAAAGGAGTGGGATAAAATGGGGGAAAATAAAATGGGAGAAAAAGTAGGTGTTGGAATTGGCAAGGAGGATAGTCTCATTTTCTAGGACTAGAGCAAAGGAGAATAGTGAAGGGAAGAATAAGAAGACTGGTATTCAGTAGAATAGGAAGATAAAACAAATTAGTAGTGGACCCAGTCATGGAAGCTATATAACTTATTTAAAGTTGAGCAGCATTATATGATGGTGGAGTAATACAAGGTTTGAGATATGGAGACTTGTGAGTCCAGACAGGATTGTGGATCGAGGGTTGAACACAGTGTGAAGATGAATTATTTAAAAGAAGTGAGATTCTAAAAGGTAGACAAAAAGGTCAGAGCAGGTGGTGGACTGGGAATTTAAGGAGGGTTTATTGACTGGAAGTTGCATTGAGGATAGGGTAAATGAGTTTAGGAAGGATGAGACAGACTGAGATTGAAGGACAAGAAGTAGTTTATTCTAATAATTAAAATACAGAGAATGTATTAGATACTTCCAGAAACTCTTTTGGCTTTCACATATGTGATTCACTACAACAAAGCAACAAATTCTCCACAAGTGTTATACTCCACCACAAGGCTCACCCTCAAGTAAGCAATTACTTAAAAGGACCCTAGAGACCAGAAGGAGTCAATGTAGCTTCCAAGGTCACCTAATATATTTCCCAGAAGTTCCTCCTCTTATTTATAGGTCCCTAAATGTGTAGTGTCCTACTTGGCAGACTGATGCCCAGCAATATCTCTTTAATTATATAACTATGTTGTCTCCAGTGACCCTCTTGGTTTCTAAATAAGACATAAATGATATTTTTCCTTGGCCTGCTTAATAGCACCATTGAAATGTCCAGCCAGCCACTCACTCATTTCTTTCCCTCAGAAATTTCTCCCAGAATAAATAATAAATTGCCCTATTCCTAAAGCTTACATCATACTCTACTGAGCCTCTCCCAATCTCCCTGGAGCAAAAATGTTTTGAAGACTTTTTTGTTAAACACATACTCCTGAAAATTCAGGCATTCAATAGGGTGTGTGTGTGTGTGTGTGTGTGTGTGTGTGTGTGTGTGTGTGTGTGTGTGTACTTATAAAAATTACAGTACTGAGATGACAAGAGAACAATGAAATGGTTTTTTTCCCCTTTGCAAATAATTTATTTGATATTCAAAACTTTTGCTGCCCAAGACTATTTTCTTGGGCTTTGTCTTTTAACTTTTCATTTTCTACTGCTTTCTGTAAAGTCTAATGCCTGAGGTTTAAGTCTATTTGGCTCAGATTATTCAGTCAATCAATATTTATTTATTACTTTTATATGCAGTCCAAATGTATATTTATTATCTGTTTCTTCTATAATCGACATCAAAATTAGTGAATTTGATTGCAAATGCTTTTAACAAGCAGTCTCAAATAGTCATTTCTCCTTTTAACTTAAAATCATGTAGAAAATAATGTAAAACATTGAATTTTTTGAGTATTTTTCATAATTTTTTTACATCAGAACTGCAATACTTTTTTCTTGTCAAAATAAAAAGATATGGGATTTAAAACAAATTCTACAATTTAAGATGAAGAAAATTTCCAATCCCTATTCTGCAGTCATTAAATAGTCATTTTAAATATAATGCGTTTGAAAAGGTAAGCTCACAGGCATCATACTCAGGCTTTTGTCTTTTACCTTTCCTTTAATCAGATTTTTAAATATTTTGATCATTTCCTGGCAAGCAGATGTCTGTGTACATATTATTTAATCTAATGTGCAAATAGTTTTCCCAAAATCTTAAATATAGGATCATCTAACTCAGAGACAGCATCTGATTTTAAAGCAGGAAGAATTTAAAGTAACAATTTCCCTTTAAAAAATCACTTTTTTCTAGATCAAAAAATTAAAAACTATTTAAAAGCAGCCAACCTGCCACCTTAACCATGTTTTCTCTTTGGCTTTATCCAAACTACAGGAAAATTTGATTTATGGTCACTAGATTTAGGATTTTTGGTTTTCATTCACCATTTATCCCATTTCCATGTGTACTCCAAAGCTGTCTCTCCTGCTATCTTAAAAATGAATTACCATAAATATGAAACTTTGATAGAACCCCTGTTCAAAAGATGATGCTTATTATGATAAAAATACCTTTGATCTCAATGTAGCATTTTTCTCAAAGCATTTTCCCATGCATTGTTAATTTGTTCCTACAACTTCCCAGTGAAAGAAGAAAGAACAGCTGAGGACCAATCTTAGCCTCAAACACAGACCAGTCATTGGTAGGAGCCAAAAAGGACTCTGTAGTGTAGGAATTAACATTTGAAGGGAGAAGAAGAATGCATGAAAAAAGGTGTGGTTTCTGTTCCACAGAACTTTTAGTAAGATGATTCTTTTTTAGGGAGAAGATTCAAAGGACCACTCAAGTATTCACATGGAGATTACAAGTCAGGAAGCTTGCTTATAAAGTCCCAAAGGCTAACATTGAAAAACTGTTGTTTTTTGTTGTTGTTGTTGTTGTTGTTGTTTGTTTGTTTGATTCAGGTGTTAGAGATGAAAGAGTGTGACAAAAACATTAACAGTGGGGGAATTGAACATTACTGAATAAAGAGGGCAAGATGCTATTGGTTAAATCAGGCCCATTCCACACAGTATCCAGAAATGACAGTCATTAGAGATTTTACCAGTCTGTAGTCAAAGAGACCCTGATAGGTCATAAATTCACTAAAATTCTAGACACATCTGGAGAACCAGGCATATAAATGTGACAAAAGTGAAACTGGAAGAAACTACATTAATGACAATCCTTTAGCATGGAAAAGAGAGGTCTATCAGTTTAAAAAAAGGCTGATCTGGATGATTAAATGTTTCATATGTAGTAAACCCTCCTTGAGTAGGAAAACATAAATTGTACCTTACCTATCATGCTTATCCTAACTCTCTAGACCGGATAATAACGAATCAGAGAGGTTAAGTGACTTAAGCTGTCATACAGCTGATTAGTGGTAAAGTGAGGATTAAAAGCCTAAATATCCTTTTCCTAATGCTATATTCTTCTCCTTTTATGCCAGTTGCATAAAATCAGAACAGAAAGAGTAAGAGAGACAGGACTGAAAATAAAATAAATCCATATCTTTATTTAGCTCATTCTTGCCTCCCTCTCCACAAATATCCATGGCCTCCTATGCCATTTTTAAAGAAGGAAAGGCGTATCCCATGTTGCCTTAAAGAGAACTTAACTGCCAAAAAATATGTTCAAGGAAGATATTATATGTAAAGAAAGAAATGACAAAAACAACTTCAATACATTCAGTGATAAGAGGATTGTGTTAACTGTTTGTGGAAAGTATGGGGATTAGACAATTAAAGATTAAGGGGGCCAAATTGTAAGGAAAAGAGGGAAGGATGTTCAAAGAGCCTCACCCCTATTCAGACAGATAGGGTGGTAGGCTACCTGAAGAAGGAAACAAGGTGAATGTACATGGAGGAAAGAGAGGCTATGCCTCTAAGCCCTGGCTTGCCTCCTACAGTTCGGCCCCAGCATAAACAGGAGCTATGGAGGACAGAGGGCAGCCACAAGAGCACAATTCTTTGTCCTCTCCCATGAGTTTCACCTCTGAAAGGCAGCGGGGAAAATGGAAAGTATTTCCAGATTCTGCTAACCCAGAAGCACACTGATTAGAAACCTAGCCATCTAAATACAGGCTTTGAATTATGGTTAGAAATGGATTGGGGGTGGAGGGAGGTTCATCAGTCCATTACAACAGAAAAGAAAGGAGAACATATTAAACCCCAAATAAAAATCATCAGGACACCAAAGAAAACCACTCATTGGTACCAAGAACAAATATAGACTTAACTGACTAATGCCTGCAGTATGTAATATGTTTAAGAAATAGTTATGATTTTATTGCTATTTTTCTCAAGACTGAGACCTAAGATTTTTTTAATTCCTTGACTGGTTTGAATAACATAGGGTATGCACTTGGCCTTGGATCCTCTCATTGAGGGATCACACATTGATTGACACTATCTTTCCATGTTGTGAAATATGTGCAGTAAAAGCTCTTGCCAATAAGACCTAATAGTGTATCATTAGACAATAAGGTTTCATCAAGTTCACTTACTATTTGTTCTCTCCTTCCACAGTAGTGATATGCTGATCTATTACCCAACTCAGCTAAAGAAATGCATTTCATATTCTTATGGGTATTAAATTTTCTAGGGTCAATGTCTCTGGATATATTATGTTCCTAAATAAATAACTTGTGAATCCTTGACATAGGCATTAAGCACACAAAGGACAGACCACTTTTTTTCTTTTCAGTCCTATGCAATCTATTTCTGTTAGCTCCCAACCAAGCTATTGCTCACATGTAAATAAATGTGGGAGATAAATGTTTTTGAAAATTAATGCCCCTGGGATATGAAGAGAGGAAATATGTTTCTCTCATACCCAGAGGACTAAAAACAGTCCTCAGACTGTCCCCAGATTGAAAATTATGCTCTACCACAAATAAAATTGTGTCACCTAAGGTTTGAAACTTTTGCCCTCTCTGTTATAGTACCTTGGAAGATTTCAGCCTTCAAGGTAATATAAATGACATCCAAAATAAATTCTTTCATCCTATGGGAAATAAGATTATCTGGTATTAAAATATGTAGATTTGTAAAGAATTAAAATTAAAAAGCAATATTTTAGTGTCTCTTATAGCAAGTCCCTGCAGGTAATGCCTGCCCTAGATGGCTAACTTTGACAGCCCTTCTCTTGACTCTGTAGATAAGACCTTGGCTTTAGCTCTTTTGTAATTATCTTAATTCTTTCCCAATAGTTTCATGAATTTTGCTTAGGTTTTTATTTGTGTGTGCATTAAGTGTCTGAGGCCGGATTCGAACTCAGGTCCTTCTGACTCCAGGGCCAACGCTCTACTCACTGCGCCACCTAGCCACCCTTTCACACAAATGTGACCCAATCTCTGACCTCGGTGATACTCCTCTTTGTCTCTTACTCAACCACACATTCTTTTGAAACTGTTCTTCATAACATGGGATATTTGTGTCTATACTTTAAAGACAGATTTAGCATATAAAGCCTATGTAAGTCATTTAAGATTAAATACAGAAATCTCCATATAGAAAAATAGGTATTCTAGGTCTTGCTGTTATGAAAATCAAATTAACTCCAGTCTTGAACACTCTGAGTACTTCAATGTACTTACTTCAGGGCAATAACTAGGGCATCACTTAGATCAAATAACACAAATTCAGGGACCCAAGAGGGAATACCCTTTATCTTCTGTGATTCTGAATTTGAAAGAAGACAAATTTGGATTTGATGTAAAATTTGCTCACAAGTAACACTAGCAAAAGTATAACAGGTTGCCTCAAGAAGGAGTGAATTTCCCCTTTAAGGTCTTCAAGTGAAAGCTAGATGACCCACATGTTGGGCATGTTATAGAAAAGATTATTTAATTACAGGTTGGAGAGTACCCTCCACATTTGAGGGCAGGAACTGTATTTATCTCTATTTGCATCCCCAGCACTTATCACAGAGTCTGGTACATAGTGCATGATTAAAATGCTATTGACTGATTGAATGACTTCTTTTTTAAATAAGGTTTTATTAATATCTTTTTTCAACATCACCATAATTTTCCCCAGTATCCTTCCCCATCTCAGAGAGATATTCTCTGTAATAAAAAATAATTTTGAAAGATAAAAAAGAAAAATGGGGAAAAAATCAACATAACTGATGAATTCCTTGAAATGTGTGAAAATATGTACAATGTACAACACTAGTGAATCTATCACCTCTGCACAAGGGTATTATAAGGAGTGTTTTCTCATACTTTTTCTTTCAAGCCATGTTCTTAGTAATTTTGTAAAATTCACTTTTTATTTTCTTCTGTTTGCTCTTTTCCCATACATTGTTGTAGTCATTATATATATTGTTTTCTTGCCTCTGTTCACTTCATTCTACTACAGATCATATAGACATTCCCATGCATTTCTTTATCACTTTTGTCATTTCTTACAGCAAAGTAATATTCCATTATATTCATGTACCACAATCTGGGGCTGCCTAAGTGACACAGCAGATAGAGTGCTGGACCTGGAGTCAGGAAGATCAGAGTCACCTCAGATACTTACTAACTGTGGGCTAGTCACCTAACCCTGTTTGCTTCTGTTTTCTCATTTGTAAAATGAACTGGAGCAGGAAATGGCAAACCATTCTAGCATCTTTGCCAAGAAAATCCAAAAATGGGATAATGAAGAGTTTAGACATGACTGAACAACAAACCATAATCTGTTTAGCCATTCCCCCCAAAATAGGCATCTATTTTATTTCCAATTCTTTACTATCACAAAAAAGTGCTACCATAAATATTTTTATGGGTATGAGAATTTTCTCTTTGTGAATGATCTCCTTGGGATATAAGCCTAAGTAATGGAATCTCTGAACTCCAGAGAATAGATAATTTAATTATTTTATTATAATTTCAAATTGCTTTTCAAAAGGGTATACCCATCCACAGTTCCACCAACAAAGCACTAGAATGCCTATCTTTCTCTCTCCAACATTTACTATTTACAAATTTTGTCATCTCTGCCAATTTTAGGGTGGGAATGAAACCTCAGGGGTATTCTCATGTGCATTTGTCTCACTATTAGTGACTGTTATGGGAATGGGGATCTGAAGATCTTCCCTGCCCCTAGGCCCTTTGATAGGCTTAGGTGACTCTGAGAACCTTCCCTGATTTGATAATATGCTCTGCCCCCTACTGGGCTGAATGTGGTCACCTGGAGCCTGTGTCGGGAGGCTTGTTCTTCAGAAACACCCACACCTTGTTACTTTGTGATTGGGCAGTCGGTCACAAGGGTTGTGACATTCTCTGACCCAGGAGAAGACAATATATACCATGATGTGAGGTTTTGCTGTGGGGCTCACTTTGGGAAGACTTGTGTGATGTGGCCAGATGAGACTCTGGGCCACTGTTATAGCCACCAACACCACCCACCCCACCCCCCTTTGAAAGTCCTGATGTTGATGCTTCTCTCTCTGGTAACTGACTAGGTATGGATGTAATGGTCAGGCAGTGGGAAGCCCTGCCTGCTAATCTGTTTCTCTGTCTGCTTGTAACTTCTGTTTGTATTCTCTGAAGTTCAGGGTGCTGACTTTTTCTCCTGAACTAGGCAAAATGATATGTGTTTTATTGATTAAAGTAAGATTGTTAACCCATTTTGAGTTGTTTTCCTTTGGAGAAGCATATCTAAGAAACTGTGTTGGCAGTCATCCTGGGTATGCTAGGGTGCTTGCTGTTACAGTGATTTAGAGTGTTCCTTTACATGGTTGTTAATAGTTTGCAACTCTTGTGAGAATGGTGTTCATATTCTTTGTTCATATACTGTGTTCATATACCTGTTGAGGAAAGGCTTTTGATCTTATATGTAGATCCCCTATGCACACTTGGGGGGGGGGGTAGGGGGAAGGGAGAAAGAGAGAGGAGAGGAGGGGGAGGAGAGAGAGAGAATATTGGTATGCTTTATCTTTAGTCAGATGGAGTTTTGGTTTATCATTGAAATGGTCAGAATTCTAGCCTTTCAAAGCTGTTTCCTCTATAATGTTATTGTATAAATCATTCTCCTAGTTGTGATTACTTGAGTTCAGATATCTTCCCAATTTCCTTTGAAACTCTTCATTTAAACGTTTCTTATACCAGTATTTCATTACATTAATAGATCTATTTGGTTAGTCATTACAAAATAAGAAGATAACACCTTAGTCTCCAATTTGGGGCTGCCATAAGAGGAGATTCCATAAATATTTTTGAACTTTGAAGGTCCTTTTCCTCTCTCTGATCTCTTTTGTCAGTTTTAGGGCCAAAAAGGCCAAAAGGTATGAACAGTTTAAAATTCGGGAGAGATAGTTTTAAACTGCTTTCCAGAGTGGGTGGAAAAATTTACAGCCCCACCAACAGTTCATTAGTGTGCCTTTTTCCCCATTCCAACTTTACTAATACAGCATTTGATCAGTTATCTCTTAGGGAATTGTTCTTAGTCTTATACACTTGAATAATTTCCTTGTGTGTGTGAAAGCTTTAACAGAAAGACCTCCTGCAGTTCCCACCCCCCTCATTTACCGGTTTCCTTTCTAATTTTTATTATATTAGTCTAATTTGTGCAAAAAAAAATCTCATTTTATCTTGTGTTAACATCTCTATTGCCTAAGAGTCATAAACTCTTCCTCTCTTCATAGATCTGAAAGGTAATCTAATTTGTTTATTAGGTGAATGTTCATGTGTAAGTCATGGAATTTATCTTGGTATATGGTGTGAAATACTGGTCTAAACTTAATTTTTTGACCAACTTCTGTCCAACTTTATCTTTACTTTTTGTTACATTATTACACAATTCCATTTACATAGTATGTAACTGGAATCTCTCTATTTATCAAACACTGTGATGTTTTGTATGTTTGATTATGTTTGTTGCATTACCTGATCTATTCCAATGATCTCTCTATTTTTAAATAGTATCAAATTACTTTAATTTTAGTTGCTTCAAAATATAGCTTCAGCTTCACTACTACTGATAAATCCTCTTCCTTCTCACTTTTTTATTATTACCCTTGAGATTTTGACCTTTTGTTTCTCAATATGAATTTCATTTTTTTTCTTTTTAGCTCTCTAAAATATTCCTTTAGTGACTTTGTACAGCACTGAATAAATAAATTAATTTAACTTATATTGTTATATTTATTATATTAGCCTGAACTTTTAATGAGCAACTGTCTTTTTTCTGCAGTGTAAGTAAAGTGAATTTTAGTGTGTGTAAAGTGGATTTTTGTTATTATTTCTTAGAGTTCAGTGTCCTAGGATCCATGGCCATAACAATCTCTTGTTAGTTGTGAATTCTCACAAATATGATTCAAAACATCTCCACCATGTTTGCACAGCATTATATAATGATAAATAATATGAACACTGTGCTTAAACTATAAACATGTACTGCGACTGCACAGTGAGATATAGGGGTGAGGTGACAAACTTCTGAGGCTATTGCTGACAATATGCCTTCTTTATCTGTTGCTGTATAAAACAGATGAATACTAGTTAAGGCGTGGAGAAACCTTAGGGTTCAATGCACAAGCTGAAATCCTGTGTGTGCCTTGATCAGCCCCCATCAAGTCTTGGGAGGAATCTGTATTTGCCTTAACTGGCCCTCATTGAGGCTTGAGGGGATTTAGGGAAGTACACAAGCTGAGTCTGTCTCAGCTGACCCCATCAAGACATAGGGGTAACTGCTCCCCCAAACCCAACTTCTCGAAGGCCCGGAGAAGGGTGATTAGGGAATGCTGTATATCCTATGTCCTAAACAGTAAGTGCCTCTTCAAATACATTTGTGCAAGGTTTTTGGCAAAATAAAAGAATGGCCCAGTAATTGTTAATTCATCTCATTATTAAGCAAATGGGTTAGCTATCATGAAGAAAGCTTTTTCTAACCTTGGCAGCAAGGAAAGCTCAAACCTAAAGAGCTCATACTGACATACACTCTTCATCCCCCAAACAAAATTCTCACTGATATACTCCACTTGAAGGTTCTATTCAGAAATTTCCTTACCTCCTAAATGCTGTTGCCAAGTATCTTTCTTTCTCCCAAGTCTATCCCTTCAGGCCAGACTCTCCCCAACTGTCAAAGTGATAGCTTGCTAATATGATACACCTGCTTTACCAATTTGTTAAAGGAAAAAGACTACAAGACCTTATTAGCACCATTCTTCCAGTTCTTAGGCCATCATAACCCATGAATGGCACCAATAAGTGATAGGTCTTTATAGTATGTTTTATTAATTAATATGAATAAAGTTAAAATGGTACTGATCAAAGTGATATGAAATGATCTGAAATCAATTATTCAAAAAAGTTATATTCTCAGAATATTACCAAAATGGCTTTCCTCCCTCAAAAAGTTTCTCAAGAAGTTGCCAACCCTATATTTATTTGTAAGTTAATCATAAGCTGCCTTGATAGCTGTTCTAGTGCTGAATGAATCTATTATTTTTCTCTTATTTAACTTTTCATATATTTTCTCTTCAGCTAGATAAATTTTCTGAAGACAAGACACTGAGCTACAAGTCTCTGTCTGCTCTGGTTCCAAGAATATAATGGGTACTCAACAAAGACTAGGTAACTAATTTCTTCTTCTAAGCAATATAACATTCTAGTTGGAACAAAGTTAAAAGCAATAAGAACTCCTATGTACAGTTCCAGTGCCTTAGTCATTATTTAACTTTCATTTGCTCTATTTATCTACACATTTGTTATCCTTTATACTTAGAGAAAGACTATTATCTCTTCCTCATCTTTAAGGCTTCCCAAATAACCTTCCTCTCAATCCCACAGTGTTCCTAGGCTGCTATTTAGAAGAAAGGTGGTAATTACCTTTTAACACCTACTACTCTGGGAGCACTCACCATTGTTGAATCTTCCTCACCCAGTTATTCTTGGAGGGCTGCCTGGGTCCCTAACCCACACCACATTACCTTTCAGCTACAGGGCCCCTTATTACTATTCTCAAAACAGAACATTCTGAGGACTGTGGACCCACAGCTTGTTCCTAAATCATTCACTCAACACCTTTTCTCCTAAATAGTTTCTCCATTCGATTACTTGAATCCTCATAAGGGTCAGTCTCTTTACATTTAGAAAATATCAAATAAACCAGAAAGGGTTGAGAACAAAGTTATTCAGTGTTACATTATATATTTGTGTGTACATGTGTATACACACATTATGTTGTCTATATTTATATATCTGTATACAGACATATACACAGTTATACATACACATATATACACATACGGTATATTTATATATTATGTATATATACAGACATATATTTACAAACACAGTCATATATACATACATGGGCAGCTATGTGGTGCAGTGGAAAGAATGATAGGCCTGGAATCAGGAAGATTCATATTCCTGAGTTCAAATCTAGCCTGAGACACTCACTAGCTGTTTAACCCTGGACAACTCAATCCTGTTTGCCTCAGTTTCTTCCTCTCTAAAATGAGCTGAAGAAGGAAATGGCAAACCATTCCTGTATTTTTTGCCAAGAAAACATTAAATAGAATCATGAAGAGTTAGTCATTACTGAAATGACTAAAAAACAACAGAATACATATGTGTTAAAATAAACAAACTGGAATATACTATAATTAACAAAACAGAATTTCAAAACAAAGTCAGCTCAGTTTATTCATGTATAAAAACAAAAAGTTGATAAAAATACATATATGTATGTGTATATTTTATTTTATTTTATTTTATTTTATTTTATTTTATTTTATTTGCTTTTTGGAGGGCAATTGGGGTTAAGTAACTTGCCCAAGGTCACATAGCTAGGTTTTTGTTTGTGTGTGCGTTGTGTCTGAAGCCAGATCTGAACTCAGGTCCTTCTGACTCCAGGGCCGACACTCTACTCACTGCGCCACCTAGCCGCCCCATGTGTATATTTTAAAACTTTTTTGTGGTTGTAAAAAATTGAGACAAGTGGGTGCCCATCAGCTGAGGTAATGACTGAATAAATTCATTAGATCATAGAATCATTTAATATATAAATTTTTGTGAATTTAATGGAATATTATATTCCCATAGGAAATGATGAACATGAGGAAATCAGGAAAACATGGGAATGTTGTACAAACAAATACAGAATAAAGACAGCAGAGCAGTATACAAAATGACTATAGTAATATAATTTTTAAATGCTAAATTAAAAAAAAACTTCAGTTAACTACAATTATCAATCTTGATCCTGGAAAGATGATTAAATAATCCTCAGTTTTCTGTAAAAAAAGGTACAAGAAAATGATGAAAGGGAAAGGGACATTGTATACATGGTCATATGTGGTCCTTTGGTTAGCTGATTTTGCTTAATTATTTTCCTTTCCTAACAGGAATAAATTCAGCACATAAGCATCCGCCCTCCCCCTGCCCACCACTAAAAGACCAAAAACACAAATAAACAGTCTTGCTCCTGTCAATGTCTAGAGCACAACACATAGAGGAAGCATGGAGCTGAGCCCTCCTGACCACTTCCACTGGGCCACATGTGCTCTAATAAAGTACAGAAAGAGGCTACACTTTGTAATGAGTCCCTGTGATGGTCTTGGGCAGCAGGGATGCATGAAAAGAGGAATGGTGAGTGATCCAGGAAGAGTAACCTACTCCATAGTAAGTCAAATTTAAATTAACTCTATCATCTATTTTCTCTTTTTTTAAACATCTTTTAAATATTTTTATGTTGGCAAAGAATATATGACTAACAGAAAATCCCATGAAAAAGCAATAAAGCAAGAAAATGGAACCAATCTATTTAATTAACTGTAGACCCATTGATTTGGATTCACTCTCCCTCCTTTCCTTATTTACTTAGGTCTTGGAAATGGGGTCAACATCAATTGCCTCTTCAGGTGCTCCATATTTTGCTCAGTCACTTGTCATTTTAAAAACTCCTTTCTTGAATAAAAAATAGGCATTAAAAAAATTATGCTCTCAATGATCTCTAAAATTTCTTTATGTTCTCTAAAATTCATTTATTGACGTTTTAATTTGCTGAACAGTAAGATGAGGTAGCAAACTATTAAGAATATTCTTAATCTTGTTACCATCTTCGCATGTGAACAATTCGAGTTGTTTTGGGTATAATACAAAGGGAACCAAGCTTATCTTAGAAGCTTAGACTATTTATTGCTATAGTTTCCATATTCAGTTCTTGGCTTTGATTATAGTCTTCCTACCCACAAACACTTTTTAATTCTCATTCCTTGTACAACTCAGCATCTCTCTGTCTAGCACTCTGTTTGGCTGAACATTTTGCTCCTTGACTAGCCCAGAAAAGGTTGCCTTTGAGATGACTCTCTTTTTGAACTTTGATTTTATTCTGAAAAGGAAGGAAATTACCTCTCTGGGAAAAGTAACTCTCTCAAGGGCCACAGATCTTGTGACTGCATTCTCATTTAGGAAAGGAACACACACAGCTAGTTTCAACCAGGGATCTGTTGAGTAAACTTTGAGCTACAAGGGTGGGCAGGGACCTTTTAACCCAAACACTCAGTAGATGTGCAACACATATTACTTAAAAAAAAATTATTTGGTTTCTCATGCTGGTCAAGAGGGCATATTCTGATTCAGTATGTTGCTTGCCACACTCTATTAATGTAAACAGACAAAAATAAAGTCAAGGGGCTTCATGAAGAATATTTCAAGTGATACAGTAATACTAAATGTAGAAAAGTACAGAATGTACCATATCAAATTTTGAAAGAAAGCATATTTTGAGCAATATCATGAATTTAAGCTTTACAAAGTTAGGGAGCTAGTCTTCATGCAATTTTATTTAATCCTTATACAGTGAACAAAAAATAAGTAAACATAAAATATCAAAGTCATATATATTAATTATTCAGGCTATAAAATATTAATTTAATTTTCTCGCTTACTTGAAATTATGTCTACCCCTGATAAAGGGATTCTTTGGTCTAGGTTGGGAGACATAAGAGGACTTTTCTTCAAAGGATTTAGCTAATAAATTTGTCAACATGGTTTTCTTGGGTCATGTTTTTGAGGGGTTTGCTGTTTCTAGCTACATGGCATGAACTAATATGTTAAATGAATACTTCATTTTTGAAAATGCAACTAAAATTTGGGATTTTGTTATACCTTCTTCATTATTTTTTACTTTACTGGAAACAACATAAAAACAAACAAGATTCTCTTTCTTTGCTATACTATCATACTATTATTATAGGCCTCAGAAGATACTTGAAAGTACAGGCATGTGTTATATCCTGTGCTCTGATACTTTACATACCTTGAAGAAGAGTTTAATTAAAAATTCTGCTTACAATTTAAGAAATAGGAAATCAATCATTGAGAAAAAATACAATCCTGCTTTTTTTTCCCTTTTTGTGGGGAGTGGGCTGAAAGGAAGAAAATAGATTTTGCATCCCCAGACCCTATTCATGGACTACAGATTGAAGGGAGCTCCTTAATCATATCAGGAACATAACAGTCTCTCAGAATGAAGAGAGAGGGAGAGGGAGAAAGAGAGATAATAACATCTTACATTTATATAGGATCTTATGTTTTTCAAAGTACTTTTACATACATTTGATCCTCACCACAAACCTGGGATGTTATATAGATATATAAATATATTTTATTTTTTTTACAGATGCAGAAATTCAGATTGTGACAATTTGATGCCTTCCTCAAAGTAACAGGGAAAACCACAGTGAGAGTTATATCCCCAGTCTATTTATTGAAGATCTTTCAATTATGACACTCTGGGGAAGGGAGATAAAATATAACTTATTGTAAATGGGTCATTATTTTTTCTCTGCATCTATTATAATCCAGTGCACAAG
This sequence comes from Gymnobelideus leadbeateri, assembly GCA_011680675.1. Taxonomy (NCBI): domain Eukaryota; kingdom Metazoa; phylum Chordata; class Mammalia; order Diprotodontia; family Petauridae; genus Gymnobelideus; species Gymnobelideus leadbeateri. The sequence continues at coordinate 53,475 of WOXC01006780.1, forward strand.
CTACTATCTGCCTTAGGAAAATCACTCTTTCACACATGCACAGTCTATGTTGGGGAGAGACTCAATATTTTCATTTTACCTTCTAACCAGGAAGGGAAGCAATTAATATTCTGTTATAAAAGAAAGAGGGCCAAGAGGACTATACAGGAAGTTGGTATCATGTTGTATCACCTTCATTACCTTTATTTAAAAGTTGACACTTTCATAGTCTTGGGAAATGGCATGGGTTGGGGAGGGGGAGAGAAGAGGTATTATTACACCTAAATATACATTAACAATTCTTTGTAAAAGTCTTTTATATGTTCAGCAAAGATAGGGAATTGACCTTGAAAGGACTATAATAATAAGAGCTTACATTTACATAGTCCTTCTAAGGTTTATAAAGTGCTTAATGTACATTATTTAGTTTGATCTTCAATAGATACTATTATTATACCCCATTATACAGATGTGGAAATTGAGGCCCAGAACTGTTAAATGAGTTGTCCAGCTTATTACAAACCCAGGAAGTTCCTAATATTCAAAACTACCTGTCCTGTAAAATGCAGGTAATGATAATACTTATATTCCAGGATTCTAGGATTCTGATGAAGATTAAATGAGATAAATACAGCACTTTGCAAACCTAAAAGAGCAATATCATTATTATTAATAATATTATTATTGTATTTCTGACTTCAAGTATATAAGTCTAACAATTAAACCTAAATAACTCTAAAATATTAAAAAATAGCCTTTTCCCAATTTTATTCATCCTATTTATACTAACTGTCCCTTTCAAGCTTCAATTTCAAGCTAGCCAAAAGAAGCACAAAAAAATCCTCAAAGAAATATACATATTTTCCTGCTATTGTTGCAGCAACGATCATATATAATATATGTGTGTATGCATATGTGCACATATATTTAAATATATACATGTATGTGTGTATACTTATATATATGTATGTGTATACATTCTCATATATTTATATATAAAACATATTGCATATATACATATACATATTTTTATATATAAGATGCTATCAAGAAAGTATAATATGAGAGTTATCATAAAATATTTTCATCTGTTCATTTCCAAATTTTCAGATACAAGTAATAAAAGGCATAAAAAGAAAAATTCCTAATAAAATGTATGTTTTCCCCGGTTAAGGCCATACTATGGGATAATACAAAACAAAGTCTGACAGCTTTTAAAGTTTCTTATATTAAAAAGAGTTAAATCTAGAAAGAGACAACATAAAATCACAAAGGATGCAGAATCATGTTTTTCTGCTTATCAGTCAAATAAAATCATTATTTTGGTTTTAACTTGCTTTCATACTTTCTTGCAAAGAATTCCAAGGGTTCATTAATGGAAAATAATTCCATTTATCACAGAAAATCTGCATCTGTTGTGTCTATATTTACCAATGCTGCGACTTCTTCTTGTTAGCTTTCTCTGACACTATAGGAAAATCATAAACATCTGCCACCAGCAAAAAAAAATATGCCCTTACACAAACTTTTATGATAACCAGATGAAAAGATGAATGGAGAAAAGCAAATTTCCTTTGATGCTTTGACCACCTGATTTTCATTAGACCCAAGCTGGCTCATGCTTGGCCTTGGCAATATCTTTACTTTTACAAGTGCTTTCCTATATAATAGACATTATACTTTGTAATTAGATAACTAAAAACTGAGCTCAGCTAAAACACAAGGTAGATGGTGGCCTCCATGCTAGTACCATAATGAAGTTAAGAAAACCAGACACCCGAGTGCAAAGATAGCTCAAATTCTATCACTATAGCAATTAATGCTCTCTCCATATACTAAACTTTTGTAATGCAAATATGATTGAGAAGGATAGCAAATGAAATCACTAACTCCATAGTTCAAATGTATTTGTCAGATTCCTTTTCCTCTAAGAAAATTATCAGGGGCAGCATGAGGAAAGGTGGGTATGATTGTATTTTTGAATGGGGAAAATGAAATGGGGGAGTTGGAACACGAAAAAAGAGGAGGAAAAAAAAGGCAAGCTTTGCTTTTCTTGAAGTTTTCCCCAGCTTTGTTTCAAAAGGGGAGAAATCTAGTTATGAGAGTTCAACAAGTTATAAGAATTCTGTTAACTGAACATCAGAATCTGTAGCTCAATGAAAGAGGTAAAAGTTCAAGGAGAATGCTTTGAACCAAAGAGGCAAGATATCTCAGGCTGCCTCATGAAGAAGCAAAATACCAGGCTTTATTTTTCAGTACAAATGAAAATGAAGGATATGGACAAAAGGCCATGAACTAATTCAATTAAACAAAAATTTATTAAACACATATAATGTATAGAACAGTATACCATATATACTGGGAGAGATTCAAAAATTAATCAGACACAACCCTTGCTATCACAAAGTTTAGAATCTAATAGGAGATATAAAATAAACATGTAAAAAAAACAAACAAACCCAGAACCTGATGAATGTATAAGGGAAGCAAGGAAAGTGTTATGGTAGAATTTCAAGGTAGTTTTAACTTGAGCATCTTCATAGTCTAAAGTTTATACTGAACTTCATTCCATCATCACCTATTGAATTGCATATTTAGAATGCTGTGCTACCATAAATTGATATAGTCATCATAAAATCATCGCGAATTTATAAAATATTTTGTTCAAAACCTTGCAAAGTAGAATATAAGTATTATTATCTTCACTTTACAAGCAAGAAAATTGAAGTTCTGAAAAGATTAAGTGACTTGCCTTGGGATATACAGCGAGTGAGTTTTACGATCAGGACTGAAACACAATTTTTCTAATCCCAATTCCTATTCGAATTCCAATGAACCAGTATCATTAATCCACTCATCCTTCCTCTTAATAATGTGTTGTTGTTGTTGTTGTTTTTAAAGTTTTCTTGACGTTTCTTTTTGGTTCTCCTTATTTCACTCCATATCCATTCATGAAAGTCTCATGTTTCTCTGGCTATTCCCATGTTCTTTATAGTGCAGTATCACTTTTCAGATAAAATAAAAACTCTCATTTGTCACCTAAAGCCCTTTGTAATCTGGGTCCCACCTGCTTTTCTAGTCTTATTTCATATTACTCCCATTCACATACTATATGCTCCATGCAAACTGGCCAACTTATATTTTCTGCATATGACCTTTCCTCCTAATGCAGTATAATTGTACAATCTAATTCCCATCCTTCAAATGTTTTCCCTCCTCATAATTCTTCCCTGGAATTCCTATCTCCAACAAGGCTCAGTACACAGCTCAAGGGTCACCATCAGAATGTAACTTATTTGATGTTAGGGATAGCTTTCATTTTTGTCTTTGCATTCATTGTGTTGAGCTGACTGCCCTGACTGCCTGCCACAAAGTAAGATCTTAATAAATGCTTGTTGAATTGAATTAGACTAAATTGAATTCATATACCAAGATTTGTTGTCATTCTCCAATCAGTAGACATCTACTTTGTTTCCAGTTCTGCATGATGACAGAATATACTGCTATAAATTTTATACACACACACACACACACACACACACACACACACACACACACTACTGGATACCATTTTTTGGTATAGCATGGAGAGTTTTTTTGCTATCGCATGCCACCTTTGCTATACTCCTTTGTGTGTCTGTATTAATTTGCTTCTGCTTTTCAAAGAATGAAAATATTTGAAGTATTAAGTTAAAAGAACTGTCATTTGGTATCATTAAAGGTAGCTTTCATACCACTTTAGTCAAGGCAAAAACTATTCTAGTGTTCTAATTAATGTGTATAACACCTACAGAAGTTATTGTTGACAAATTCAAGTAGCTATATAATGTTATTCACTTTGCCTTCAAGTGATGATACTGATATCCAATTGTATTAAAGTCTTCACCTATAGGAAGTTTCACTCTATTAGCTAAAAAGGTTATCATTTTTGCTTAAGATCATAAGATGTGTGTGCAGTTCTTTGAGTTATTTTCTCTTATATAATAAAAAGAAAGCAATTAAAATGAAAATAAGTATAGTATTAACAGTATATTTTAAAAAACCTTCCATAAAATTATAATTATGACCATTATAAAACATCCTAAATGAAATGTTTTACATGATTGCACATGTATAAGTTATATTAGATTACTTACTGTCTCAGAGAAGGGGAGGGAGGGAAGGAAGGATAGAATTTGGAACTGAAATTTTTTAAATGTTTAAAAATTGTTTAAACATGTAATTGGGGAAAAATAAAATATTAGTGAAATATCCTAAACAGAAACATAAAAATATAAGATAAAGACGTAATGATATTTGATTCTATAATTAATAGACTCTGGATTAGATTTAATATAGGAGTTGACATGGTCAAATAAAATTTTAAAGGAAATCACCTTGGCACCTGTGGGAAGAATTAGCAGGAAGGAAAACTTGAAGTAGGGATGATGAGGAGTATATTGCAATCATTGACCCCAGATAGAGAGCATCTGACATAGCTAAGAGATCTGGGAAGTGGAATTTTCCCAATGGCACCTGCTCATCTATGAGGGGAGTTGTTTAGGTAATAATTGCCTTAAGATGCCCACATTTACTCATAAGGGAGAAATAACCCAACCCTTCATCCTTATAAACCAGAGGAAGGGGACGTATTGATGCAGTGTTGCGGGGAAAGGGCACATGTGGACATTATGTTTCAAATAAGCCCCATGATTGGCTATTTCACCCTAAGAGGGTAGTATATAACCTATTTTCCTACTCTCCAACTGATCAAATACCTCCTAGACTCAGGCCATGGCCTAAGACTGGCCCCATAGCTCCTACTTTGGAAAAATACTGACCCAGTGTAGCCCCCACATTTTATAGATAAAATACAGGAGAAAATGAGATGTTAAGTGAATTGTCCAAATGATATATCCAGGATTTGAACTTAGATTTTCTAACTTGAAAATCTAGCATGTTTTTTGAAGGCAATGCCAAGGGTGTGCCCTTAAGCTCCTGTTTCATTTTCTTCACCCATCAAATGAGAGGGCTGGACCAGAAGACCTCTCCAGGTTAAAATCTATGATGCTGTGAAAACACTATCATGCCCTGCCATTCTGTAAAGGAATTATATATGGACTCAGCAATAAACTACATCATTTGTCTGAAGGTTAGCCTCACTAAATTTGAAAAGAATAGTTGGACACAGAAGGTGATCAATGTTTTTGTCAAAGAAACTCAGGAAAACTGTCTCCTAAGGCATGAAAGGTATTCTAATTTATGTTGTTGGAAGAAGTATTGACATGAACGAAATCAAGAATCCTTGAAATACTAATGTATTAATAAAATTGTAATATACAATGTAACTATATATAATAATAGTATGAAAATGGCTCAAGTTAATAAGGTACAAATGACTTATAGATAGCCCTGACAATTAAAAGTGTCTATTTTCTTAGACATTTTAATGGCTCCTCCCAGTCTTTATACACTGTATTTAAGACTTATGTGTGCTATGATCAGGACAGACCCACATCATTACATGACCTGATATGCTAAACATAATATGAATTTTCAACACTTTTGCTAGATTCAAAATCATAGTAAATTATTTTTAAACACTAAAAATCAATTTGGATAGTATCTGAATCAAATCATCATTGTTAGGAAGTTCAAGAGACCAATCAATTGCTGTCAATGGTTAATCAACAGTAGTGCACAGAGTAAAACAAAATCACACAGTTAAAAGGGATCAATCCCAGGTCTCAGAGTCACAGTGTTTCCCAGTACCCTACTGCCTCTAATTCTTAAAACAAAACAAAAAAAGGTAAAAAAAAAAACTTTCTGATTTATAGACTGAGGGTTGGGTTTTGAAAATTCATAGCCTCCTATGTGGTCCCTAGGGTATTTCTGGCCTACTGTTGACTGAGCAATAATATTCTTTTATTGTTAAAGATCAGCAGGTGGTTATAGAGAAATGCTTAAAACCATTAGCATCAAATTAAGACTTTCTCCCTGATGAAAATTAGACCTGAAATCGTATTGAAAAAGGGAAAGTTCTGTAAAGAAAGAAAGGCAACTATTTAGGAAGCATTTATGGTATGGTTAAATGCTAGCAGATCATAGTTTTCAAGTTAGAAGAGAACTTATAGGCTATCTACTCCAACTTCCTAATTTTCTAGATGAGGAGAATGAAGTTCAAGAGGTTAAGTGACTTGCCCCTATGGATATAAATGGATTTCTTTAGCAAGAAAGATATTTTATATGTGCCATGGTATATAAAGATCAGAGCCCTTGAAACAAATGAGTTTATAATGTAGGTGAAATTTATTTTAATAGAAAATGTACTACTTATGTAGTAGTTCAATTTAACGACATTTACTAAGTGACTACAATGTACAAAGCACCATTGCTAACACTTGGGATATGAAGATAAAAGCTAAACAATCTCCACCCTTAAAGAGGTGGAAGACCAATGTCTTCCAATGTCTACTAGAAATCCAATGTTTAACCACTTGTAGATTCACTATCACATTGATTCCTTCAAACTTAGATCTAGATCCTTGGAAAAGTGGAGGGAAAAAGCATATAAGCTCTAAACCTCTTTCCATTGTCTGGCACTCACTAGAACCTTCTTAATGACAGTATTACCCTAGCTACACTACAATATCAGTTACAACTTCTCTCATCCTTGTCAAGGAACAAAAAATATTCCGTGCTCACCACTGACATTTCCAGATTCTACCTCTACCACTATTACTCAGCAATCCCTTCTCCTTTGAAACTTATGCTATCTAAATTTATCACCCAATCCAGATCCTAGTGGTCATTATCAACCCCCAGGGTATTGGTGATGGATTGACTCTCCTTTTCTCAATGAGTTCACAGTCTAACAGTCTTTCTCTACAGTCTCAATGTTTTCCTAGTACTAGGGAGCTTCAACACACAGAATGATGTTCCCTCAAATACTAGCCAAGGCACGTCCTCTATATGCACCATAATTCCATCTTTTTTTATGTCCAGCAGATTAACCCTTCTATAATCCCCACTCTACTTTACCTTTTGACTCCTTATATAAAAAACCCACTTGTTCCTACAATCCCCACCTGCTCTCATCCTCTATCTCTTAGGCATTGCACAGCTAAGTTTATTGAAAGATCTGTTGATAAGTGCCTCCTTTTCTTCTTTGAATCTTTTTGGTCTTTCTACAACTTGGCTACCTGCTTTATTCACTTGTATGTCCTCTCCAATCACCAAATCTAAAAACTTCTCAATCTTCATCTTCTTGATATCTTTGCAGCATTTTACATTATTGATCAATTTATTTTTCTTACCTCTGGGATTTTTTTGTGATACTGCCCTCTCCTAGTTCTCCTACATATGTGACTCCTTTTTATTCTCTTTGTTTTGACTTCTCTTTCCCCTCTATTATACCTCACATGATTTCATTATCTATATGCAAATGATTCCTAGAGCAATATGTCCAGCTCTAATCACTTTCATGAGCCATAGTCTTGAATCATTGAATGCTTTTTGAATATATGAAACTGTATGTAACATAGACATCCCAAACAAAGTTATACAAAACAAAACTCACTATCTTCTTTCCTACTTGCCAAAAAATTGTCTTATCTTCCAAACTTCCCTATCACTGTCAGAAATCAGATTTAAAGTTCAAAAGAAAACCTGAGGTGTGCAAATTTAGAGACATCTCTATTCCAAATGTCCATATGGGCTATTTGTGCTCAACCTATGGTATAACCTTCCAAACTTGTATTGGTCTGATCAATCACAGTTGGACACACTGTAACTTGACCCCAACATAGTGATGTTGTTTTGGTCCTCTTCAAGGATAAAGAACAAAAACCAACCATTACTGTTAAAGTTGCTACCAACCTCTAGCCTTGGTGAAAGGGAAGAGATAGATGGAGATTAAGAGTCTTGCCTAGAATCACAAGAATAAGATTCAAACCCAAGTTTACTGTTTAAGAATCAATGCTTTTCATACTCTACTAATTTTCCAATGAGTACTTATCTTCTGCATATAAGTACAAATGCAGGGTTCAAAGAAGAAGGGTATTGAGGAAACTTCTAAATGTTCTTGGCTCAATTCATTGAACTTCATGTTGTTAATCTTCCTCACTAAGTAACTTTACAAATTGGCTACATAAGCACTTACTGAAGATGAAAGCATGGAATCATCAGGTGTGAGTTGTACTCACATACTATAAGGCTGTTTCTTATTCTGAGGATTTATAATTTTGTAATTCTGTAGAACATATAAATAGCTAAAATGTATGGCAAAATTTTATATAGTGATAGATATAAATACCTAAAATGTACATAGTACATTAAAATCTGAAAGCATTTCTACATACAATATTTCATTTGATCCTTACAATGACCCTGTGAGGTAGGTACTCTTATCATCACCATTTTATGGGTTAGTAAACCTGAGATTAAGGAGGTTCAAACAGAAGGCAGTGTTGGAAGGAGCTTCTGACCTCCAGTTTTCTAGACTCTAACTCCAGCTTTGTTAAGGGCCAATGTGAGCCAGGCCAGTCATGGATAGAATCTGAATCAGGATTTCTCCTGGACCCTGCTGCCTATGTGGGCTAATTATGGTTCAGGGTGTTGGCTCACCATATTTTTGTGACTAGCAAGGAAACAGGGAGAGATTACTGAGAAGTGACCCCCAAAGATTGCACAGCCACCAATAATTAAGTACAAGCTGGTTAATCATTTTTTCCATGAGAAAACTGGATGCAACCACCTTTGTTATAAAAACCCTCGTCCCAGGATTCCTGCTTGGTTTGCACTGTCATTTCATTGCCACACCTTTGTGTTTAGGCCCACTTCCCTCCAGTGCCAGCATCAAGTGGCACACCAAACAGGGACCTGAAAAGAAGATACTATGAGGGTGGCCTCCTGGAAGCTCTGGAGTAAAAGACAAAGCTGCACAACAGAAGGTAAGGAGGTGAAAAGTTTTCATTTCTAGTGAATTAGGCTTAGAAAGAAGTCACTAGGCTAAGGAGAAGATGTTTTAGGGAAAAGTGTTAGGCAAGGATTAACATTAAAAAAGTGGAAGACAAAGAGAGAAATTAACACTCTGTTTTACTTTCAGTTTGCCATTCAGTCTTGACTTGGCTGAGACTGGGGATGGGGCATACACAGTCTGGAAGTAAAAGCCAGGAGCATTATTTGATGCTGTTGATGAAGACAGCTGGAGAAGAAGGGCTTTTGATAACTAGCTGTCAGCTTCAGAAATTTTTAGAGAAGGTGGAGACATATTGTCCATGGTTTTCTCAAGAAGGGAACATTGATTAAGAAAATTAGGAAGTAGTAGATAGGCATATGAAAGTACTGCTGGGAGGCTGGGCCAAGCACGTTCCCTGTTTCAGTATTTTCTCTTGGGAATGTGCTAAAAAGTTATCTCCAACCCCTAGAAAAGGTATCTTCAGCCACAAAAGTATTAAAGGTAGACACTGTACTAGGGACAGATGAAGAAGAAGAAATGATACAATGTGTAAATGAACAATTAAAGGCCATAGGGCGTCATGAGACCGCCCTCCCCAGTGCTGCTCTTATGCCACAACCACCTTTGTACAGGTCAGCAAGTCAAATCTCTCCAGAAAGGGAACAGAAACATCAAAAAGGGCCAGAGCCAGTAGGGTTAGTTCAGGCAGCAATATATTAAAGATATGTTTGACATTAGAAATAAAGATGCCAAGGGTGGCTCAAGCAATTAAGTGTGCTGCAGCAGTCTCTGTATAGTCTAAAGCTGTGGAAGCAGATGAAAAGGAAATAATTAAGTAAGTCTTTCTTAGCTGGCCTCCCTTGCCATCTGGAGGGCCAAGCAAAGGTTTAATTTTTTTCAGGAGATCTCCAACAATTCTCTGTGAGCTTTTGGATCCATTCTGCTATTTTATTTATCTATCTGTTTTGTTTTTGTGTCTTTGCGTGAGTGAGTGTGTGTGAGTAATGTGTCATTCTATAAGATTTATAATGCAATGGGATTTTTAAAAGGTTTAAAAATCTCTTCCTCTTCATTCCAACTCTGGCCAAGTTTGAATGCTGAGAAAGCAATAAAAAAATTTAAAAAGTGAATTTTTCCCCTTAGATTAAAGAGGCAAACACATGAGCATTTAACCATTTCCTGCCTCGCCGAAAAGAGAAAAGTTTTGTGTATCAGGATGCAACCTAAAGGTAATTGAATTCATTCTGGTTATTTTTGGAATTGTGAAAAGTAAAAAGTGTTACTCCTAATTTGATGCTAAAGATAAGTCTGAATTTATCATACTATTTGTCACTAAGGCAAATTGGAAAATAACAAAGATCTGAAAAAAGAAACCCCTCAGAGATGAAGCTTTGGGCTGTCCAGTATGGGGGAGAAAATGGACAAAGGCACCACTGGACCTCTTTTGTTCCAGAGTCCCAGCTCACCTTTACTGGTGGATTCAAACCACTCACTTTCAAAGAAGATTTGAAGGAATGGACACTTAGGGGGTGGAGTCCAGCCCACACTACTTCAAAATTATGTAAAAGGGGGACTCTGAATGACCTCTGGAGCTCCAGAACCCACAAAATGACACAGAGAAACTAACCCCCCGCTGAGAACAGCCTGGAAGCCCAGCAGGGAGCAGCCAGCACAGTACTCTGGGAGCCAAGCCCAGGCCCATGAGAGTCAGAGGTTTTAGTCCCAGGGCGGCCTGTCCAGCAACCAGCTGGAGGGACCCCAGAACACCAATAGCTGTGGGGTTTCCAGAATTATCAACACATAGATGCCTAGGACAAAGTGAGAGGTCAGTGCCCTATGGGCTTTGGGACTGGTTGGGAAAGCATGTCAGCTTCTTCCCCTGGGGGCAAGAAGTCACTGAGGAGCTGGCGCAGCTTGTGCGACATTGCCACATTGCAGCTTCAGCTCCTGGCCTGCAAACTGTAGGGGGATCCAGTAATCAGTCTGGGAGGTAATCTCTCTTGCTTTACCTTTCTTGGATCTGGACTGCAGTCTGGGGTGGAGTTCTTGGGGTGTGTGACCAGCTTGCCAGAGTCTGTGGAGGCTTCAGAGAGGCCATCCAACTAATACCTCCAGCAGGTGAGAAAATCCCAGTGTTTGGGATGGAAGCTCCCCTGGCTGGTGACAGAGTCCTACTGTGGCAACAAGCCTAAAAGTCAAGTAATTGATTGGCAACATGCCTAGGCAAAGGAAACAAAATAAACAAAAACTCAACATTAGACTCCTATTTTGAGGGCAAAGAGGATCAAAGCATGGAACAGGAGGAGGACTGTGAGGTCAGAAATCCTGTACCAAAAGCCCCACATGAAAATACAAGCTGGTTATAGGCCATAGAGGACCTTAAGAAGCAGATAAGAGAAGTGGGGGAAAATTGGGAAGAAAAATGAGAAAGATGTAAGAAAAGTACGAAATGATAGTCAACAGCCTGACTGAGGAAAATAACACCTTAAAAAATAGACTAACTCAAATGGCAAAAGAGGCTCAGAAAGGCAATGAGGAGAAGAATGCCTTGGAGGGTTGAATTTGCCAGATGGAAAAAGAATCTCAAAAGCTCACTGAGGAGAATCATTTCTTCAGAATTAGAGTGGAGCAAATGGAAGCTAGTGACTTTATGAGAAATCAAGATGCTATTAAGCAGATCCAAACAAATGAAAGAATAGAAGGCAATGTGAAATATCTCATGGGAAAAACCACTGACCTGGAAAATAGATCCAGGAGAGATAATCTAGAAATTATTGGACTACCTGAAAACCATGATCAAAGAAAGAATCTAGAAATCATCCTTCAAGAAATTCTCAAGGAAAATTGCCCTGATGTTTTAGACCCAGAGGGGGAAATAGAGGTTGAATGAATCCACCAATTGCCTCCTGAAAAAGATCCCAAAAAGAAAACTCCTAGGAATATTGTAGCTAGGTTCCAGAATTCCCAGATCAAGGAGAGAATATTACAAGCAGCCAGGAAGAAACAATTTAAATATTGTGGAAACACAATCAGGATAGTGCAGGACCTGGCAGCTTCTACACTGAGGGACTGAAGGGCATGGAATATGATATTCTGGAGGGCAAAGGAGCTGGGATTAAAACCAAGAATCACCCACCCAGCAAAACTGAGTATCGTGTTTCTGGTTAAAATATGGTCATTCAGTGAAATAGAGGACTTTCAAGCATTCTTGAGGAAAAACACCAGAGCTGAATAGAAGCAGATACAGGAAGCAAGAGATGCTTGAGAAGGTAAACAGTGAAAAGGAATGGACACACAAATTAAGTTTACTGGAGTAAAAGGTAATTCAGCTGTAAACATTTTTACAAAAATTTATTAAAGCCTCTCATCCCAGATCAGATTAAAAAAGAGAGTTCTGAAGAATAATAGGGAATTTGAGTTATCCTCCCCAATCTGGCAAAGGGGAGGAAGCATGCTACTTATATCAAGGACTCCATTAGCAGCAGCCCTTGGCACCCTGAAGCCCACATTTTATGCAAGCAGATGAATCTCTCCTTTCAAGCCCCCAAATCCACAATCATGCTTTGTAGCTGTGAGGAGAGGAGAAAAATCTCTTCACTTGATAAACCCAATTTTTGATCAATAATTTTTGCAAGTGCTGATTTGGAAATGCAATTAATGTCATAATGTCACTGTGTTATTATGGTCTTCCTAAATTGTGGTAAAATTCTATTACATAGTAAAAATTGAATAATTGATATTAGCCAGAAATAGCGTTAGATGAAGCAAATTTTTAATCTAAATTTTGTTTAAACTAAAAGATAGAGGAAAAAATTTGAGTAAAAACAGTTATGTCACTTTATCAGTTCTGCTAAACCCTGTTTTATAATGTTTATATATGCCATATAGGAAACCAGCTATTTACACCTTTACCTGTAGTATAAAAGGAGGTTATAGATAAAATAATGTGGCTATCAGGGGAATTAACTAAGCTATTTAAAAATTCTGTTTTAATGCTAAAACCTAAAATTCTTAATTGATTATTGTGTGTGGAAAGAAGGAGACTGGATGAAAACTTTATTCAGAATAATTCTGACCATTCAGAACATTCCTCCTCCACGTATGAGAATTGGCAAAGCAAGGGCATCACCATCAGCACCTCCCTAGAATCTATATCAGTTCTGCTTATTTTGTAAAACTGTCAGGGTCCCTGGAAACCATCTCTATAGGCAAGATCATCCGCCTGGGAAAGGAACTTAATTTAGTTAGGTAGTTCCTAATAGTGTACTTTGCTTGCTGAGAAGTTGTAAGTCTATATACAAAAGGTTAGAAAAAAGAATTTTAACAATTAGCTTTTACACCAGGACAAGTTTAGAGAAAGAAAAAGGTTAAATGAAATCTCTTATGTAGAAGAAACCTAGTAAATCTTTATTGTTTATTACGGCTCCATGAGAATAAAAGTAACCGTAATCAGCTATAAGCCGTCCTTGGTGAAAAATTGCTGTTTAAGATAAAAGGCACTTAAGACTATATTTAATTCACATATTCTATAGCAAATTTCTAGGATCAAAGCAAGTAGTAAATAAAGGATACAAACTCGTTTGTGTTAGTTTATTGGTAAATTTAATATAATTTTTCAACTAGAATTAAAATATGTACAGAAATTTTTACAAACTACGTAAGGCTGACCTTAAAAAATTATCATTGTCTAAAAGCATTCTAAAACATTAGCTGAAAGTACTGTAATCAGCTTCTTAACTATCACCAATATGAGATTCAATTCCTATACCTTCTAAAAATCTTTGTGATATCTAAGAATTTCTGCAATTAACTAGAAATTTAGTTTGATAATAATACTTTTGGAATTTATGTTACTTAAGAATATTTTACAACAACTTAGTTTATATGACTCAATCTTAAAAGTTTGTTTTTTGCTTTAAGGTGAAAAACAGAGCTATCATTAAAAACTTTTCAACTAATTTTGTTCATAAAAGTTTAGTGATCATTCATAAATCTTACAACAGCCTACGAAACTTTCATTTCCAGGACAATTTATTGCTAAGTTAAGGTAAAGTGGAACAGGTTTTGCTGTTTTGATCTCAATATATAGTCATTCCATGACCTAAGCAAGAACAAAAATAGTGTCTTAACTTATTTAGGCAAAGTATGTCTTTCTTCCAAAATGAATATAATCAGAGGATAAATACCCTTTGTGAAACAAGGATGTATGTCTGCTACTCAGCTGTAAGGTTCTAGTCAGGAACTTTTGTTTGTTTGTTTGTTTAACAGCTTTCACTGATGGATCCAGTTCTGGAAATCCAAGCTACTATATTGATTCTAATAATGGTAAAGTTATAATAACCACTTTACTTCTGCTCAAACTGCAAAGCTTTCAGCTATTCTATTATTGTTAAATGATTTTTCTTCTTCTCCCCTTAATATTGTGTCAGATAGCATATATTCAGCACACGTGTGCCAACATATTGACACTGCTTAACACACACAGAATACAGATTTTTTTTTTACATTTTTCAGAAATTGCAAATCCTCATAAGATAGAGGCTACAACCTACTAGGTAACAAGCTAGACAGATCATTAAAACCTGCCCTCAATGTAGTATCTCTACTACTCCTCCACTAATCGCCATTAACACACCGAAAATCAAATCTTGGCGAATAAATGGAACTCATTATTCTCCTTTTGGTAAACTATCACGTGTACATGTCACCATAGATACCTTTCTTTCCTTTACCTTTGCTTCCTTTCAGACAGCGGAAGCAGTAAAAAATGTAATTACTTGTATGTTCACATTTTTTGCTTCAATGGGCTTTCCAAAACAATTGCAAACTGATAATGCCCCCACCTACATTAGCAGATCATTTCAATCTTTCTGTGATCATTCTCAAATAAAATTAACAACCCTTATAATCCCAGTGGTCAAGCTATACTTGAGAGAAGAAATTCAGAAAGAAAAACCTATGCACAAAAATAAAAAAATTTTAAAAAGACTAATACACCACAAAGGCACTTAGTTACTGCCTTATAAAGTCAGATGTGAGGTTTTGCTTTGAGGCTCACTTTGGGAAAGTTGTGTGATTTGGCCAGATGAGATTCTAGGCTGCTGCTGAGACCCCAAGCTTTGAAAGCACAGATGTTGGTGCTTCTCTCTCTGGTGACTAACTAGGTATGGATGTAATGTTCAGATAGCTAGAAGTCCTGTCTGCTGAATTATGTTATTTTCTCTTTTAACTTCTGTTTTTATTCTCTGAAGTTAAGGGTGCTTACTTTTCCCCCTGAACTAGGTAAATGATATATGTTTCAGTGATTAAAGAAAGATTGTTAACCCTTTTTGAGTTGTTTTCCTTTGGAAAGGCAGATTGAAGAACCCATGCTGGCAGCCATCCTGGATATGCTGGGGTGCTTGCTGCTACAAATGGCATCATGAACAGGATCTGCAAAGTATGGGGGCTGGCATAATTGTTTGTTTCCCAGTTGTGGTAGCTGTGACTCTGTGGAGCCATGGAACAGGAGCGCAGAACTGCCTGTATGTTGACTATGGTTAGGTGAGAGCAGGAACAGCGAGCTGCCTGCTTCAGGACTAGGGCAGAAGCCAGGAGCAGCTGCCTCTTGCGGGAGGAGGAGAAACCCAGGATTTCGGAATTCAGCCACAGGATGAGATAAGGACTATGCAGCAAGGCAGGAGCACTGAATGAGTTTTCTTGCTGCATTCCACAGTTTGGGATCCAGGATAAAGATGGAATTGTGTCTATGGTGGGTGGGGTGAAGTGCCATGGACCCCCAAGGACCCCACCCTGTTGTTTTGTTGCCCAGCCACCCCTCAGGACCTGGAATCAGGGGCTGGACCAGTGTTAAGCCTGGGACTTGGCTAATTAAGAGCCTGCACCTGAAAGTGCCAAGAGGAGGCCTGCAAGGGCAGTATGGAGGGGAAGGACAACCCCCCCCCCCCCCAAGAGAACCTTATTTGGACATTTTTGTTTTGGATTAAGGGGATTATAAGGCTATATACTTTGTGTTTGTTTAAGGCTATATGGTCACTCTGGTAATGGTTACGTTATGTATCTTGCAAATGTGATATATTTATTTTGTGGGGAATATGTTGTACTTAAGAGATGTTAATGCTAATTCAGATATAAGTTACCTATGTAAAAGGCATGAAAGATCTTGGGGCTGAATGTAATGATAATGGGAATCTGGGGATCTTCCCTTCCCCTTGGCCCCTTGATAGGCTTAAGTGAATCTGACAACCTTCCCTGACTTGAAAATATACTCTGCCCCCTTGCATATTTTCCATCTGATTATCTTATTTAAAGGGGGGTGGGAGGAAATTAGGATTAAGAAAACTGGGAAAATTTCAAAAGGGTGAAAGAGGGGAGGCTAGGTGGTGCAGTGAGTAGAGCAACGGTCCTGAAGTCAGGAGGACCTGAGTTCAAATACGGCCTCAGACACTTAACACTTACTAGCCATGTGACCTTGGGCAAGTCACTTAACCCCAATTGCCCTCCAAAAAGCAAAACAAAATAAAAACCAAAAGAGTGGAAGGAAAAGATTTGTGGGATTGTTTATTGCAGGTATTTTGGTTGTTGGTGCTATAATCACGTCTTTCACTATATTTCTATATTTGTCCTTGCCTTACAAGAATTAATACAAACCAAATTTCTGTAAGCCATATATCAAGAATTGATCCTGATGGCCTCAGACACTTAACACATACACAAACAAAAACCTAGCCGTGTGACTTTGGGCAAGTTACTTAATCCCAATTGCCCTCCAAAAAAAAAAAAAAAGAATTGATCCTGATAATATTGCAAATAAGATACTTAATTGGGTAAACAGAACTTCATCTTGTTTTATTAGTGTGTGTACTAGGAGGTCTGTTCTTCCTTGCATCTTGTGTTGTTTGGTCCATTGGTAGGTCACTTTTGGCTCTGGGGAGAGAGACTCATGGCCCAAGTTACTTGCTAAGAAAGCGGGAGGTGTTGAGGGCCAGTGTGAGCCAGTTCAATCATGGGTAGAGTCTGGATCAGGATTTCCCCTGGACCCTGCTCCCCATGTGGCCTAATTATGGCTCAGGGTATTGGCTCATCTTATTTCTGTGACTAGCAAGGAAACAGGGACTGATTACTGAGAAGTGACCCCCAAGATCGCACAGCCGCCAATAATTAAGTACAAGCTGGTTAATCATATTTTTTCCATGAGAAAATGAGATGCAACTGTCTTTGTTATAAAAACCCTTGCCCCAGGATAAATGAAGAGACTACCCTGATAGTTCCTGCCTGCCTTGCATTGTCATTTCATCGCTACACCTCTGTGTTCAGGCCCTCACCCCTCTGGGGCAAACATCACAGTTGTTGTCTATCATGTCACCTAAGCAAAAAGAAGTAATTTCTATAGTCTCTGTGTTATGATTCTGTGTTGGACTCTAAGGAACCTTTAACTTCTCAGAACCTACTATATTTCACAGACCCTTTGGGATCAAACAAGTACATGTATCACAGTGAATAGTTTTGATCACATTACTCCAACACAGATCATAATTTGACCTGTAATTGCAGCTGCTTCTTAACCTAAGGTAGCTCACCTCAATTCTCCTCTCTTTGTGTTCAGAGGGAGAGAAAAGGTACAACCATCAATTCTAAATTATAGCTATGGTTTTTGAAAAATAGTTGATAAGTAACATTAAGGGCTGGTATGTGATTCAGCTGACTCCCACTCTAATATAAAGTTTTTATTAAAAACTGTAGTCATGGTAATAAGACTATAGGGATACTGGGCTGGAACTAAGCTTTAATTTAAAAAAAAATTCCAATATTATCCAACATCCAGTCTTAATTTTATCTTATTTTTAGCAAAAAACAAATACAGAAACAATGAATTTACACAAACATCATTTTATCTTCAAAAGGTAATTTCTGTTTCATAAACCACAAACACTAAAGCAGATCTGAATGCCTAAGATGCTCCCATAAGTGTGTTGGGAGCACAGATAAATATATTAACTCTGAGAAATTTAAAATACTTTTGACTATCCTTAGATTAAATGATAGATTAAATAAGATCAATCTTGTCCTACTGAAAATAAAGATAAAATAATGTAAATTTTAGGTAATTTATTATTTCCCACTCAGTTATTTCCCATTTTATTACAATGAATGTTATGTTTAAATAATCTTAATATTAAGATAGGAATCAGTTGAGGCCAATAACTTTCCTAAAATCAGTTTGGAGTGGACTTAGGTGGGGGACAGTCAACATTTTTTTTCATAAATGGCATTACATGGATCCAATGAAAATATACATTATTCTATTACTACAAATATTCAAATGGGGACATTTGAAATAACATTACATGGCCAACCAACCACAGTAGAGAAGTGGAGGGAACAAAATTTGGGAGATATGATAGGAGACCTTGATTCTAGTGCATGCTCTGTCACTAATTCTCTGTGTGACCTTCAATAAATCACTTCATCTCTCTTAACCTCCAATTACTCATTAAACAAATGAGGATGTTAGACTAGATAATTTCAAGGTTTTCATTAATTCATGTTATCATATAAAATGATTCTATTTTCCAGCCTACAAGGTAAAACTTTGGAAAATAAAGTTCAATTTTCAGACTGAAACTCAAGTCCTTCTAATGATTCCAATGTATCTTTCGTATCTATCATGGGGTTAGTCTCTTAACTGATTATTTCTAAGAATAAACACAGTAACACTTTAAGGTCCTGTCTCTACTTTCTAAAATAGCCTGTTGCATGACCCAAAATATCAGAAATTTCCTTTTTATCTCACATAATACCTTCCTACCTACAATGTCTAAAGTTGTTGTATTTTTTCCCTTTGGGAGCAAGAAAGCTGTTATTCCTTTTACATGACAACCTTTTAAATATTTAATGGCACTTATTAAATTTCTCCTTAACCTCTTATCCATGTCAAACATGCAAAGTTTTCTCAACTACTTATCAGCAATGTAGAATTTTTTCAAGTCTACCATCGACTACTAAATATGTTCTGTCAGATTCTAGTTCACCAGTTCCCATATCTTAAGGGTTCTGATGAGATGTGTCTCAAAACTGAAGTACTCTCCATGATGTTATTTCCTGGGGTCGGGGTGAGTTGAATGGAATCCACAGCTCATGGGAAATGCTTCTCTAAGTTAACAGTGAAATGTGCATCACATACTATGTTTACGTGCATTGCAGAAGACATCTGGATATGGAATATGGGACACCAAAGGTATTGCTTGAAATCTTCCAAAATCCCTTTATGTTTATAAAAACCTATACATGTATCCATTTTGTTTACTAGTAAGCCAACACATAGCAAAATTGAATAACTTACTTAATTTAGGTTTTTCTAAAAAAATATCTACTACTTTATTTTTCCCAATTACATGTAAAAACAATTTACTATGGTTTTTTTCAAATGTTGAATTCCAAATTCTCTCTTGCCCTTCCCTTCCCACCTCATTGAGAAGGCAAGCAATTTGACATACATGTGTAGTCCCACAAAACACATTTCCATGTAAGTCATTCTCTAAAAGAAAACACACAAAAAAAATCAAGAAAAATAAAGTAAAGAAAAGGTATCTTTCATCTGCATTCAGGTTCTGCCTCTGGAGATAGCATCATTTATTGTAAGTCTTACAAAATTGTCTTGGATCTTTGTATTGCTGAGAATAGCTAGATTATTTATAGTAGATGATCATACAATATTGCTGTTACTGTGTACAGTGTTCTCCTGGTTCTGTTCATCTAATTTTGCATCAGTTCACGTAAGTCTTTCCATGTTTTTCTGAGAGCATCCTGCTCATTGTTTCTTAAGGTACAATAGTATTCCATCACAATACTATACAACAGCTTGTTTAGCCACTCCTCAATTGATGGACATCCCCTCAATTTCTAATTCTTTGCCAGGGGGCCATTCCTAGTAGTCCTGATTTTATACACACACACACACACACACACACACACACACATTACAATATATGTATACATTACAATATATATGCACACACACACACACATATATATATATACATTACTATATATATGTAATGGTAATGTAATTTGAATTTGAAGGACTCTTTTTGTATTGGCAAGATAGCAGAATTTGTTTAAAGTTATTTTGTAAAAGAAATTTTTGGAGGAGTTTGGGAAGGAGCTCAGGTCATCTTGACTCTGCCTCCTCACAATTTAGGTGGTTTGAAGCAAAGCAACAACAGAATAAAAAGAGGTCACAATCTGGAGTTTGTCATAATTTCAGGCTAGTTTTCTGTTTAAATAGTGATGTGAATAAGCTACATTTAAAAGTATTTTAACACACCTTCTCTGCTCACAACAATCTTTAATACTTTAGATAAAGCACCCTCACTTATAGATGGAAGCAACCAAGAATCAAAGAATTTAAGTATCTTGACTCACTGAAGCAAGTTAGCTGTGGAGCCAAATTTGCTGGCAACTAGTCTAATATACTCTTTTGACCATACCATGAACAAAACCAGGTAGCTGTTTGTAAAATCTTTTAGTGTTTATTTTGTTGAATACATCTCTATTAGCAAGCATTACACAAAGCACCCTCATTTTAGCCTAGCAGCTAAACATACATACAGTTGAAGGACAGGGATATATGGGAATACAGGAACATAAAAGATCTAAAGTCAAACCCGATTACTGGCAGGAAAAAAAAACAAGTATCTGGCCCCAAAGAAGTCATATCCATATCAACATCAATATAACAAGCTATCTGTAACAATATTGATCTGAATATATAGATAGCATAAATGCTTCTACATCAGAGTGGCTATAGCACTGACAGCAATACACATTTTAGAGTATGAAGGAGCCTAAGATAATACTTTGTTTCATTTTACACTGGAACAAAGAGTTTCAAAAAAATGGATGCTTTGCCTAAGATTTCTCAACTGGTCATAGTGAAGCTAGAATAGGCACCTAGGTTTCTTTATACTTTTCCCAGTGATATCCTGCTTCCTTGTTCTGCCCATGCTTACTAAACCTGGAAAGGCATGGTTCTTCCACTTTCTTTCTTCCCGATCCTATAAGCTGAGGCAACTGGAAAGGGGCAATGGTCTTGTAGCCCAGAGCTATAACTGTCATATTTGCACTACTTCCTTCTGGGGACTGCAATTAATTCACAAGGCACACTTGGACATCTCTATGCATAATTTTCAAACTAAGACATGACAACCACTGTGAATTTGGAATATGGCAATCAGATGAGAGATTTTATGTGAACTCACTGAATCCAAAGATATTTGTGACATCAACCAAGCAGAGTCCAATATTTTCAATCTCCCTAACAAATAAAAAGCTCATCATATATTGTATGGATATTCCAGAGAACGTGAAATGACTTTTCATTGTATGAAAGTCCATTGTTTTTGAATCATCAAGACATAGTATGTGAAGGTTTAGAATGCAGTAAGGAAGATTTGGGTGAAATCCTGTCTCTGACATTTACATGATGTGCAACCCTGGTCAAGTCACTCAATGCTTACGAACCCCAGGCATATCTATTACTAAGACATATCTTCTAAGTTAACAGTTGAATTTCTATTTTCATCCACACTCCAAGGAAATCACAAATCTATAGGAAAAACACCTAAAATCTCAAGGTGACATGTTCCTCTGTGGCTAGAGTGCTGAACGTGGAGTCAAATGAAACTGGGTTTAAATACCATTTCTGATACTTCCTAGTTGTATGAACATAAATAAATAAATTCATCTTTCTCAGCCTCAGTTTTCTCTTTAGTATAATAAGGAAACATGTCCTATTTTGTAGATTTGTGAAGGGGCAAATGAGAAAAAGGTCAAAAAGCACTTTGTAAAATTTAAAGAACTACATAGAAAAAAAGAAAAAACAGCTCTGAAGGAGCTAGAATTCTTCTGGAAGGAAAAGCACATATGCAAATAAATTTGTACAAAAGTACACAGCAATGGAAGGGGGGAAAAGAGGGAAAGATAGGAAAGGAGTAGAGACAGAGAGAGAGGGAGGGAGGAAAGGAAAGAGAGAGAGAGAGAGAG